>JAOTOL010001456.1:490000-970000 GCA_034440575.1 Imbricaverruca yamaguchii
AATACATAAAATTGAAATTGAGGGAACTGGAAGTCATTGAAGAGAAAATTGACTTTAGTGTATTAGTTTCAAATAACCTTAAAGCAATAACAAATAACCTAATTCCGAAGCATTTCAGCTCAACACATACATGGAGTGATCAGAAAGCCCCACCACCCCATGCCACCAGCTTGGTCACGTGGTGTTCGCACAAATTTGCCGCAGCATGTGCCCAGAGTATGTGTGTGAGGGGGCGCGGGACAAGGTATGGATGGGTTTTCCGGTGGGGAACCCACCCACCCCAGCCACAGAAGGAATTTGCGGAAGCAAGGGTCGAGGATGCTGAGAGTGTCAGTTGGCCACCGCTGTCCTTAGGATTCGCACCTAAGTGGTGTCGCCCGTGGAATCGGGATAGCTGGTGGAGCTTGAATCGTGTGCACAATGCGTTTACAGCTCTGTACAATGTACAGTCGCGAAGCCTGGTAAATTTCACGCACTGACTGTTAACGCTGGAGGCAGTGTATAATGTCGCCGGTTATCAAGTGCCTGTCCACAACAATGTGTCGAGGAATATGCTTTGTTTTCAGATGGGGCTTCATTATTGTCATGATTCATTCAATCGACATGAGACCAAGATAGCAAAGAATGCTAAAAAAGTTAACGACGAACTGGTCAGCCGAGTTTGTGATGCACACATAAAGAAAGGTGTATTTTATGCATTGCGTGCATGATAATTTTTTATACACCAGTCTCCCAAAAATGAAGACAAAAAGCAGGAGGTGCTGAGTTGACATCAAAAGTAACGTTAGGGATTATGCTATATTACTCAACGTTTCGGTCAGGGGCCATCGTCAGGAGTGTAAAAACTCACTCCTGACGATGGCCCCTGGCCGAAACGTTCAGTAATATAGCATAATCTCTAACGTTACTTTTGATGTAAACTCAGCACCTCCTGGTATATTGAGGGTCGTACATTTCGTCTCACGCAATGTCTAAAACCCAGGAGCAATTAAGAGCCATTCTTCGTTGTATTAGACAAAAAGCAGCATCAGTCAAGAAGGGAGTGGTAACGTCTTGACCGAATCACAAGATGGTGTGAGCTACAGCCAAAACGCAAAACAGCTGATGCCAGGTATTATTTTCAGAATCATTTTTGGAAGATATTATTTTCTTCTGAACATGGGTCGCAATATATCCAATTCCGTTGGGTTTGTCAAAATTGACGTATTTTTAGGCCGCCACCCAAGCCGACTCAAAACTGACTGGCTGTGTCCGGCAATGATTATGGTTCACTGTAGGCATATTTGTTTTATTTATGCCGAACATTTCTGCTGGTATAACGCAGCTGTTTATAAACTTTCCTTACAGGGCCCTGCTTAGATAACCGCCTAGTTGAAAAGTACTTGCGAACCAATTTTCAGGCATATATATACAGGCATTCCAACCTTTCACCTATTTGAGTTCGACGATCAATCTAGACGTGAATATCAATATTTGTTGGCCAGCGCAAGTTTTCATGCCAACCCGTGGTGTTGATTGTGGCATTCGGGTCTGATCTCCTGCAATCAGTGTTCATCAGCAGCGAGCATCAACAAATCTAAGCCAATCGTAGCAACAAGCGCCAGCCCGTGCCTAGTTCTTCCGCGGTGTTGAAATTATCGAGCGCGCGAAGTACTGTAGCTACGTGGTGCGGTATATGGAACAATATGGTCGTTACCAGCGAGAAACGGTGGAATCGCACATTACATTATAGTATCCAACCCAACAACTATCATTGTTGTTTTTACATTGCGATAATTCACGTATTTTGTTTAGAAAAAGCACCTTAGTGGGTGTGGGGGAGTATAATCTCCCTCCAAGCTGAGGAGTGGGCACATACAACTCAGCGACTTACTCAGTGACGGATCTAGGGTGTCGTTGATGGGGTGGGCGTTAGGTTTGAGGGGAATTTTGTCCACTCTGAGAGTGTCTTTGGCTGACAAATTCGGTGAGCATGGTGGAGGATGAGGTCGAATCTGACACAGCGGCGCCTGTCCTATTTGGAGGAACGCCTTTGGCTGAAAAGAAATCCACTGAGCGGCAGAAGTGGAAGGGGTGCAATCGACCCTCCCAGAGAGGTGTCTTTTCCACCCGGAGGGATGCCTCATCTCTATCAGGATCGCCTTTGGGGTCGCATGGGGAGCGCGGTCGTTTCCCTCGTCCCCACCCTCAATCCATCCCTGGCCGTGACCCCAGTCCCTCTCCCGTCCTGTGGTCCACGTTCCAGCTTTGGTATTTCCCAACCTTTGATGGAGCACCTCGTTGAAGGGGATGGGGTAAGGCGTGGAAGGTGATACTCCCAACTGGCCTTTGCGATCCTGACTTGCTTGATAGCGAGTTATATGAAAAGGCCGCATTACTTTTATCTTGTGAGTAGATGGCTTTCTCCTTGACCGCCTGCTGTGTGTTTATTCTTCTTAATATCCTCTAAAAGCCTGAGGATATTGTATACATATATATATGTAATATCCTAATTCATTACATTCAACTTCATTACATGGTTGATTGAATCATTATCTTACTTCATTGAATGTAATGAATTATTACAAATTCATTACATTCAACTTCATGAAGTTGTAAAATGCCAGCGGATCTTCTGCGTCCCTGAAATTTCATAGATATGGAAATCAATTTAAAAAGATTCTGATGCCCAACTTTCACCTCTGTATTTCCAAGGCACTCGATAACGCTAAGATATCGTTCTGGCACCAGTGGGAAGGACGCCTTCATAGTTTCAATCTTCGCCAGCGATTCCCCTTCGACGACACCTGGATCAACCGATCCAGGTTGATCCACCTGGCACACCATCAACAACACGACGACTCGGCAACACTGCGCTCAACGACGGTGCTGAAATGTGAGGCTGCATTGTGCCGTCTTGTCCAATAATTTTCAGAAGTCAACGCCCCCTGACGGCTGTTGCAGGACGACAAGGACTTGGTGCACGAGTTCGTCAGCAACGATGGGCTCTCCTGTCTCATCAAGGTCGGACTGGAGGCCGACCAGAAGTACCAGAACTACATACTCAGAGGTGGGTCACTAGCGTGCTTCCCCACTGGAGGTAGCGGTAGTATCCAGTGGGGCTCCACCGGCGGTAGCAGTAGTGTCCAGTGGGGCTCCACTGGCGGTACCAGTAGTGTCCAGTGGGGCTCCACTGGCGGCAGTGGTAATGTCCAGTGGGGCTTCACCGGCGGTAGTGGTGTGTCCAGTGGGGCTGGGTGTCCGGGGGGGTGGCGGCGGTAGGTAGTGTCCAGCGTGGCTCCACTGGCGGTACAGTAGTGTCCAGTGGGGCTCCACTGGCGGCAGTGTATCAGTGGGGCTTCACCGGCGGTGTGTGTGTGTGGGGCTCACTGGCGATCTGCGTGTGTGTGTCCGTGGGGTACTGGCGGGAGCAGTAGTGTCCGTGGGCTCACTGGCGGTACCAGTAGTGTCCAGTGGGGCTCCACTGGCGGTGGGTATGTCCGTGGGGTCCACTGGCGGTAGCAGTAGTGTCCAGTGGGGCTTCACCGGCGGTAGCAGTAGTGTCCAGTGGGGCTCCACTGGCGGTACCAGTAGTGTCCAGTGGGGCTCCACTGGCGGTACCAGTAGTGTCCAGTGGGGCTCCACTGGCGGTACCAGTAGTGTCCAGTGGGCTCCACTGGCGGTACCAGTAGTGTCCAGCGTGGCTCTACTGGCGGTACCAGTAGTGTCCAGTGGGGCTCCACTGTCGGTAGGAATTTTAGCTCCACTGGCCACGGATGTTTCATTGGGAAAAGTTGAACGTGACCACGCGTGCGAAGCGCGCCGAAAGTTCCTGGTATGACACGGTGAAAAGATAAAAATGTCGTTCACCCAGTGTAACTATTTTGGTAAGAGTAAGGGAAGGGGCACTGGTCCTTGCCTGCTGCTCTGATTGCGCGTCTTTTGATGTCCATTTTTTTGTTTAGTTATTGCAGTGTTTTAGTTGTAATGGTTTTATGGAACCTTGCATGTTTACACCGATGATTTTGCCCCGTGAGTGTGGTGCTGTATATAAGTTCACGCCTTTCGTCCAGCATATTACAGAAGTAGCTGGATAAAATGCAATGAAACTTAGCAGACGTGTGGACGTTCATTTGAGACGTTTTGGCATGCAACGTGTTGACAAGTCAGGCAAGGTCACTGGTCTGAAGCATGTCCTCACGTCGTGCATAGTTCGTGAACATGCTCTGGTGGATTGCCGCAGATTTCGCACTTTTTCACGCTTTGACTCAAATAGATGGCGAACTATCCATGGTACGCCTATGAACTAAATATTCCAGTGTCCAACGTTCAATCGATGTCCATTGAGTGGTCGCATAATCATGTGGCGTTCTATACCATCGGATAGCATCTGATATGGGGTTTGGGAATTTGGGCAAAAAGCAATTTGCGGCCCTGTGGTATAAATATAACCACCAAACCCGAACTCAGCATACACCAACGTACCCTAGAACCAGCCTTGAGCCACTGTGACCCCATGGGTCTGTGATGACCTGACCAATACAGTCTAAAGTTCAGTTCGCCAAAGGTAGTTCAAAGTATTTCGTAGGGTAACTTTCGGTGCTGAGTTCGACTTCAGCGTTCATTGTTATTCTTTAGCGCTCAATATTATGCGTTCGGGACACAAAAACCCAAACCTCAAATTGACTCTGCGTGACTTGACTTGATCTGCGCAGGGACACGTTTATTGTATTGGAGCATGCCACCCATCAATCGACCTTTTTACTCCCCAATGGACTTGGAATGGAATGGAAAACTGAATGATACTTGTTTCATACATTTATAATGCACAATTTGCAATTTATTGGATTAGTACTTGAAAAGTGCGAAATCTACCAAAATCCGAAGGAATAGATACCCGAAGAATCGTCACAGGCCAGTAAGCTGGCCTAACATGTCAAGTTTTACCCTGAATATCCCGCAATGCCAGTCCGCGGGTGTGCTCATAATTTGGGCCGATCGTCCTCTCCGTTTACGTGCGAAAGTGCGTTTGCGAAAGTCTGAGGAGGTTGCAACCCGCTAGGCGACCGAAAGTGGCAAGGTGCCGAACTCTTGCTCCGATTAATCATCGCTCGTAAACGATGAAGAAGACGAAGAAGAAGACGTATATTCAGGCCATCCACAATATGCTCGTGGCTCTTACAGTCTATTGTCGAGTTTTAAAACAAATGTCACGGTGAAAAAGGGCTATCACAGGCACACACAAACATAAACAACTCCTTATACCAGCGACACGGAAAGAGTCAGCAGGCACGGTAAGTATTATAAGAAGTCAGCAAGAGCGTCTGATAGATGTCAGGAAGTAGATAAAATCAATCTGACCGGTTTCGAGCACAAATGCCGCCTAAGGCGGCGACCAAACGTGGGAACTGGCAGTTGCCTCAGTTCGTGTGGCAGTTCATTGTACAGGGCAGGACTTCTGGAACAAAAAACCGCGCCTGCCCGTCTCTGTTCGTGAGCTGGGGATGTGCAGGTGCCGGTCCTGACGGGTGTGGCGGTCACGGTGCTCGGCGACTGCCGAGATGGTGCCGGCTAATGAAGCCGGCTCCCGCAGTCGGTGCACCTTGTGTAGCGGCCACAGCGTGTGGCAGGCACGACGTGGACGTCCACGACCCGATAACTTTTCAGGTCGCTGGGTGACCTTCAATGTCGCTTCAAGTCTCCTTTTGTGTTGATGTTGACGTTTTCTCTGATTGCCGGTGCAGCAGCTGTGGCAGATAAACGCTGGGTGTGCTTACTAGTGTTTTTTCAATACCCTGGGATACTAATCGGGTGTGACTTGTTATAATTTAGATAGGTAAGGGGCTAGGTGAGGTTAAAAGGGTGACATAAACATTTAATGGACATGATTCATTGTGCCTAAAAGCACTCTTTTATAGAGCAGGGGGCCAAATTAGATGCCCAGTTCGGTTCAATGGTGAACATTAACCATAAAAGTCAAGTACATAAAAGTCAAGTCAGGTCATTGCTCTAGGCTAACCTTGGAGAGATCAGTGACGGTCCTTTGAGTTGTCCATCGCCCTACCACATCCAGCATTGATGATTTATGGCAACACGTTTGGTTGGTTGGTTATTGGTTTTACGACACGTCGACCGTTGAGTCATGTAGCGTCGCCAATCTCTCCGCCGATTGGTCGCGGGCGAAGAGTAGCGACAGGTGAGATTCGAACCTACAACCTTTCGATTGTGAGACGAGCGACTTACCCCTAGGCTACTCGTCCCCATGGCAACACGTTTGATGAATTGCCGGTCACTCACAATTTGATGGAAACAAGTGTCCGCGATGCTCCTTTTTACGTCATAGTGGCCGGACACGAATCGCCAATTTTCCACGCCATAGGGTCGGCAAATGAGCGCCATAGCCCGTGCCAAGCTCTGCCCGTGTTTCGGTTATTTTGGGTACATTGACCTAAAAAATGATTTTGGTTGCCCGCACGTGTCTCTTGCTGTCATTCACGAGACCACATGCGACACAATAATAGACACTAGCTCTTTCCTACACGCCGATTCAATGAGCAGTCAAGTTAACACAACGCAAGCACAATGCTGAACACAAGATTCAGCAAGGGGGCTTGGAGAAGACGAAGAGCACCGGTCCCACATGGGAGGTGTTCCGGACCAGTTCAAAGGGCGCCGAGTGAGCGAACCACAGGGGCCTTGGCAGGAACCCCAACTTTGATTAGAACGGCGCTTACCTCATCACAGGGCGGTGGATTGGCTGTCGGCGCCTCATCAACGTCCCTATCCCAGGTAACATGGCGCCTTTGGCAATGGCCCCCACTATTGGCCCAGGACATGGGTTTTGCCATGGCCAAGGAGGAGCAAGACATCGGGTAGCGTGGGTGGTCAAGTGTCCTTCCAGTTGAATCAGCCGGCCGTAGGGGCGGGGATGGCCGAGTGGTTAAGGTGTCGGGCTATGTGTACCAAAGGTCCCGGGTTCGACTCTAGCGCCACTCAGGACATTTCCCAATCCCGCGGCCCACCGGCGAAACAGTGTGGGCGGCGCCATTAGCCGTGAATGTGCATAAAGTGTGTCGTGAACCAACCAATAAACAAACAAACAAACAGCCGGTCGTTCAATCGGTCGGGTGTATTAACTCAGCTGAAATCTGTAAAACAATAACGAAGATGGAAGACAAGATACCCGTCCGTGATGGGTGACGGTTAGGCGCCTGTCTCACAGATGCAGGTGCTTTTATGGACAGCTGTGTGGCTCGAGAATGTAGGCACCATTCTGGGTCATTATTCAGTTGGAAGAGCTCCAGTCCCCTACCCCCGCCCAGACTTGACAGCCAGCCCTCCCCAACTTTGAAAGTCAAACCCATTTAAAATTCTAGCAATGCTGCATAAATATCGAGTACGACATGCTACTCGTGTTCAACCTAGGTAATTAAAAGATTACCCAAAGTTTATGATGAGTTGTGACGATAATCTCGCGGTTCTTCTGAGTATTCTTTATTATTGGTGGTGACTGTCCTCTTTGATGAATTGAAGCAGTGCAAGCAATCATATTTTAAGTTTCTGAAATTGATATCACACTGCTCATTTAGTGCTGATCGCTATGTGGAGTAAGCTATGATGATTGCACGTTACTTTTCGTACTGTTTTTCATCCGTTTTGATCGAAGATAAGGAAAGATTAAGAAACATGGTATCTGAAGAGAGAGAGAGAGAGAGAGAGAGAGAGAGAGTAAGCAGTTTTAATGAGTTCGTCAAAGGGTTCAACGCCCGACTTGCTCGCACAAGGGGTGTGTATATGTGGGGGGTAGGGGTAGCGCCTCAGAGCCCTATTCACTGTGCCTCTTCTGATGCCAAAATAGTTAACGATGGAAATTTTGCTCATCCTTGTCAGTGCTACCGAAAAGTATATATTCTAGGTTGTGTAAGCGAATGGATATGAAACTACTTCACATATAGGGCAGTTTCGTTGATGGTATAAAATATTGTTTTAATTGCAGGTTTGCATTTAACCTTTCCAAATGTGGGAGGTGATTTCAGGGTCGATGCAGCAATCTTGCGCCTGGTATAAACTGCGTGTCTGTAATGCTTCCTTGGGAATAATTGGAACCAAATTATACAAACAATACGTGAACCAGCACGTGTTTAGTGTGTCCATATGCGAGTGCAGTGGCACGCATATCGTGGTGTAATATTGTGCCGACATCGTCTCGGGTTTTGACCTCCTTGCTTACTTCACTTCCTTCCGTCCTTGCCTAACCGCGCAAAGACGAGTGCCTGACCACTGTGCGTCGCGTGCCGCAGCGCTGGGGCAGGTGATGCTGTACGTGGACGGCATGAACGGCGTCATGGAGCACAGCGAGACCATCCAGTGGCTGTACACCCTGCTGGACTCCCAGCACAGGCTGGTGGTGAAGACGGCGCTCAAGCTGCTCCTCGTCTTCGTCGAGTACACCGAGCCGAATGGTCTGCTCGTGCTGCGCGCCATCGAAGCCGTAGACGGGGAGCGGGGTAAGGCTCGTCGTCTTCAGCGTGTTCTTCGTCAATGCTCAACGTCGTCCAACGTCGTCTGTGTGTTGTGACTCTCCGACTTTGTTATTATTTAATCGTTACCGCTTTTGCTGACGTTGCTGCGGTTATGGAGTCGCTGTTTTTGTTGTGAGCGTAGATGGTGGACATGCTGCTGCTGTTGCTGTGGTGAAGGTGGATGGCGGTGCTGCAGGGAGCTGTGGCTGGCTACTGATCTCGTTGCTACAATTGTCTGATCTACAGCAAAGCTGGAGAGGTGTCACCAAACCAAGAGGGTCAAAATCCCAATTTTCAGGGCGTATTTTCAGATTGAATACGGAAAATGATAAATCGACACATTAGTAGGATACCAAACCAGGGAGGTCAGGACCCCCACCCACCTGGGGTCTCCAGCCGTGGGTACAGGGCTGATGCGCGTGATGTGATGTCGCTTTTCCACCCCAGTGGCCTGGCGCGAGCTGACCTGTGATGACCTGTGCTGACCTGTAGGGCAGACGCCGTGGCGTGGTGTGATGTCGCTCCTCCACATCAGTGTGGCCTCGCGTGAGCTGACCTGTGATGACCTGTGCTGACCCGCAGGGCGGACGCCATGGTATGGTGTGATGTCGCTTCTCCAGACGACCGACCCGGCAGACTCGGAGCTGCTCGTGTTTGCAACCACCCTCATCAACAAGTCTCTGAGCTCCGTAGATGACCAGGCTACCTTCTACGACGCCACTGACCATCTAGAAGAGCTGGGAATGGAGGCTGTCACCAACAGGTGGGGCTCCGGCCACCGATAGGTGAACCTCCGTTCACCAACAGGTGAACATAGGCCCACCAGCAGGTGAGATTCCGATCACCGATAGGTGAACCTCCGATCACCAACAGGTGAAACTCTTACCTCCAACAGGCGAACCTAGGGTCACCACCAGGTGAGATTCCGATCACCGATAGGTGAACTTCCGATCACCAACAGGTGAACCTAGGGTCACCAACAGGTGAGATTGCGATCACCAACAGGTGATCCTCATCTGGTCTGCCAGTATTCAGGTACCTAGTGTGGCCAACCTTCAGTTACCAAGCCACACAGCCTGCTGTCGCGGCACCACGCAATGTGCATGGGTCAAATTGGCAGATAATATTTTCCATGAAATATCTAGTTTGAAAAGATTATTCTAATCATCCAACCTCAATTTTCAAAGAATACAGAATGAAAATTGTGAGCAAGGTAACTTTTTACATCAATGCTCAAAAAGGCTGGTCATTTATATCAAAATTTACGAACCGAAAAAACATGCTCTTGTTAATAGTTCACAGGGCAAGTTAAATACAAATACAAGGGCACAAAATGCTACATTATCAGGAATATTACACCAACGCTTCGGATTAATATCTTAATCAGGTTGACCTGTAAGCTATTTTTATTTAAACTAAACAAAATATCCTACATGTCGCCCTGATGAAGGCATTAAGCCGAAACGTTGGCGTACTTTTCCTGATAATATAACACTTTGTGCCATAACACTTCGTATTAAACCTGCTCTTTGTTCGCTTACAGCAACGGTTGATGTACATAGTATCCACTATTGTTACGAATTGTTAGGAAATAATAATTGAAGTGACTTCAATGCGATCTGACCGGTGTTATCTCCAGGTCCAAGGCTAAGTTACGTCGATCACGTAGCATCTCTTTAACTAGTCGCGACCACCACTGACAAGGAATATTCCAGATGCTGTCATGCAAAATGGCGAAAAGCCTTCGGCGTGGCCACGCACCGGCTGGTGATATTTGCATTCATAAATATCAGCCAGCGTCGTGGGCCACAGTCGCTGAGCCTGCCGCCATACACCTCACGGTGCAGAGCACCTGGGAGAGACACGGTCGTATCCAGGCCAGGCAGCAGAGGTCGGAGCGTGTCGCTAACACTCGGGAGCGGCGGCAAGGCTGGGTGCGCCGACCCTTGGCGAGCCGGCTTCGGTGCCGTCCTACTCGGCCCACATCCGGCCAGGTGCTGCCGGACACCTGACCGGGCACCTGACCGGACACCTGACCGGGCACCTGACCGGGCACCTGACCGGACACCTGACCGGGCACCTGACCGGACACCTGACCGGACACCTGACCGGACACCTGACACACGACCGGCACCTGACCGACACCTGACCGGACACCTGACCGGGCACCTGACCGGACACCTGACCGGGCACCTGGGACACCTGACCGGACACCTGACCGGGCACCTGACCGGGCACCTGACCGGGCACCTGACCGGCACCTGACCGGGCACCTGCCGGACACCTGGTGACCGGGCACCTGACCGGACACCTGACCGGGCACCTGACACCTGACCGGCACCTGACCGGACACCTGACCGGACACCTGACCGAACATTTGACCGGACACCTGACCGGACACCTGACCGGACACCTGACCAGACACTTGACCGGACACCTGACCGGGCACCTGACCGGGCACCTGACCGGACACCTGACCGGACACCTGACCGGACACCTGACCGGACACCTGACCGGGCACCTGACCGGGCACCTGCCCGGACACCTGACCGGCACCGGACACCTGACCGGACACCTGACCGACACTGACCGGACACCTGACCGGACACCTGACCGGACACCTGACCGGACACCTGACCAGGCACCTGACCGGACACCTGGCCGGGCACCTGACCGGACACCTGACCGGACACCTGACCGGACACCTGACCGGACACCTGACCGGACACCTGACCGGACACCTGACCAGACACTTGACCGGACACCTGACCGGACACCTGACCGGACACCCGCCGCTGAGGCCGCCACCGGCCGCCGACGGTCGCGTGACGCCGAGAGACGAACGACGCTCGGTGGTCGACTGGCCGGGCAGATCGGATCTCTCTCGGCGACGCCTCCGCGGCAGCGTCACCTCAGCGGACGGCGTCGTCGGCGGGGTGCTGTTCACGGCCGGTGACAGGCGCGCTCGACGCTGCGTCGGGGGGCGTGGTGCAGGGGCGGCACCCACGGACGGCTCTGGGTATGGTGAGAGCGATACTCACAAGGGTGAGAGTGCTGCCACGAGAGCGCTCCCACCACAGCGGTGGCGGTGCTGCGATGATGGGCCAATCAGCCGGTAACGTCGAGCGATCAGGCGCTATGCGTGATGTGTTCGCGGTGCGGACGTTATGCTGAGAGCAGTGGCATCTAGCGGAGGAGAACATAACCACTGATACCGATCACTGTGTGATCGGAGGTATGAGTGGCAGTTCCACGAAGCAGGAGTAAGCATTCTAAAACATGAAATGCATCTGTTGTTGTGGTTGCAGTCACCTTTTTCCTCGTGCCTTTGTCCTTCGGAAACATTTTTCATCTTGCTTTGCTTTCAGGGAAGTATGTAAAACGATATCATATCACGGCTTTAGAACAATAGTCAAGAACAATTCATATACTATTTCCAGGTGCAGATATCCGCCAATATGCTTACATTTCCAGTTTAGGTAAACTAAAACAAAGCTGACTACAGACACTTGTTTCTAGCATGCACCCATTGATGTGAACGGACTCATCAACACTTCTGCCGATGTTAGTCGAAACTGTCGTTTGTGTGTGCAACTTCATAGCGTACCGCAACAGCAATGCTTATATCCCTAGAGACACCGCAATGGCCCATGTAGGGGTTCATATGCAAGGCTTGTGCATCATTAATCACTAAAATGGCTCGAATATCTTAGCATTGAACTGTTCATCACCAGCTCTTATATAGGGTAACATCACCACTTGCCACCTTGATAGCTAAATTGGTAGCAGCAGACTTGTGCTTGACTCAAATCTGTTTAGTCGATTCACATGTGACTCATAGATCTTGAGATCTGATTCGACTCGTGACTCAAACAGACTGACATAAATTTGAATCGATTCAGATCCGACTCAGTGTTATCAGACTCCATGTGATTGAGTGTTAGTGGCATCCATATGATCCATATGAGCCATACGATTCAGTGTGCACTGTCCACACATCATATTTGGATGATTGACACATGATTCGACTCATTTTTAAAAGAAAGATGTGATTCAACTCACGAGTCAAGATATGATTTTGTGAAAAAAATCGATTCAACTCGCGACTCAGCCAAAAACGATTGATTCATGACTTGATTCTCGATTCAACTCGAGTCGAGCACAAGTCTGATTGGTAGAGGGTCTGCCTGCACTGATCTCCACTGTCCTTGAAACGGAGAACAACAGTCCTAGCACCCACGCTGTCGCACGCGTTGGCTTCAGGCGCAGGCAGAGAGGGTCAGCTGGCGACTGACCCGGTCGGACCGGTATGCCGTGACGAGGTGGTCGTGTCAGTCATGTGACAGCACATTAATCTCTCGGCTTGAATACAGTCGTCAAATTGGAGCTCCCAGACCGGGTGGTGGGGTCGCGGTCGATGCATGAGGTCCCGATCTGATTCGGTACCGCTGCCTCGCCAACCAATCGGATTTATATAATTGGCTGGTTTTACTGGCCCCTCAGAAGCTAGTCAACCCTGAAGTGACAACATTTCTCATTGTATGCAATTGCGTATGGGATCCGGTAAGCATAGCCCACCCACGTGTCTGGATAGGAAGAGTGAACTCGCATGCGTTGGATCTTGTAAACGAGTGCCAATTTCTGAAGATTATTTGGGGGAGGGCACAATACATGAAGGCAATTGGTGGGTCCAATTGGATTGGGGGCACACTTCACAGGGTCCAATGTTAAAAGTCGAAATTGTTGGAGGCAAAGCCAACATCGAAGGAGCATTTCCCCTGAACAGCATATGAAGCAGCACCCCCGGTCTTGTACTAAAATTGATCATCTCACTTTTGCCCACAAGATGGGCACCACTCACTTCCAGTCGACGACTGATCACTCGCTGAACACATGGAAGTCATGTGCGCCTTTCGCATCATCAGTTCTCTCAAAACCAGGCGAAGCTGACACCAGCCCAGCCCGACCTCACATTCTGGTGACACGCCGCGCGTTGTGCAGCCGACCCCAGCCCGCAGCTGAGCCCCTCTCCATTGAGCCAGGCTGCCCCCCTGCTGGCCAGCGGACGAGATAAGTACGCCGCCGGCGCCGGCGCCGCCCATTGTACGCCCGACATGTGAATGGCGCGCTGGCGGCGGGCGTGCGCGCGCTGGAGGCACGCCTCCGCCGACCGACCGCTCTGCTCTGGACAGGACACCGCCGCGCTGCTGCGACACTCAGCCGCGGCTCTGCAGCAGTGCGGTGCGCGCGAGTGGCGCAGCACGTGCGTCCGATTGGTAGCACTCGTTCTTGATGGGCTGATTGCATCGTTCATGGCCACAAGTGACCGAAACGATTGGTCGATAGTCGGCGGCGCAGCGGAGGTCAGTGCGGTCGGGGGTCAGTGCGCGGAGGCGTGGCGCTCGCCGCTGTGTGCGCCAGTCGTCCGGTGCGTGGCCCTGGGGCGCCGAACGCTGTGGCCTAGCGTGTGCGCCAGTAACTGCGTGGCATCACGCGGTGCCAGGTACACCGCCTGTGCGCCAGTACACCGCCGTGTGCGCCAGGTACACCGCCGTGTGCGCCAGTACACCGTGTGCGCCAACACCGCTGTGTGCGCCAGTACACCGCTGTGTGCGCCAGGTACACCGCCGTGTGCGCCAGTACCTTTGCCCTGTTGCAGTACACCGCCGTGTGCGCCAGTACACCGCTGTGTGCGCCAGGTGCACCGCTGTGTGCGCCAGGTACACCGCTGTGTGCGCCAGGTACACCGCTGTGTGCGCCAGGTACACCGCTGTGTGCGCCAGGTACACCGCTGTGTGCGCCAGTACACCGCTGTGCGCCAGGTACACCGCTGTGTGCGCCAGTACACCGCTGTGTGCGCCAGGTACACCGCTGTGTGCGCCAGTACACCGCTGTGTGCGCCAGGTACACCGCTGTGTGCGCCAGTACACCGCTGTGTGCGCCAGGTACACCGCTGTGTGCGCCAGGTACACCGCTGTGTGCGCCAGGTACACCGCTGTGTGCGCCAGGTACACCGCTGTGTGCGCCAGGTACACCGCTGTGTGCGCCAGGTACACCGCTGTGTGCGCCAGGTACACCGCTGTGTGCGCCAGGTACACCGCTGTGCGCCAGGTACACCGCCGTGTGCGCCAGGTGCACCGCTGTGTGCGCCAGGTACACCGCTGTGTGCGCCAGGTACACCGCTGTGCGCGCCAGGTGCACCGCTGTGTGCGCCAGGTACACCGCTGTGCGCGCGGAATCTGCTGGTGTCGGCGTCACCGTGCGACGTCTCCATCTGAAGATGACGCACATTTCCACCGCGGACGTATTCATCTCGCGCAAGTAAGCTCCCGGCGAGGCTCGACAGAGCTCCTGGGAGTCTGGCCGAGCGTCGGCGGGAGAGGCTGGGATGGCGCCACCTGACCTCTGGCGGACTTAACCGAACTAACGTGGGATGTGACAGAATTACGGCAGATGTGGCAGAGCTCCGGCGAAACCCGGTCGAGCTGAGGTGCGATATGGCGGAGATCCGGCGGCTCCCCTCTTGACCTCCATCCTCTGAACACTCAAGCACTCAACATGAGTTCAAGGGTTCATGAGCACTCAACGGTTGCTTCGTGTGAAGAAGCACGGCCATCGACCGTTAGCGCACAGCTCGAGCGATGCAAAGCGGAATTAGTAGGACGAGCAATATCGTATGATGTTGGCAGGTTTTGCAAGAACCTTGATTGATGTACTCCGGCGGTTGATGAGCGGATGATTAAGCCAAGCCGACAATAGTGATGTGTTCATACATAGGTTGAAAATTCGTTGCATAATGCATTGCATTGCAGTAAACATGAGTTGAATATGATTAAATATGGTTAAGATGCTCGGCATTTCATCTGTTCATGCAATGCCATGTGAATAGTAGTCTCTCTTAGCGACGCCACGAGCTTTTGATAGGAGGACGAATCTTGTTGGATTGTTGGATTGGGGTGGGGGAGGGGGCAAGCGCTTCCTAGCCCCCTTTTGGCAACGATCCTGATAGCATCTGTCCAGGTTATAACAAACGAACAAAGCACACGGCACAGCGGCATGTGTCCCGGGGTGTGGATGCGTCCCGGGGTGTGGATGTGTCCCGGGGTGTGGATGTGGAGGTGCCGACTTAACGCTGAAGGGAGGGAGACGATAGAAAAGAAACCGCTACAAATTCATACATGACCTTCATATTCTTGAACTGAATGGATTAGGATGAGATTGAAATGAACGTTTGAGCAGTTGTCCGTATTTTCCAATTTTGAGAATGAGTAGCTGGCTAGGATTGTCAAGAGCTCTCAGCACAGTCTGAAGTATTCGTTATCAGATGACAGAGGGAGACCTGATGTCTGATCTTGACCGGCGCCTGACTAGTGGTGGGCAGTCGCGCTGATCTTTCCCAACATACTCACAATTGCCCACCGATGATGTGGTGTAACCTGACGCTACCCGACTTTTAATCTTGAGAGGCCTTATTTTCGGGGACTCCGCGCCGAACTATCCACATTTGCACTGCCGATACCTGTGACCTGACCTGACTTCTCTTCGACAGGCGCCGAAGCGGGCCAGTCGAAGACCTGACCTGAAGCGGGCCGGCACGGCGCGCTACTCGCGCATCCGTTGACCTGACCTGACATGACCTCGACAGGTATCTGTCGCGGGTTGACACCGATGAGGAGCTCTCCCAGCAGCTGCACATCTACGAGGCAGTGCTGAGGCGTGAAGATAGCGAGTCGGAGGGGGAGAGCATGCCCGTGGATGCTAATGTCAGGTGAGAGCGGACATGACATCCCATCGGCCCACCTCACTCTCGGCTGCACACCGGCTCTGCTGGTATGCTGGGATCCGCTCACCAGAGTGGATCCAACGGCTCGGTCTGTCCAGAATTTGAATTATTTCCCCAAACATGTAGCCATTGAATTATTACCCCAAACATGCCGTCGATCGCTCCCCGGCACGTGCTACTAAGCGCTTCCGGGCAGATTGCCAGGATTGTTTGGCGTATTTATAGACATGGGTGTCACGATGTGATTTACCACGAGTGAGACGGCGAAGGCGCGTGCGGGGGAGCGAGCACGAAGGCCGACCTTGCGTACTCGTGCCGGTACATAACATGTTCACGTTAGCGGCCAGGCCCGACCAGACCGCGCCCGTCTCGACCCGACCGTGAACCTTTCTAAATCTGCATAACTCCTTTTAGCAACGCACGTCGACACCCGCTTTGCTCACTCAGAGATACACACATACGTTGCATAGCCAGCGTGCATCCCAATATCTCCTCTGGTGTAATCATTCGAGGGAAAGGGTAGGTGGTGGCGTTTTCTGCGTCCGTGCAGCCAGCCTCTACCATGCATCTCGCGCTTTAGTCGGTGGCCGACTGACACTGCTAGCTCAGCCGGCAATGTATCGGGTCCAGCATTCCGCACAATGTGTGCAGGCCTAAATGGAAGGTGTTTTATCACCGCCGTGGGAGTTCGGTAAGTCTGTGACACCTGAGATAGCGGCACTAATCCACAGGTCCCCATCATCAGACACGCAGGTCCCCATCACGAGACCCATAGGTCCCCACCACCAGATTCACATGTGTCAACTACCAGGCCCACAGATCCCCATCACCAGGCCCATCACCAGGCCCACATATCCCCATCAGCAGGCCCATCACCAAGCCCACAGATCCCCATCACCAAGGCCCACAATCCCATCACAGGCCCATCCAACCAGGCCCACAGATCCCATCACAGGCCCAACCATCAGCAGGCCCACATATCCCCATCAGCAGGCCCATCACCAAGCCCACAGATTCCCATCATCAAGCCCACATATCCCCATCACCAGGCCCATCACCAGGCCCACATATCCCCATCACCAGGCCCATCACCATGGCCACAGATCCCCATCACCAGGCCCACATATCCCCATCAGCAGGCCCATCACCAAGCACACAGATCCTCTTCAGACCCACATGTCACTATCATCAGACTCACAGATCCTCTTCAGGCTCACATGTCACTATCATCAGACTCACAGATGCCCACCACCAGACGCACGTGACCATCTCATCAGATCCATAGGTCCACATCGCCAAACCCACAGGTCGCCATCACCAGGCCACTGGTCCACATCACCAGACCTAGAATACCACGTCACCAGACGTACAGGCCCACGTCAGCAGACCGGCGGCTGACGGTGGTCTGACGGTGGTCTCGACGGTGGTCTGACGGTGGTCTGACGGTGGTCTGACGGTGGTCTGACGGTGGTCTGACGGTGGTCTGACGGTGGTCTGACGGTGGTCTGACGGTGGTCTGACGGTGGTCTGACGGTGGTCTGACGGTGGTCTGACGGTGGTCTGACGGTGGTCTGACGGTGGTCTGACGGTGGTCTGACGGTGGTCTGACGGTGGTCTGACGGTGGTCTGACGGTGGTCTGACGGTGGTCTGACGGTCGTCTGACGGTCGTCTTACTTGACGGTGGTCTGACGGTGTCTGACGGTGGTCTGACGGTGGTCTGACGGTGGTCTGACGGTGGTCTGACGGCGGTCTGACGGTGGTCTGACGGTGGTCTGACGGTGGTCTGACGGTGGTCTGACGCTGGTCTGACGGTGGTCTGACGGCGGTCTGACGGTGGTCTGACGGTGGTCTGACGGTGGTCTCGTCGGTGGTCTGACGGTGGTCTGACGGTGGTCTGACGGTGACGTGGTCTGACGGTGGTCTGACGGTGGTCTGACGGTGGTCTGACGGTGGTCTGTGGTATGTTGACGGTGGTCTGACGGTGGTCTGACGGTGGTCTGACGGTGGTCTGACGGCGGTCTGACGGCGGTCTGACGGTGGTCTGACGGTGGTTGACGGTCTGACGGTGGTCTGACGATGGTCTGACGGTGGTCTGACGGTGGTTTGACGGTGGTCTGACGGTGGTCTGACGGTGGTCTGTCGGTGGTCTGACGGTGGTCTGACGGTGGTCTGACGGTGGTCTGACGGTGGTCTGACGGTGGTCTGACGGTGGTCTGACGGTGGTCTGATGATGGTCTGACGGTGGTCTGACGGTGGTCTGACGGTGGTCTGACGGTGGTCTGACGGTGGTCTGACGGTGGTCTGACGGCGGTTTGACGGTGGTCTGACGGTGGTTTGACGGTGGTCTGACGGTGGTCTGACGGTGGTCTGACGGTGGTCTGACGGTGGTCTGACGGTGGTCTGACGGTGGTCTGACGGTGGTCTGACGGTGGTCTGACGGTGGTCTGACGGTGGTCTGACGGTGGTCTGACGGTGGTCTGACGGTGGTCTGACGGTGGTCTGACGGTGGTCTGACGGTGGTCTGACGGTGGTCTGACGGTGGTCTGACGGTGGTCTGACGGTGGTCTGACGGTGGTCTGACGGTGGTCTGACGGTGGTCTGACGGTGGTCTGACGGTGGTCTGACGGTGGTCTGCGGTCTGACGGTAGTCTGTCGGTAGTCTGACGGTGGTCTGTCGGTGGTCTGACGGTGGTCTGATGGCGGTCTGACGGCGGTCTGACGGTGGTCTGATGATGGTCTGACGGTGGTTTGACGGTGGTCTGACGGTGATGTGACGGTGGTCTGACGGTTGACGGTGGTCTGCGGTGGTCTGACGGTGGTCTTCGGTAGTCTGACGGTAGTCTGACGGTGGTCTGACGGTGGTCTGATGATGGTCTGACGGCGGTCTGACGGTGGTCTGACGGTGGTCTGACGGTGGTCTGACGGTGGTCTGATGATAGTCTGACGGTGGTAGAGGTCTGACGGTGGTCTGACGGTGGTCTGACGGTGGTCTGACGGTGGTCTGACGGTGGTCTGACTGTGGTCTGACGGTGGTCTGACGGTGGTCTGTCGGTGGTCTGACGGTGGTCTGACAGTGGTCTGACGGTGGTCTGACGGTGGTCTGACGGTGGTCTGACGGTGGTCTGTCGGCGGCAGGACGCTGCCGCGCAGTCGCGCCTCTGCGCCGGCCGACCTGGACGAGCGGCGCCGGTCGCGCCGCTTCTCGGCGCGCCGGCCGCCGCTGGACACGCCCCTGCCGCCGGAGGAGCACGCGCCGGCCTACAGCTTCTACCGGCCGGACGGCGACAGCTGGTCGGTCAGCGCGCGCCGGCGGGTGTTCAGCCGCGACCAGCAGCCGGCCGCCGTCGAGATCAACGGCCTATCCGGCTCAGAGCCCCACACCAAATGTGAGTGCGTGACTCGGGATGCTGAGCGTGAGTCTGTCTGCGGTGGTGGTGGAGGCAGGTGCAGGGGACAGTCCACATAGATGGTGGACTGTCCGTCCGCCAGATATAGCATCGTTACGCTCTCGGTCGGCAGTTTCCGGTTTTTGCCGTCGCTCTAGGTTTCGTTAGACTTCTGTGTCACCGTAGCTCCATAGGCTTTTTATAACGTTCACGTAAGCTCGATTTCTTAAACAGTGCATTTTTAGCACTCGCGCTTTTGGCCAGCTGGTGACTTTCCAGCACAGAGCAATGTTCAAATGCTTGGCTCAAACATTTTTGATTCCAGGAGCCCATAACTGCCCTATTTCGGCCGTTCTGTCCTGACATGTATTCTCCAGTTCAATGTGAACCGATTCAGATCCCACAGGATTCATCTATCGCGGGTCAGGTCAGATTAAAGTAGTGATCTCATTTTCGGTACACTGAAAATAGCCAAAGTTTTACAATTGCTAGTACTCTGGGCTTGACATGGACGCCGAATTCAAAGTCCCAGCCAAATATAACTCAGAGTGACCATTTGAAGCCAATAACCTTGAACATATCAAATGCATGCTGGAATGCATGCGACCTAAAGTGAAGGTGCCGGAAGCAGGTAGTAGCTGTTAGCGAATCCACTATCTGGTAAGTAAATATACTTAGGAATTATGGTAACTATGACAAACGTGTGCAAAAAAAATGTGATGTAGAATTTCAAGAAGCTGTCCTTTTTACAAGTCCATTTAGCACATTAATCGGCATCGAGGTGAATAAAATCATATTTTGCCATGTCACACATACACTAATATTTGTATCACCACGTGCTTACGTTATCCAAATGCACTGTGCAATTCACATACAACTCGAAAAGGCGATACCAAGTTGCTGAGATGTCCGCAGGCGGGCTCGTGCTTCAGAGCTGTTGTCAACAATCGGAGCACCAGCATCGACACTTACTGCTGTGTGTCCGCGTCCTACCATGACTGGTCCGGACTACGCGGCCCACCTAACCTGCCACGTGCGCCCGTGTCCTACCATGACTCGTGCGGCCCACCTAACCTGCCACGTGCGCCCGTGTCCTACCATGACTGGTCCGGACCGTGCGGCCCACCTAACCTGCCACGTGCGCCCGTGTCCTACCATGACTGGTCCGGCCCACCTAACCTGCCACGTGCGCCCGTGTCCTACCATGACTGGTCCGGCCCACCTAACCTGCCACGTGCGCCCGTGTCCTACCATGACTGGTCCGGCCCACCTAACCTGCCACGTGCGCCCGTGTCCTACCATGACCGGTCCGGCCCACCTAACCTGCCACTGCCCCTACCATGACTGGTCCACCTAACCTGCCACGTGCGCCCGTGTCCTACCATGACCGGTCCGGCCCACCTAACCTGCCACGTGCGCCCGTGTCCTACCATGACTGGTCCGGCCACCTAAACCTTCCAGACGTCGGCCCACCTAACCTGCCACGTGCGCCCGTGTCCTACCATGACTGGTCCGGCCCACCTAACCTGCCACGTGCGCCCGTGTCCTACCATGACCGGTCCGGCCCACCTAACCTGCCACGTGCGCCCGTGTCCTACCATGACTGGTCCGGCCCACCTAACCTGCCACGTGCGCCCGTGTCCTACCATGACCGGTCCGGACCGTGCGGCCCACCTAACCTGCCACGTGCGCCCGTGTCCTACCATGACCGGTCCGGGCCACCTAACCTGCCACGTGCGCCCGTGTCCTACCATGACGGTCGGACTCGTGCGGCCCACCTAACCTGCCACGTGCGCCCGTGTCCTACCATGACCGGTCCGGACCGTGCGGCCCACCTAACCTGCCACGTGCGCCCGTGTCCTACCATGACTGGTCCGGCCCACCTAACCTGCCACGTGCGCCCGTGTCCTACCATGACTGGTCCAGCCCACCTAACCTGCCACGTGCGCCCGTGTCCTACCATGACTGGTCCGGCCCACCTAACCTGCCACGTGCGCCCGTGTCCTACCATGACTTGTCCGGACCGTGCGGCCCACCTAACCTGCCACGTGCGCCCGTGTCCTACCATGACTGGTCCGGCCCACCTAACCTGCCACGTGCGCCCGTGTCCTACCATGACCGGTCCCCGGACCGTGCGGCCCACCTAACCTGCCACGTGCGCCCGTGTCCTACCATGACTGGTCCGGCCCACCTAACCTGCCACGTGCGCCCGGTCTACATACGATCTCGGCCACCTAACCTGCCACGTGCGCCCGTGTCCTACCATGACTGGTCCGGCCACCTAACCTGCCACGTGCGCCTGTCTACCATGACTGTCGGCCCACCTAACCTGCCACGTGCGCACCGTGTCCTACCATGACCGGTCCGGACCGTGCGGCCCACCTAACCTGCCACGTGCGCCCGTGTCCTACCATGACTGGTCCGGCCCACCTAACCTGCCACGTGCGCTCGTGTCCTACCATGACTGGTCCGGCCCACCTAACCTGCCACGTGCGCCCGTGTCCTACCATGACTGGTCCGGACCACCTAACCTGCCACGTGCGCCCGTGTCCTACCATGACTGGTCGCCACCTAACCGCACGCATGGTCCGGCCACCTAACCTGCCACGTGCGCCCGTGTCCTACCATGACTGGTCCGGCCCACCTAACCTGCCACGTGCGCCCGTGTCCTACCATGACCGGTCCGGACCGTGCGGCCCACCTAACCTGCCACGTGCGCTCGTGTCCTACCATGACTGGTCCGGCCCACCTAACCTGCCACGTGCGCCCGTGTCCTACCATGACTGGTCCGGACCACCTAACCTGCCACGTGCGCTCGTGTCCTACCATGACTGGTCCGGACCACCTAACCTGCCACGTGCGCCCGTGTCCTACCATGACTGGTCCGGCCCACCTAACCTGCCACGTGCTCCCGTGTCCTACCATGACTGGTCCGAACCTGCGGCAGACTCTGAGATGGGCGTGACGCCCGGACTGCGGCGGCGTCGCGAGCGCCAGGAGCGGCAGCGCAGCTTCATCCGCGACCAGGAGGAGCGCGGCTCCCTCTCGCCCGAGAAGGACGGAGAGCGAGCCACCGACCACGAGAACAGGAAGAACGCGCAGCTGAGCCGACTGGACGTTCCGACGTCGGCGCCTCTCTCCAGAGACCCGAGCTCGCATGGCCTACAGGTAGCCGCACGGCGCTCACCCCTGACCCCCTCATGTCAAGCGTAGACGGTGCTGCGCCAGCCATTACTGATGGCAGACTTGGCACAGCGCTGCGTTCCCAACTCGAGTTAGGATAACGTCGGGATGGATGTATTTGTATCGCTACCTCCGTTGCCTTTGTTTGTTTGTTTGTTTGTTTTGTTTGTTTTGTTTATTGGGTGGTCAACGACGCACTTTATGCACATTCACGGGTAATAGCGCCGCCCACACTGTTTCGCCGACCTCCGTTGTTTTCGGCTCTTTTGGTGTCCCATGCCCCGGACAGTGTGGAGGGTCGTATTGCGGGACGGCATAGCGCGGCAGTTGGGCACTGGGTTGTCTTTAAATGGTTCTAACATCTCGGGAACCAGGGCAAGGTAGAGCGTAGAAGGCTTAAAAGCCGGTCCTGTGTCGATGTCACTAAACCACGCGGGAGAAAGAAAGTCTAAGGCATTTTTGACTGGGCCCATGTTTGTTATGCTGCACATCGGCGAACACGACTGACTACTAATTAATGCGTTGCAGTCGTCGGAACTGGGGCCCGCGCCGCTATGCCGAACCGAGTCCGGGATCCTGAAGAAGCCCTGGGTGCTGGGCATGATGTACCAGAAGTCGGCCGGGGACCAGAACGCCGAGCCGGCCGACCAGGCCGCCGACCGGCGCCGACTCGACCTGGATCTGAAGCAGGACAGCGTGCGCGACCTGCGCCAAAAGCTGCTGAGTCAGTCCAGCCCGCTGTCGCCGGCCGACGAGCGGACCGGCCGCATCGGCGACACCAGCGGCATCATCTCCAAGGCGAAGGAGGAGCTGACGCGCTCCAAGAGCAAGCACGACCTCAAGAGCCCCGAGGCGGTCCGACAGGCGGCCGTGCCCGAGCTGCCCAAGAAGTCCGAGAACGACCTGCACTGGGAGCAGCTGATGCGCAGTCTGCAGCGACCGCTGGTCCTCTGCGACCTCGACTTCTCCGACCTCAACGACACGGACGATGTGGACGCGTCCATGCCGTCGCTGTCGATGAACGGCGGCGGCGTGATGGTGGCGCCCGGCACCATGCCGCCGCCGCCGCCGCCGCCGCCGCCGCCCATGATGCCTGGCATGCCGCTGCCGCCGCCGCCGCCACCTCGGCTGCCGGGCATGCCGCCGCCGCCGCCCCCGCCCCGGCTCCCGGGCATGCCGCCGCCACCGCCCGGTGCCAGGTGGTCGGTCGGGAACGACCAGTCTTCCGTCCACCGTTATCCAGCCAACGACGCTGCATCAGCTCACCCGACCAAGACGAAGAAAACGGTGAAGCTATTCTGGCGGGAGGTGGGTGAGATGAGCTGGGCCCCTGACTCCGATTATCTCCCATGTGGAAAGCTTGAGCCGTGCCGCGCTACTTAGACAAGAATGACGAGCGACGGCCTGTCGGAAGTTAGCGCAAGTTTTTTTTTTACTACCTCGTCTTATTTCGACAGAACGTGATGAAGGATAAGAATGAAGTATTTGGTAGTCTGGGCAGCATCTCTGATTACGCAGTCTTGGTCGGATGTTCGCCAATAGGACCTGCTAGATTATTACACCAGACTGCGCGACATTGGATGGATCCGTTTCAGGTGCGAACCGACCTGCTGCCAGCTCATCAGAGCACGATCTGGGACGAGATGCCGCAGTCCACCATCGACACCCAGAAGCTGGAACACCTCTTCGAGTCCCGCGGCAAGGACCTCACCGTCAAGGTGCGTCTCCTTCGTCGTGACCGTAGCCTGCCGGCCACGGGCCGATCACGAGGCCGCTGTCGTCGCTTTTGTTTCACGCGTCGTACTCGCGTCTGCTCGACTGGAACAAACTTCTCCGGTCACGCTGGCGAAACGCGCACCGGACCACACTGTCGGCGGTTTTCCCCTTCCTCAGAGGGGTTTTTGCCACTGACGCCAGCCAGTGGCACGCTTTGCATGTTCTCCGGTTTCCACCATTATCAGCCGGTCGTTAGTGATTGTGACTGTGAGGCAGCTCGCTGTGTAGCACGACGGCACTGGTTAGAAATGATGAGGGCGATTGGGGATCTGGAACGAAAACTTGGACCCTGTACGTGCGCTCAGTCGCGAGTTATTCATAGGTAAACACACTGAAGGAAGTATGAAGCCACACCGAGTATACCATTCATTCACAAACGTAATTGTCACGTAATGCTACTAATGTAAGCAGGCAATCGAAGCTTACTGGTTTCAAAAACACCCAGTTTAGGAACTCTCGAAGAATTCCAAAGGTATGCTTGCTACGCCACCCCGATAGGTAGAGGTGTGTAGGGTTCCCGATGAAAGGTAGAGAGTCCAGTGCTCCCTCGTCCCATATCGCTGATGATTAATATCAAATAGTGTGGGAGGGATGCAGCCATGACCCCCATGCTAGATGCTAGGAGGTCGTCTTGAAAAAGAAGGCAAAGAACGCCTACTAGATAGGGAGTTAGGGTCAGCTTAATCGAGTTTAGCTTTGAGTCCAAGCAGAGCACTTTGATTCTAAAAAATATAATATTTCAGCTTCTTTAGCTTTGTCATCAGTTTGTTTTTAATTTGTGAAATCAAAACTACTTAAGCCATGAAATTGAGGCTATAAACATAACACATATCCTATAAAAAATAAATTCTGAAATTGCCAGAGGGATATGGAGGGAACGCTTTATTTGGCAAAAGCAAAATCTGAGAGTTGTCGGATGCATAAAGTTTTTAAGCCTGTGTTTTTGATAATATAAGATATACAGCAGAATTGTGAGTGCACTCAGGGCGACACAACTTCCTTTATGTTTGTGCGCGTGCTTCCGCATTCGTGTATATGTGCTTATTTGTCGGTTGAATTGAGTTGGTTCAGACTGAAGATGCAACGTCAGGGGCAATGTAACCATGTAATGCAAATACAATGTCAGAGCTAATGTTGTAATGGGACGCACAATTTCGCGTGAAACTCGCCTGAGGCAATCCACCCCAACGCCTACTCTACGCCTGCTCTTCTCCCGCACAATCGTTTGTCGGCAACACTGGTGCCGGCGCACTGCTGTGTCTCCAACACCGTGTCACCGGAACTGCTGTGTCACCGACACCGTGCCCCAATAACGCCGCCGGCCTGACTACGTCCTCAGAAACAGCAGGAGGCGAAGGGCACCAAGGAGGTGGTGGTGCTGGACCACAAGCGGTCCAACGCCATCAACATATGCATGACCAAGCTGCCGCCGCCTCGCACCATCAAGACGGCCATCCTGAAAATGGACAGCACCATCATCAACAAGGAGGGAATTGAGGTGAGCTGTGAGCTGTATGATGTAAATGTACGATGTAGCCACCACCCGCATTGCACGTTGGAAATATTTTCAGTGCCGCAGATACTGCTGATACAGCTGACACCGCTGACACTGTCAACGCTGTCAACACTGCTGACACTGCTGACATTGCTGACACTGTCGACACTGCTGACACTGAGCACTGCTGACATTGCTGACACCGTCAACACTGCTGATACTGCTGATACTGCTGACACTGCTGACACTGCTGACACTGTTGACACTGCTGACACTGCTGGCACTGCTGATGCTTCTGACACTTCTGACACTTCTGACACTGCTGACACTGCTGACACTGTCGACACTGCTGACCCTGCTGACATTGCTGTCACTGTCGGCACCACTGACACTGTCGACACTACCGAAACTACTGACACTACTGACACTACTGACACTACTGACACTGCCGACACCACTGACACTTCCGACACCACTGACACCGCTGACACCGCTGACACCGCCGACACTGTTGACACTGCTGACACTGCTGACACTGCTGACACTGCTGACACTGCTGACACTGCTGACAATACTGACACTGTCGACAATACACAGAAGCTGCAGTCGCTGCTGCCGACCGACGAGGAGATGAGTCGGATCAGTGAGGCGCAGGTGGCCAACCCCGAGCTGCCGCTGGGCTCGGCCGAGAACTTCCTGCACATGCTCGGCTCCATCTCGCAGATCGCCGCGCGCCTCAAGCTGTGGGTGTTCAAGCTGGACTACGACAACATGGAGAAGGTCGGTGGCGGTGGTCTGCCGGCTGCGCTGGCTGGTAGCGTTGCTTTGTTGTTGTTTATTGGTTGGTTCACGACACACTTTATGCACATTCACGGCTAATGGCGCCGCCCACACTGTTTCGCCGGTGGGCGCGGGATTGGGAAATGTCCTGAGTGGCGCTAGAGTCGAACCCGTGACCTTTGTACCCATAGCCCACACCTAAACCACTCGGCCATCCCCGCCCCTGGTAGCGTTACGGGGCGGGCTTGTCACATAGGGCGGGCTGGGCGTGCGTGGACTGCTGGTTAAGCACCAGTTAAGCAGGTGATAGCGGAGCAGGTTGGACAATGTGGTGAAACTCAGCAGACATAGAAGTAAAGTGATGTTGCCCGAGGACGTTAAGCACATGATGCTTTGTGGCCAAGAAGGATGGGCACTGGACGGCACTCGCCTGAATATGTCTTGCTTTGGTCTTCAGAGTTCCTGCATGCTGGACGGTTTAGCATCGATGGGTAATGTGTCACGAGAGGAAAGTGTTAGCATTTTGATCAGTGGTCATTGCAAATCCAGTGCAAGGACCCGTGAGCCTGATTACATATGCACTTGTTGGGCCTAACTGTGTGATTAAAATGGAAACGTACTGTTGGAAAAATTTGATGGGTGGAAAGATGAATGGATTAATGCTTGAACGTGAAAATCATAGGCAACACACTATAAATGAAATCACGAGGTCACGAGGTCACGAAAACCGACGAGGTGGACGAAATTGAACGGAACCTATGAATAGCATCATTGCTATCGTCATTATCGTCGTTATAGTCGTGATTATCCATCGGCAATCATCGTTCATCACCATTTATCATCGCTAATAATCGCTACCCATCATCGTTCATTTTAGATCATGTCATCATCGATAATCATGACGGTTTATCATCGATAGCCAACATCGTTCATCATCATGTATCACAATCGAACTCATCATCAGCATTATTACCATATTCGTTAGTCACATCATAATTATCACCGTAAGCATTCTCATCATGAGCAATCTTATCATTGTTATTAGCATCATCGTTCATCACATCATAAATATCGTCGCATCACAATTATAGTCACTTCATCACTTATCATCACAACATAATTATCACTACAACATGGTCATCACATCGTAGTCATTCATCACATCACTATCATCACATCACTATCATCACTACTATTATCATCATCATCGTTATCATGATCATCAACAGGAACACTAACAACACCATTACTCCAGGTTCGCGTTGTAGATACGAGAGTGGCATTGTGTCTGCATTTATTTGCATTAATTCCTTCGCTCTGGTTCAGCATTGATTTGCCTCCCAAGCTAAGGAATATCCTACAGATAACACAACATAAATACGACATATCATGGCTAGGTATCAAGAAAAGCGAATATTCGTAACTTCATAATTCATTCGAGTTCATGCAGCTTTAAAAAATAACCCTTGCTCGTTCTTTTGGGCAAGCATGGGTTAAATTGCTAAAACTTTATTCGGATGGTTCTTTCTTCAAACGTCACCTACATTTCGGTACAAGCAAGCGAAGTATATAAAAACAGATACTGGCACTGATACTACTTGATGCTGATACTTGACGGTGCCTGATCAACGGCCGAAAACGAAATTCATGAAAATGGTTTCCCCGAAATGATCCGAGCCTTGGCTTGCATGTTGTAATGCACACGGTGTGATTTTTGCGCTCTGGTAGTATAATCTTGGTCTCAGTCATGTTTCAATCATATGTGTGGCATCATCGAATTTCACGCGTTCGTCTTGCTGCAGGAGGTGGCCGAGCCTTTGATGGACCTGAAACAGGGCGTGGAAGGGTTGAGGAAGAATAAAACATTCAGGTGCATCCTCACCATTCTCAGGGACATCGGCAACTTCCTTAACGGCACCGAGGTAAGTGTTATGTGTACAGGAAATTCTGAAGTCTTGACTGATCAGGCCAAGGACTAGGCAGTAATTGGCCATTTTACTCGTATCCATAGGCGCACCGGAGGGGAGGGGCAGGCCCCCCACCATGAGACCAAATTGCCCTTTTGGCCAAAAGTGCCCTTTTTACCGAAAAATGCCCTCTTGGCCGGAATGTCCCAAATGTAGCCCAGAAATCACCTGCCTTATGTACCCCGCCTGTGCCCACAACTGCCCTTTTGGCCAAACATTTTTCAGGCCCCGCCCCCGATCAACAGACCTTCCAGTGTGCCCCGGGCCGCAAAGTGCCCTTTTGGAGTCGGTCAGGTGCCCTTTTGGAGTCGGCCAAGTGCCCTTTTCGGTCCGCCCCCCCCATGGAAAAATCCTGGGTGCGCGCCTGCTCGTATCGCCACGGTGACAAGTTCTGGTGAGATCTGGAGCAGTGCGACGACTGGTAGTTGTGGATACACGTTTAGATTTTGTCCTCATGACGTAGCTTGACGCTTCTAATTCTACCGCGTTTCGCCAGTCCGTCAAGGAAGAAGGTGCATGTCCGCTTATCCTCCATTGTGTTTAGGTATTCACGGTGTCGGTAGCGAATGCAGTCTTTACTCACGATATTTGTAGCGAATGTAGTATATACTCACGGTATTGGTAATGAATGTAGTGCTTACTCTCGATATTGGTAGTGATTGTAGTGTTTACTCACGGCAATGGCAGTGAATGTAGTGCTTACTCTCAGTATTGGTAGTGATTGTAGTGTTTACTCACGGTAATGGTAATGAATGTAGTGCTTACTCTCGGTATTGGTAGCTAATGGTTTTATATTTGGAGGTAGTGTTTACTCTCGGTATTGGTAGCTGATGGTGTTTACTGCTGGTATTGGTAGTGAATGTAGTGTTTACTCTAGGTATTGGTAGTTAGTGTAGTGTTTACCGCCGTTATTAGTAGTTAATGTAGTGTTTACTCTCGGTATTGGTAGCTAATGGTGTTTACTGCTGGTATTGGTAGTGAATGTAGTGTTTACTCTCGGTATTGGTAGCTAATGGTGTTTACTGCCGGCATTGGTAGTTAATGCAGCGCTGCAGGAGTTGCGGCTGCACCACTGGCTTTGACAGCTGAACTCTAACTTTCTCGAAGTTCACATTGCTTGTTGCACCTGACAATGCTAGCTTTTGGACGCACCAGCTATGGAATCCGCAACAGAACTTAACTCATCGTCTATTCATCGTTGCAAACAATGAAGAAAGAAACAAAAAATTGTCAGCACTCCGCAACTTAGTCTACATAGGTCCGTTTGTGTTCTCGTTTTCAAGCACACGGCTTCCTGGTGGCCCGGTCCGAACGTTCCGAGAAAAAACGTTCCGAACGTACCGGACAGAACTTTCCGAAGGCACTGAAGCTGCAGCCCAGAATAGCCTCTAAACGTCTAAATAGGTTGCTATTTTTCTGGGCTAGCAGCGTTCTTCTTCATGATTTTCTACGAGTACATTTATTAATTCGAAAGCCGCTAAAGCTGCGGACGGCGACTTGAAAAGCCTGAGGCTTTGGTATGCGTTGCTGCTGAATATTGAGCCGATCCCCGCGGCGTCAATAGCCTGGGGGTTGGGAATTGCTCCGAGCCTAGACTATCGATTTCAGCTGGTGTTTCATTTCCCAGGCGAAGGGCTTCAACGTGGAGTACCTGGCCAAGGTACCTGAGGTCAAGGACACGGTGCACAAGCACTCACTGCTGCACCACCTCTGTCACATGGTGATGGAGCAGTACCCCGACTCGTCCGACTTGTACTCAGAGGTGAGTACATCAGTACCCCGACTCGTCCGACTTGTACTCAGAGGTGAGTACATCAGTACCCCGACTCGTCCCACTTGTACTCAGAGGTGAGTACATCAGAACCCCGACTCGTCCGACTTGTACTCAGAGGTGAGTACATCAATGCACCGGCTCGTCCGACTTGTACTCAGAGATGAGTACATCAGTACCCCGACTCGTCTGATCTGTACTCAGAGACAGGGACGGATACAATGGGACACTGGGGCATGCCCCCATGAGAAGCTGGTGCCCCTTCGGCCGGGAGAAGACGCCCCTCAGGGAGGGCTCGAGTGCATCCCAGTCACTCAGCTTTTCAACCAGATACACGCCTCTGAGAAGGAAAGACGCCTCTCCAGGATGGCCCGAGTGAGAGGGTACATGACTACCCCAACGCATATCTGTACTTCTATACACATTCAGCTTCTACTCGGTGTTGCAGTTCAGTGAGCAAAACGTATCCATTGTCAGCCCATATTTGAGGTCAGGTTATATTGACCTAAGACAACTGGTTGTTTTGGCCCATGGTACACCAATGTGACTATTTGTGTAACATTCGATGAGTAATTAGCTCTAAAATGGTGTACATTCTAATCCTGTGTCTACCAGCAATGGAGATATATCAGGTGTTTGAAAAGTTTTTTTTTTTCTCAAAAGCCGCAGTTTGAAGTTTCAAGATTTAACACAAAACTCAAACCGTTTTCGAGCCCTATTCGTCGAGAGCTTTCGAATTTTTCTTGCACCGCTTAGTTTGGGAGTTGAAGGGTTTCCTAACAACACCCTCCCTCGCCCCCGAGACGACGTATGAGGATGTGACCGGAGAGACCGGAGATTGTCAGCAGAGACAGAAACTGAACACCCCTCAACAGCGGAGCTAATCATCAGGCCCTGGACAGGCGGTCCCGCTCACAGACGACAGTCAGCTGTCTCTTCATACTTAGGCAATCCTGGAATGCGTGGCCGGTGGGCCGACACGCTCGCCCCACTACCCCCCCCCCCCTCACTACCCCCCACCCCGGAGGGTCGCCTTGGATGCACGCAGTACTAATTAGCACATTCAGCTCTGGCAATGTATGAAGAAATGGCTCCACCACAACCTTGGCCCGATCAACTTCGACTCGGCTGCTGCAACAACGTCATTGCAATTGACCGTTTGATTGTGGGCTCTCGAATTTATTTTCTCGGAGACAATAAGCAACCAAGACTAAAACTTGAGAGCATGTTATCAAATATAGTGATAAAACAGATGGATATGATTTTTGGTTGGGGTGTCTTGTATGAGGAAAAAGTAAGTGCACCTTTGGAATCCTTGTGGTACTTAACATATTTCATGACCCACATCTGATGCTGCCATCATTTTGCCAGGAGCAAAAACATTTATCCACCTCCAAGGTTTGGGATAAAAACAAGCAGCCGTCGCCCCCCCCCCTCCGACAACCTCAGATCGTAGTAATTTGTGAGCCAAGTACGAACATCTAGCCGTGAGTCGGATCTACCGACTTGATTTATCTTTAATGTGTTATTTGTATTGACTTGTGTAACACAAAGCGTAACGCCCACTGGAATGTATATATATATATATATATATATATATATATATATATATATATATATATATATATATATATATATATATATATATATATATATATATATGTATAGATTATATAGTACATTAGTTTGTTCCATCTGAAAAGTCCATGTTTCACCTTTACAGTAATAACACCGGTTTCAGTCCTAGCTGATCGTATCTCATGTTTTTTTTGCGATTTCTGGAATGCTCAGACGCTCAGCCCGTAGCTGCGCTTTTTCCTTCGTTCAGTCTACCGTTGGGTGATGCATTCCCCCGGAAATATCGAATAAGGTTCTCTTGAAACAGTTCTAGCCGACACCTTCGTAAGAACAGTAAGGCCGCGTGTGACCGCACTGTCCCCTACAGGTGGGAGCGGTGACGCGGGCGTCGCGCGTCGACTTCGACGACCTGGAGGCGACCATCCGCCGGATGGAGGGCGAGTGCAAGGCGTCGTGGGACCACCTGAAGGTGATCGCCAAGCACGACGGGCCGACGCCCACGCGCCAGAAGATGTCCGAGTTCCTGGCCGACTCGGCCGAGAGGATCATCGTGCTCGACATCATCCAGCGGCGGGTGATGAACCGGTCAGTCGCGCGCGATCCGTCGCCAGCCGGAAACGGCCGGCGGGTCACTGGTTCCGCTTGGTTCCTGTGGACTAATGTCTACCAGCGGTCAGTCGCGGCATGGGTCACCAGCCGGAAACGGCCGGCGGGTCACTGGCTCCGCTCGGTTCCTGTGGACTGTAATATCTACCAGCGGTCAGTCGCGCGCCATGGGTCACCAGCCGGAAACGGCCGGCGGGTCACTGGTTCCGCTTGGTTCCTGTGGACTAATGTCCGCCGTCGTGTTGCGTTTTTGTCTGGTCATACACTTCTAGTATTACTAGATGTATGTGTGCATGCTTGACGGCCATGATTGTGCTTCCCAGTCAGTTTTTTACAATGCTTATCGAACTTTAATTTATCAGCCTATCTATTTAACATATGTGGCCCATACGAAGAAAACTTAGAATTAAACAGGAATTTCATAGCTCCAAAGAAGCCAAACACACGTTTACACTTGCAGGGGCCCCTGCGTCACGTTTTGTGGTACTCGATGTGATTTTCAGGCGCCTGGTGATAATTTTTGGAGCCTCGGCGGATTTTTTTTCCGAGCGACAGTGCGGTTCTTGAGAGCCCCACAACCTCTCACGGGGTGGGGGTCGTAAATGATGTCACAGTAATGTGACATCATTTACGATGTCACATTACTGAGACATCATTGTCACACCTATCTACAAATCTGTTCAAAGACATATTCAACCAATGCCAGAATATCGGGTTGCTGGTTATATATTCTTCACCAGGAGAGGTTTCTGGTGAGGGTGGTTGTGACTTTATCCACGCTCTGTAAAATTGTGTCATCTTCCTATCATCTATATTGCTCCAGACTAGACATGATCTAGACGTTGATCAATAACTAGACGTGAATGTATGCACTTAATATTAGGGATCTTATACTGTTTATAATTATGTTTGCTTCCGGCTTCTCTTGATGTCTGATGGTGGAATTCGCCTTCGTGTGAAAGAAATACAAACGCACTGGTGAATTCGTGGGAAGAAGGGCAATCAGTCCCAAATTCGGTGATGAAGACATTCTCGTCGTTCCATTCACTATGTATCCCAGTGCAATGCTTTACGTTTTCATGTTCCTTAAATCACAATAGTTACGACGATGTGATTTATTTCACATTGATAGGGCCTTAAACATGCTGTGCAATTGGTTTAAATATTTGGCCCTTTACCCATTTAATTTTGTCTATTCTCGCTAGGTCTGATATATTGCTTTCCAGCTGGATGATCAGTGCATGGGACCGTTGTTGATGCTGACCATATTGTCATGTTTTGACAGGTTCTACCAATTCCTCTGCTGGATGGGAGTGCCGTCGCACCAGCTGCGAGAGGCCAAGGCTCGCCACTACTGCAAGGTGGTGTCCGAGTTCGCGCTCGAGTACCGCACCACCCGCGAGCGCGTCATCCAGCAGATGGAGAAGAAGGCGAACCACCGCGAGCGCAACAAAACGCGCGGGAAGATGATCACCGACGTGAGTACGGCGTATTGCGAGTGTTCACAACGTGGTCCGAGTATTCACAACACACCTGCTCAACGCTGGCCTCTCAAAATGATCACCGACGTGAGTACGGCGTATTACGAGTGTTCACAACGTGGTCCGAGTATTCACAACACACCTGCTCAACGCTGGCCTCTCAAAATGATCACCGACGTGAGTATTACGAGTGTTCACAACGTGGTCCGAGTATTCACAACACACATGCTCAACGCTGGCCTCTCAAAATGATCACCGACGTGAGTATTACGAGTGTTCACAACGTGGTCCGAGTATTCACAACACACATGATCAACGCTGGCCTCTCAAAATGATCACCGACGTGAGTATTACGAGTGTTCACAACGTGGTCCGAGTATTCACAACACACCTGCTCAACGCTGGCCTCTCAAAATGATCACCGACGTGAGTATTACGAGTGTTCACAACGTGGTCCGAGTATTCACAACACACATGCTCAACGCTGGCCTCTCGACGGCAGAACAATGGCGAAGCAGTTCCAGGAAACAGTGCGAAGTTTCAAAAGCCGGCTGACACCCAACTAACGCCCGGCCCAGCTGTTACGCTCAGCTGGCTGTTGGTGGAGGGGCGGGGGGCAGATCAGCAGTAGCTTCATTGCCACACACGGTTGTTGCCAGCAGACTGGACCCATCACAAACTTCAGTTGGCAGCTCCATTTGACACCACAACCAGAAGTGGCAGCCCAGGCGCTGCGTCTAGAGTATCGCAAGAACGATTTTCCTCTTCCTAAATATTTTAAAAGTGTAATATGTTGCGATCAGGCGACGCAATGTTGCGAACTCTCCATGCAGTTTTAAGAACATGGTTTTCAACTGAATACCATTATGCAACATGTAAACACACTCTGCATTTCCGTTCATCTCGAGGAACCCACACGTCTGCACGCTCACTTCCTTCCATGTCGACACTTGTCTCGGCTGATGTTCCACCCGAGCGGTTGCTTCAGCATCCTGGATGCACCTCTGTCCGGCAGACGGGTCAGGCGTACGGCCCGGCCAGTCGGCCCGCCGCTGCCATGGTGCCAGGCCGGCCCAAGCCCTTCCGCTCCAAGGAGGAGAAGGCTCACGCCGACCTGCAGCAGATCCTGGGCACTAGCGACGTCTCCGACACCGACACCATCCGGGGCACCCTGCCCTGGAGGCGTACCCGCGACAGTAAGTCCTGCCCTGGAGACGTACCCGCGACAGTGAGTCCTGCCCTGGAGGCGTACCCGCGACAGTAAGTCCTGCCCTGGAGACGTACCCGCGACAGTGAGTCCTGCCCTGGAGGCGTACCCGCGACAGTGAGTCCTGCCCTGGAGACGTACCCGCGACAGTAAGTCCTGCCCTGGAGACGTACCCGCGACTGTAAGTTTTGCCGTCGGGACGTACCCGAGACAGTAAGTCCTGCCCTGGAGATAGACCCACAAGAAATACCGATGTGCCCCGAAGAGGAGTCATGGGGCAACTTCATTTGAAATGATCCAATGAATGCTTTATGACCCCGGGTTATCCGAAGCCCCATTGGTCGATGAATGAAATCACTGCTCTGCCTCAATTAAAACTGCATTTCGCGGCGTTCATGCTCACTTCAAGTGCAAGCATTGCTGTCGATGCTAAATATCACCTGAGATTGTCGATTGTTTTTTCCTCTGTTTTGCTAACGTTTTCAGTGATTATAAAGCGTAAAAGGTCTCAGAACCCCAGGTCAGTGGCTGGCAGTCATATGCAATTACGTTGATGTTCAGGTAGAGTTCGCTTGAGTTCGGGCAGGAGTGTGTCTGTGTTCAGGTCGATTGCTCGTGTGGTCAGCTCGTCTGTTTCAGTAAGGTCTGTGTTTGAGAGCGTCTGTGTTCAGGTCGAAGCGTCTGTGTTCAGACGTCTTTTGTAGAGCGTCTGTGTTCAGGTCGAGAGCGTCTGTGTTCAGGTCGAGAGCGTCTGTGTTCAGGTCGAGAGCGTCTGTGTTCAGCTCGAGCACGTCTGTGTTCAGGTCGAGAGCGTCTGTGTTCAGGTCGAGAGCGTCTGTGTTCAGGTCGAGAGCGTCTGTGTTTAGGTCGACTGATCGTGTATTCAGCTCGAGAGCGTCTGTGTTCAGCTCGAGAGCGTCTGTGTTCAGGTCGAGAGCGTCTGCGTCCAAGTCGCGGTGGAGGCACTGACGCGCTGGCCGATGGCGACGACGAGATCCTCGAGTCGCTCGTCAAGTCGGCCACGCGCGCGCCCTCTGCCCGGTCGGGACCGCGCGAGCGTAGGCGCACCTCCCGAAACTCGGACCGGAAGTCGCGTGAGTACGCTTCAAGTATTGCACGTCTGGGGGTCACTCGAGCTAGTGAGAATGCCTTTGGAATACGGGAGGACCGGACGGGGTGGCAAGCCATTGCTCAGTATCCTGTCGGTTTGATGGAATATATTATGGGCATTTCAGTCATGTGGAAAGCTCATCAGTCATTTACCGGTCTCATTGTCGTACAGATAGAATATTTGCTAGCAGTGGCCATGGTGTTTTTGTCCAGGTTTCTCCCCTTTCGAACACGATGCAGAGTGACATCCATCCATCACAGTCCTGTCCGATTAAACTTGAGAAGACAAAATTCGAAGTTTTGTAGCAATGCAAGTGTCCATTGCCGTTGGTATTTGTCGTTTCTATTCATTGGCGAAAGGAGTCGCTCAAATGTACCCAGGACAGAAGACTCAGTTTTGGAGTGTGCTGGTAAATAAATAAATGTGATGAAATGAACTAATACGTTGCCGAATCTAGTTCAGATTCCACAAATTATCCAGAGTTATGCTACTAGACGTGTCCTGCTACAGATGTCCCGAAACACTTCGGGCGAACGGCGGGTATCGTGAAGCTACCGTGGCATCGACGATTTTGTCTGTTCCCCAGTGAAGCGATCTCGTACGCGTGAGGACAGTACTATAGCGGAGGAGTGAGCGCGTGCCGGGCCGGTGGTGAGACTGTGTGACCCTTGACCCAGCGTGACATTGGCGTGACCCGGTGTGGTGTGCAGTCGGCTAGTGTTGGCCACAAAGCCCTGACTCGGGCCCGACCAGTGCGCGGTAGGCCGGTGCCGGTGCCGGTGCCGGTGCCAGTGCCGGTGCCGGTGCCGGTGCCGGTGCCGGTGCCGGTGCCGGTGTGCCGGTGCCGGTGCCGGTGCTGCCATCATCTGCAAGGTCGGCTGACAGCCGCCGGCCGGGCGCCGTTGGCTGTGTCGACACCAGCTGTCTCGGGTAACTGTCGGCGGAGCTGGCCAGCTGTCCCGGCCAGCTGTCGGCGGAGCTGGCCGGCTGCTGTGGCTGTCAACAGCAGCACATAACAGCTGTCAGCAGAAGCAGTCTCCAGTGGCCAGTGGGGCTGACTTGCCAGGCGTCAACCGCGCCCGGCTGTGTGGGTTGCTTGGCTCTAGACAGCCAGTAGACAGTCATAACCCCGAGGATGATGTGATAACGTTTTTAGCCGTGTTTGGTGATTCTGAAAAGCTGGATGGTGACAATGGTGCACCGTGGGACTGCACTACGTCACTGGACGTAACACATCAACTGGCCCTATTAATATTCTTCTCGCTGTTCGAACATTAACAAGAATTGCAGGCTGTGCTGCGTTGATTTCAGCGATGCCATCTGCTGTTTTCTTAATATGGAGGCTGGATGCTTGTGATATTACGTGCAGCATTCACCTCTGCGAAAGCGCTTCTTATCTACTTTGTTTGCTGTCGAACTGGGTATCGATGTGAATTGCCAATAACAATTAACCGCTATTAATAAGATGAAGATCAGAGACGATCTCAAATGCGAAGAATCGATTCGTGATATACATTACTGCCCGCGCGAGCAGCAGACCGATCTCATCATACAGTAACGCTTTGTAATGAAAATAAATATATGGTCATATCAGTCAGAAGTGAAGCAAGTTGCAAAATGTGGCATCTGAAAATGTTCACTAATTTGACAGCACGACCAACAGCACATGCATAACACATCACTTTTCATTTAACTAGCCATGGGCGAACGAACAATTGCAGATCCACTCACTAGGTTTTGATGGACCGAAAACATACGTGAGGACCAAATAAATAAAGGCGATTTAAATTGGACATGGTGTTTTGCTCGTATTTTGGAAAGCGCAGCGTATTTGTCGTGACTTAAGCTGAATAAATGCTTTTGAGGTGTGCTTCGAATCCATTCAAGGTTTGTGTCGGGGTAGCCTCGAATATATCCGCTCCTAGCTCAGCCATTGAGCGTCTGTAAATATTAAAGTCGACTGCAATTCATGAACATGGGAACCTACGATTTTTCTCTGGTTGGTTATTGGTTTTACGACACATCGACCGTTGAGTCATGTAGGGTCGACAATTGGTCGCGGGCGAAGAGTGGCGACAGGTGAGACTCGAACTCACAACCTTTCGATTGTGAGACGAGCAACTTACCCCTAGGCTACTCGTCCCCGATTTTTGATCTCTGAAGCTTTATGGTTGGTTCTTGGCTTTTGGATGCGCCGACTGCGTTTGTCCCATAGCGTGACCGATGTGTCACTATATTGGTCGCGGGCGAAGTGCGGCGACTGGTGGGACTCGAACCGACGACATTTCGGTTGGAGGACTACATCCTGCTAACCTACTGCAGCCCACCCGTGAAATTTAAATGATGTGCATGTTTTGCTCTTGTGTTGCAACATTTCTTTTTGTGTCCTTGTGTTCCAGCTAGATTCTGAACATCACTAAAACCAACTAAGCCGATGTCTTCAGGGTGCGTGTCGTTCAGGGGCGAGGCAGGCAAGAGCGCAGCGGTGGATCTCTTCCAATTTTTTGTGTGGGCGTGGGTTGATCTTTATCATATCGATCCTTTTAGTCACGTCTTGGATCTCATGCTCAATCTCGACAACACTGAGGGAGGGCAAGTACTTCCCTACCACCAAAAACGTATGACAAGTCGACCCCATCGGATGGTGAAGTCCTTTTTGCTTGCCTGGGTCGTATCTGTGCGCCATAATCATTTGTCTTGCAAGACATGCCCTATTCTTCGTGGTGGTGCTTGGCTGGAAGCAATGGCGCGTGCCTGACGTCCACGTCCCGTGTCATGTCCGACTGAGGGTTGCGAATGCACCCGCTTCCGGTCACTCACTTTCTGGGTCGGAACAGTGCAGATCGACCTCCCGTTTGGCTCTCCACCTGACACTGTGCATATTCGACTGATAACTGGCTAGAATACGGGGCAGGGGGAAGGGGGAGTGTGGTCCTGACTCATGTTTAGGAATCTCAGAAACGGGGGCATGTATCTGTCCTCGGTTTACCACGTCGGTCTTCAGATAGCGAAAGTGCAACTACGTCCGTTCATCGAACAGTTGGACTGAATAGTACACGCATGCATACAGACACAGAACACACTTGCGTAAGCATACACATACACAGACACACATATACACATGCATGCATGCGTACGTATATGCATACCTGCATGCATACACATCTGCATACATGCATACCTGCATACATGCATGTATACATGCACACATACGTGCGCGCGTGCGTACGCTACGCATGCACAATTTCAGAGCCAATTTGCAACGCCTGAAGTTCGAAACACTTTAATAGTTCTGACAGGTGTAATGTTGTATTGATGGAGATGAGTCGGCTTGACTTGCCAAAGAGAATCCATGCACATATTTGGTCAGAACATGTCCAGGAGTGTACTTGAATATATCTGTGTGCACCGCGGACTACATGCGATTTCTTTTTCGTTCCGGGTTAGTGTCGTATCTGCAGTGGTCAGCAACTGAAACCACACTTTTACGAGCTAGTGCGAAAACAACAAGATCTGTCTCATCGGCTAATTTCCAAGGTGAAATGAGACAGTTAGCTTCTAATGACTTCTCATGCATTTGTATGTCGACAAGCACGCATCACTGAAATGTACGATTTTATTTCGATTCAGCAACCGTTGTTTCCCTTTGTAACTCCAGATAACTATATTCATCATGCAGATTAAAAACTGGAAAATTAAACCTATCTTGGATGTTATCAAGTTGGCTTTTTTACTGAGCACCACCATAACAATGTATCGGCGTTTCCATGGTATTTATTGCATGGTTGAGAATTAACTTCGATTGATGACGTGTGCAAACACAAGCTTTCGTTGTTCACGTAAGCATAAAAACACCTCGAAAGTAGTATATGCCTTGTGAACTTGCCCGGAATTTTGATACAAATAGTTAACATGGCCGTGTCCCTGGAGCCGTTCTGACCGCGTCCTGGAGCCGTTCTGACCGCGTCCTGGAGCCGTTCTGACCGTGTCATGGCGCTGTTATGACCTCGTCCCGGAGCCGTTCTGACCGTGTCCTGGAGCCGTTCTGACCGTGTCCTGGAGCCGTTCTGACCGTGTCCTGGAGCCGTTCTGACCGTGTCCTGGAGCCGTTCTGACCGCGTCCTGGAGCCATTCTGACCGCGTCCTGGAGCCGTTCTGACCGTGTCAGCCCGTGGTGACGGTCGCAGCTGTATTACTGCTATACTGTGTGGCTGCTACACTGTATTGCTGCTTCACTGTATGGCTGCTGCACTGTGTGACTGCTACACCATGTGACTGCTGCACCATGTGACTGCTACACCGTGTGGCTGCTACATTATGTGACTGCTACACTGTGTGACTGCTACAATGTGTGACTGCTGCACTGCGTGACTGCTACACTGTGTGACTGCTGCACTGTGTGGCTGCTACACTGTGTGACTGCTACACTGCTACTGTGTGGCTCCTACACTGTATGACTGCTACACTGACTGCTGCACTACGTGACTGCTACACTGTAACTGCTGCACTCTGTGACTGCTACACTGTAACTGCTGCACTACGTGACTGCTACACTGTATGATTGCTACACTGGCTGCTGCACTACGTGACTGCTACACTGTGTGACTGCTGCACTCTGTGACCGCTACACTGTAACTGCTGCACTGCGTGACTGCTACACTGTGTGACTGCTACACTGTGTGGCCGCTACACTATGTGCTGTACGAACCTTCTTCTGTGGACCGGTCTGACGACAGTCGTCTGCTGTTTCAGTGCGACGGACACTGAAAAGCGGTCTGACCGAGGAGGAGCAGCGGTACCTGCTGATCTTGGCGGGAGAGATACAGCAATATTGAACCGCACCGGAGCCAACCTCACCGGAGCCAGCCTCACCGGAGCTAGCCTCAGTGGAGCCAACCTCACCGGAGCTAGCCTCAGTGGAGCCAGCTTTACCGGAGCCAGCTTGACCGGAGCCAGCCTCACCGGAGCCAGCCTATGAGCCAGCCTCATGAGCCAGCCTCACCGAGCCAGCTTGACCGGAGCCAGCCTCACCGGAGCCAGCCTCACCGGAACCAGCCTCACCGGAGCCAGCCTCACCGGAGCCAGCCTCACCGGAGCCAGCCTCACCGGAGCCAGCCTCAGTGGAGCCAACCTCAGTGGAGAAGTTTCACCGGAGCCAGCCTCACCGGAGCCAGCCTCACCGGAGCCAGCCTACCGGAGCCAACCTCACTGGAGCCAGCTTCACTGGAGCCAGCCTCACCGGAGCCAGCCTCACCGGAGCCAACCTCACCGGAGCCAGCCTCACTGGAACCAGCCTCACCGGAGCCAGCCTCACTGGAGCCAGCCTCACCGGAGCCAGCCTCACTGGAGCCAACCTCATGGAGCCACCTCATGGAGCCAACCTCAGTGGAGCCAACCTCATCGGAGCCAGCCTCACCGGAGCCAGCCTCAGTGGAGCCAACCTCAGTGGAGAAGTTTCACCGGAGCCAACCTCACCGGAGCCAACCTTGCCAGAGCCAACTGCACCAGCCACCTTGACAGCACTACCGGACCGCAGCCAGTCTCATCGGTCAGCCGGACGCCAGTACTGGACCTGCCGCCAGTACTGGACCTGCCGCGGAAACCTCGTCGGCTCCACGAGTCGGCACTCGATGTACGCTTATGCACCCTGCCGGTCCGCAGCAGCCACCTTCGGCGGTCCAGTCCGCTGTGAGCTCGGGTCGTCAGCTGTGCGTGACTGATTCCACCGGCACGAGCAGCGGTGGAACGCGCACCGTGCCCGGCCCGTCGTCTGCTCGTGAGCGGCTCCACCGGTCCCGGCAGCGGTGGAGTCGACCATCTCCTGATCATCTGCCGACCATCTCCTGACCATCTGCCCGTCTCACAATCTGAAATGTGGTAGTCTCACACCGTCGCTACCCTTCGCCCCGACCAATCGAGCGTGAAGATCGCGACGCTGCATGACTCAACGTCGATGTGTCTAAAGCCAATACCATCTCGACCATCTCCTGACCATCTCCTGACCATCTCCTGACCATCTCCTGACCATCTCCTGACCATCTGCCGACCATCTCCTGACCATCTCCTGACCATCTCCTGACCATCTCCTGACCATCTCCTGACCATCTCCTAACCATCTCCTGACCATCTCCCGACCATCTCCTGACCATCTCCTGACCATCTCCTGACCATCAGCTGCGGCTGGCCAACTGTCAGTGCTGCCCCGGCTGGTCGGCAGCACTGACAGTGGTACCGGAGCAGTGTCGGGGCCGTACTGGCCGAACGGCCGGCCGCGCTCCGTCGTGATAATCTCGTGCGTCCTCCGCTCCTGTCTGACGAATCCAGTCGGCGTGATGGGCATGCCTGGGGAGACGCCAGGAAGCCATTGCCGATTCATTCTTGATGAGGTTGAGTTTATGAACACTATGCTAATGAGCACCTATGCAACTGATGCGCCCTAAACTCCAATAACAGTGAGGTCGAGTTCAGCAGAAGTTCCCCGCGTCGGGGAGCTCCCACTCAGGGAAGCTGCAGTTGACCACGACGGTCTCGCCGGCCGCCCCGGTGTGACCTGTGAGAAGGCGCCGCACAGGATGGATGCCGGCCCGTACTGCTGCCGGGGCCCCATTGCTGCCGGGGCCGCGGTGACTGGCGGAACGCCAGTCCGGTGGACGGCGACGCGACCGGCCGCCGTGCCAACAGACGATGTGTTTGTTTACCAGACGGGCGGCGTGGACGTACACACCAGCCGGTCCGCTGGGAGTCGAGCACGCCGCGCGCGCCGTCTCGTCTGGGTCGCTTCGGACGACAGCGGCGCCTCGGTCGCGGTTTTTCACCTGTCCGGGGTGCGCTCACTGCCGGGTTCTGCAGGGCATACTGATCTTGCGCGTCGCGCGCTGCGTGTAGGCGGCTGGCGCGAGGTGGCGCCAGGCGCTGGCCGGCTGTCGAGCGGCCCCGCCGGCGTGCTGGCCGGTCTCCTCCGTCTGCGAGGCGCTGCTCGTCGGGGCTGGCGCGGCGCCTGCGGTCGGGCCCGCCTGTTGGTGCGTGCTGGCCACACCGTGGTCAGGCGGGTCACGCGTCATGTCCGCGTGGGTGCCGGGGTCAGGCAGGCCACGCGTCATGTCCGCGTGGGTGCCGGGGTCAGGCAGGCCACGCGTCATGTCCGCGTGGGTGCCGGGGTCAGGCAGGCCACGCGTCATGTCCGCGTGGGTGCTATGGTCGGCAGGCCACAGGGTCGGCGAGCCACGCGTCATGTCCGTGTGAGTGCCGGGGTCAGGCAGGCCACGCGTCATGTCCGCTGGGTGCCGGGGTCAGCAGGCCACGCGTCATGTCCGGGCGGTGGCCACGCGTCATGTCCGTGGGTGCCGGGGTCGGCAGGCCACGCGTCATGTCCGCGTGGGTGCCGGGGTCAGGCAGTCCACGCGTCATGTCCGGGGTCAGGCAGGTCACGCGCCATGTCCGCGTGGGTGCCGGGGTCAGGCAGGCCACGCGTCATGTCCGCGTGGGTGCTATGGTCAGGCAGGCCACGCGTCATGTCCGCGTGGGTGCCGGGGTCAGGCAGGCCACGCGTCATGTCCGGGGTCAGGCAGGCCACGCGTCATGTCCGCGTGGGTGCCGGGGTCGGCAGCCACGTATGGTCAGGCAGGCCACGCGTCATGTCCGCGTGGGTGCTATGGTCAGGCAGGCCACGCGTCATGTCCGCGTGGGTGCCGTGGTGAGGCAGGCTACGCGACTATTGGGATAACCCCGTGTGGGTGCGCGGTGCGTGTGGGTACCGTGGTCGTGTCGGCTCCTCGTTCGTGTCGGTCCCTTGTCTGCGTGGATCTGCCTTCTGTGATGGAGCGAGTGACTGTGATACTTGTCTGCAATGTGACAGCACCTGATCTAAATACATGTACCATGTCACAGGGGCGGTGCGCGTGCCATCGTTCACCAAGCTCTCGCTGTCGTACCATGGGAAATGGACATTGCGTTAGATGTCTGACCGGAGGATATTTTTTTCTTCAACAGAGTACTGCTTGAATCAGTTTTGGCACAGTATGCTCACATCGTCACTCTTGCCGCACTAAGCTGTAATTACGAAGCCTAAATAATGATTTAACGATTAAAGATATTAAATAAATAAACGATTACGTTATTAACGAATATGTCATCGAATCGCATATTGAGTAACTAATAACGATCACGAATATTAACCTAACAAACGATGTAATGCTATTAAATTACATATCGATTAAAGCCTAAGCACGAAAATTCGGGAGATTTAGGAATCCTAGACTGCATACTAATGCATGCGAGTCATGCATGAGTACGACTGTTTGGATAACCCCACGGTACCCCAGTCGTAGGAACCGCACTCGGGACGTTACGCCTATGGCACCCTGTAGAAGTGCCATAGGCCTACGGCACTTCTAGATCGCCTAGAGCCTAGATCGCCGGACAGAGAGAAAGGAAAATCCCACAAGGATGCGTAGCAATTTTCCATGAATTTTGTATGAGCAGCGGCGGGTACCTATGAACAAATATTAAAGAACCCTGAATCAGCAGTTCTGCTTCATATATATATATATATATATATATATATATATATATATATATATATGAAGATACATATGCGGCCACTGCCGCACCTGTGCTGCGGTCGATATCACAGCTGTAAGGAAGCCAATGTGAGGGCTGTGAGGAGGCCGCTGTCACGGCGGTGAGATTGCCGATGCCGCGGCTGTGAGGCAACCACTGCCGCACTTGTCAGGCGGCCACTACCGTGGCTAAGACTGACGGGCAATGGTGAAAAATATGTGGGTTGTGCACCGATTTTTCATTGTCTAGAAAGTCGTTTTTTTTCTCCTGAAGGACGCTATTTAGAAGTGCACCACCGACATTCATTTGGACCAGGATACAACTCGTATCGGCGTGATTTCATGTTTCTTGCACAAAATGTACCCAGCTGAGAAATGTACTTCAGAAGAGCTTAAACAAAGGACTAATCCGTCATAGCTGGTTTGGTTACTACATCCAGGTGTAGAAGTACTGTACCTGTCGGCAATAAATACATTTTCGTTTTTTTTTTGTGTGCAACATGATGTAAAATAACAGTTAATGAGAATTATAGCTAAATATTCATATGGGACTAGATATTTCACCTGTTATATTATACACGGTCGAATAATTCCAGCACTTGATGTAACATTTCCAAACACCGCCTGGGGTGTTTCATTTTCACGTGTCGAACTCCAGATCATTTCATCCTTAGCTATCTTCGAGTAAACTTTGTTCATCCTGCACTGTCTCCGAGCGACTTTGTTCATCTGCACAGTCAATGAACAAATGATTTACCGACAGTCTCTCAGTCTCTTCCCTGTACGCGACAGTGACCGATCTAAGAGCTCCTATCGGAAGGAGGACATCCCTTCTGGCAGGGGTGTCGATTTTTGAAGAAAAAACATTGTGGGGGGGGGGCGAAGAGTACTGCACCTCCCCCTAACCAAAAACTTATCGGATTTCGTGCACTATATTTTCCTACCTCAATAATTATTTCACGATGTGTGTGTTTATGTTTATTCAATATCCTCGCCAACGGGTTGGGGTTTTGCCCCTCACCTCCCACAAACGCACTTTTTTTAGACGTTTCTACACCTCTGCTTAAATCGTCCAGTAACAAGTGAAGTCACATAAGCAAATGAGCAGTGCACCGTGCACGTCCACATAAAAACTGTGAGTCATAGCATGCGACTACAGTGTCATACAGTGCATTCGGGTCCATCGTCATCGTCAACGTCATCGTCATCGTCATCGACAACGTCAACGTCAACGTCAACGTCAACGTCAACGTCAACGTCAACGTCAACGTCAACGTCAACGTCAACGTCACCGTCACCCTCCCATCACTCCAAGCATCAGTAAACACACAACGGCTCAAATAAAATATTTATGCGCCCATATGCAGGCTAAAACACACCGGCCTTGATGGAGCATCGGAGCACAGCCGGCCTGAGCTGTGATGACGATGGGTGAAGGTATTTCCTTAGTGCATAGCATTAGGGAGTGACGAAGTCAACGTTTTGGTGGGCCGAGTTCAGGGTTGGGAAGTCCACTATCTAAACCTAATCTGTTTCTTTGCAGTACAAAATATTCTGGTTAACATTAACTAAGCCTTCTATCTACCATGGTGGTTTTCTTCTTTCCTCGTTTAGCTTTCTTATCAGCACAACAAAAAACACAAGTTATTAGGGGGGCCTAAATCAACATTGAGTGGGCCAAGATCAACATTGGTGGGGCCATGGCCCCACAAAAGGATACAAATCGACACCCCTGCCTTATGGTGCGCTAAAATGTACTCAGGACGCCAAACGACACCTATTGCCAAGGAAAAAATCGATGAAAGGCTGGAAGGCAGACAGATCTTCAAAAGGGGGCGATCACGAAGGAGCACGTTTCGGAAGTTTCACGTTATCCAATCCCGAGGAACCGCGACCAATTTTGCCCCCCCCCCCCCCACCCATTGAACCTGCTCGACGAACAATTTATTAGAATGGACGGCGAACAGAAAGTTTCACTCGTTATTTTTAAGTCTAAACACGATGGTGGCATCCATTTTTTTAAAATAAAAAAGTCCACAAAGCACTTACAGAATTAAACATTTTTATCTAAGACAACACTTAACTGAAATAATTTAAATAGTGAGGAAATATACCTCTTATGAACAAAATACTTCAGTTTTGAATACGACATATTGCATACATTTTTGTTGGCAACGAAATACCCATGACGTGAAAATTGTCCATTGTATTTCATCTGCGACCACCAAAAAGTTTTTAATCCCTGTTTGTTGGGCGCATCAAGAACTTCCAATTTGTTCCCTAAATCATGGGATCATACCTCATCATCAAACTTTGAGAAGCGATGTACCACCAACTAGAGTGATGGCAACGCCAATATTTTTGTGGGATTCCATCTTGATCTATGCATGCACTGATCAATCATCATTCCAGGTAGGTATCTCTTACTTGCTTCCACCCCACCGTCGGGCCGTGATCTTCAGTTGACCTGTCTCATCATACTGCTACTACCCGTGGCACCGCGCGATTCCTGCGGCGCTTGACATGAATGCAGTCAGCGTAGGTCCAAGCGAAAAAATCCTAGTGTGAGTGAAAATACGGCTGATATCCGTGGACAAGATTCTTCAAGTTTTCAAATGAACCTGATTTTTACGAATTTCATGGTATCTAAGATTGGAAATGTCGTGGAAAACACGGAAGTTTCGCTGAAGCGCCTACGGGACAGAGCAATTGTCCAACCCATGTGACGTCACCGATTGCCAAAAGATATTGAAGGGCCCCGGCCTACCATACGCTTGTTATGAAACGAAAACTCACTATATGGCGAAATGTGCGAGAGGCTAGCCTCTGCAGACCGGTGATAGAGCTGTTTGGAAGCTAAGATGCAAATGATGTAAATGTAAATGAACTGCAATTTTCACCATAATTATGAGTCGCCAACCCATGTTTGTTTGAAGTTTTTCAAGTTTGCTATTTTCCAGTGGATGAAAGCATCACTTTATGAAAATAACATACAACAATACTTCCCAGCTCTACTCAGGTGAGGCACTGCCTTAGTGCCTTACATGGGCCGACCGCCCCTGCATATAACCCTATGATTTAAGAATGTGGCTCAACCACAGATGGTCAAATTTGCTATTGAAGTGTTAAGACAGTAAATGGATGCAAATAAAATTCGGTGCTTTGCAGTTGACGTACTCAATCCAGCACGGATCGAAATATTTGCACTTCCCACTCACAGGCACCAAGTAGGTACCGAGGTAGGCCGAAGCAACAATCGACAAAGCCAAGCCATAAGAAATAACAACAATGGCAACAATTCCCGTTGCCAACCAGGATCTCCCGTTTCAAATTCAGGAGACAAATTCACCAGACTCAACTGTACAGCGGCGAAGAATCCTTCGACAACATCTGATATTGGCTTCGAATGCTTTCATCTAAGCATTCGGTAAGGATGCAATAGAGTCGCGGACTATTCGCCTAGCGGAGAAAGTATGAACTACTCTGTGAAGTTCTTGATTGTTAACTCTTGGAATTTGCGTTGTTTGTATTTGAATAAACTTTGTACGTTTTGTTTTTGAACGTTATCTTTCTTGGAGTTCATGGTTCTTGGATGTTTTGTAATTGGACATTTCGTCTTTGGATGTTATATTTTTGGATGTTCCGAATCAGCCCCTCGTTGTGAAGTAGTAAACGTAGTTTTTTTTTTCCTGGTGGAGCCGGCTGCCAAACTGCGTTGATCCGTAGATTTCATCTAGCCTGCCTTGTTACCTACCTAGAGGTAGATGGTGAGTTTAATCGCAGAATTCATGGTGTATATAATCTGCATGAAGGCGCACAGATACTGACAACTAATTTGAAGGACTAGGTATAGGCTTTATAAAACAGCATAGACAATCATTATAAGAACAGAGGGCTTGCTTTTCTGTATTCCAGGGATGGCTGATCGGCGGATTTGGTGGGCAATTGGTTCAGTGTCCAGGGTGCAACCCTTGTGGCTCATAGTTGCACAGATCTTTTGTCTTTATGTCTATATGTCCATTCTTACCAGGTCCAGAGATCTCACACGAAGTCAGGGTGTCCAGGTCCTCGTTTTCAAGACATTCAGATTGAATGGTGAAAATGACATTAATATCAGCAGGGTGCCAGACCAGGGTGTCTAGACCCCCTGACCCACCTGGAATCTCCAGCCATGATTCTTTGGTTGAGGTGCCTGGGTGTTGCAATTGGTTAGAGGCTTGCAAGTCCAGCACATGGGCAGTTCGTAGGTGGCCTTCCTGCTTGGGCAACATTTAGTGAGGAAGATAAATTTTCCTCAGCCAATATATTGGGCACTAAATGATGACAATTGTTGGTTGATGTGCCCTAAAATCCAAATAACACTCAGGCAACATATTTTTTAGCCTGCCTGCCAGGGGTGGGAATGGCTGAGTGGTTAAGGTGTTGTTCAGCTCTGGGTAGGTACCAAAGGCATTTGGTTCAACACTTACACCATTCAGGATATTTCCAAATCCTGCTGCCCATTAGTGAAACAGTGTGGGTGGTGCCATTGGCCATGATCATGCATAAAGTGCATAGAGAACAACCCAACAAACAAGCAATATCCTACCTGCCAGTTGGTACACTACAATCTGTCACAGTGGGGGCATGCACACCATTATCTTTATATTTCAGACTGCAAAATATGGCACTTGATGAGATTGCAAAATATGACAATTCAGTGCTGGGTGGGCAGTCATGTTAGACAGGTGGATTTAGAGCAGATTTTGCTCCATTGCCAGATCACTCATTCTCAGAGATAGTGACCTGCCATAAAATAATGTCAAGTAGAAAATACAAATGAATAGTAGTTGAAGTGGTGATGTAGGGAATAATTTATTTGACTGAGTGGTTGGAGAACTCGCCAAAGTAAAAATAAATAGTAGAGTAAATCACAACAATTAACTCAGCTTATCTTATCAAACTGCAATTTTACCTAATTCTGGTTCAAGTGTAGTAGCTTTTTGTGATTCACAACCTAGTTTTTCCTAAATGGCCTGTGCAGTTTTAGATAAAGCCTGCTCATGCTCTGTGCCTGTTTGTAATGTGAAGGAATGTAAATGGATAAGAGGGACCACTGTGTTTAATCAAGGGATGAGGAGTGTGTGCAATGTGCATAGTTTATGAAGTGTGCCAAGTGCATGTAGTTCAAATTTGGGTGCCTGGCCTGCCATGAGGGTGAAATTCTTTATTAAAGCTCTCTTTTTTGGCATGCAGACATGGCTAATCTTAGAAGCTACTCATCTGATCAATATGAAACCTCCACCAAATGAGTGATTATGGTATAAATGTGTGAGGTTTTTATTTGTGTGATCCTGTGCGATGTCTATGTCTACCACGCAAAAATTCTGAACATAGCTACTCATACCAAATACTTGAAGCTGCATATACCTTCTGCAAACAATTTAGCATGTGACACATATGTACCTGTTAGGTTTTTATTTTTCTAGATTTTGTTGGGTCCACAGGGGCATTTTTTAAAACTTGTTTTGCTTGCAGACATGGCCAATCTTCACTTAGTGCCATGCAACTAATGCCATTGCAACTATTTTATGTATATGCCAAATTATTAGGGTTTTGACTTTTGTGACCCTGGATCAGATCAAAGTTTACGAAAGTTTTCAAAAGAGAGTTTTTGTCTTTTATGCATGGCAAATTGAACCAACTATAAAATTATCTAAGTTTAAATTGTTTGTATCTTAATTTTAGCTCCAGAAGACAACACAATAAGTTGGGATGGTTCAGTCAGGTTGGATATTTAACTTAAAATATTTGAGAATAAAGTAAAACTAGAAAAACTGTTATCAAAGAGGAATGTAGGCTAAGTTCTGTGAAGCTAAATAAGAACAGCTTACCATGGTTCAGAGGGTTCTGCAAACCATCTTCACTACATTTATTACCTAATGTGGGTGAGAGGGGTTGTAATCTGATTGACGTCGTACTGCCGTGGACTCAACAGAGTTTCTAATTTAAAGTGGGTGTTGCACTTTACCAGCACTATCAGGTTTTACCAAGAATTGATCCAGAAATTGTAATAAAGGGAAGTTTGCCTGGAGGGACACCACTAGGAATGCACCTGTTGGGGCACATTTTCCTTCCAAGGGGCGCCACTGGCGAAAACAAAAATTATTGGAATACTGGTACACTTGAACCTCCCAGAAGTGTGTTTTTAGTTATAAAGGGGTTGCTTTCACTCCTTCCCATATGACTCACCTTTTCACCCTACCCACTCTGGTGACGGCTGGAGATCCCAGGTGTGTTCGTGTCCCCCAGGTTTCCACACTGGAGCACATGGTACATCACTGTGACATACTGCGAATTTTGGGGCCGGGCCTGATGCTATTCTCAGGGAGTTGGAACGTTTTCTTTTATCTCGGCGATATGCACGTTTCCTGGGATTCTATGTCGGTTTTCCAAGCCGGGGGTTCAGGGTTCCTGCTGGATTTTTTTAAGCCTCCGATTTATCTTTAACTCGTCCTGTCACGAGTGTTTGACACCACTGCTTGTTTGTGCCCACAACACAAATTCTGAGCATCCCGACGGAAATTTGTGGGGTCCCACCACAATTTTTGTGAGGTCCTTCGCCATTTTTTTTCGGGGTCAGGCGCGATTCTTTTGGGCCCCTGTGCATGTTGTCAAGAGGCACAAGTTTGTGTGACCTATCTTTGGAGTGCAAGTCGAGTTCCTGGCTTAGAATCCCCAAGTTTATGTCTTGTATCTCGTGACTCTGACATGTATTGGGGACAAGTGGCTGCTGAACACAAGTAGTAATGCATTAATACAAGTAGGAATGCTGTAGTTGCTATCTGATCTTGATTTTGTCATTTTCATCTTGAACAGTTTGTCATCACCTATCGTTTTTTTTTGTAAGCACAAGTTGAACAATATGCAGTTTAAGGAATACAACATGAAAGCCTGACGTGAGTGCATAATGGCTATATTATTAAAAGTGCATTTAACAGCAGACCACCATCGCACTACTATCCAACCATTCACCATGTTTTAGGCCCTGCCTTTTCTGCCTCGATAAGGGTAAGACTGTGGAGAGATTCTCCATATGATCAGACGTTTCCATATCATCGGATGCGGACGTGATGTTAAGAGCATGTCACAGACCGGTGTGCTGATGACGCATTGCGCTGCGACAGGACTGATGGTGTGTGCTGTGCGTGCAGATCTGGTGCCACAAGACAAGCAGGCCGTCATGCTGGAACACATGGAGCTGTCGCCGGCCACATCTCAGAAGACGTCGCTGCCACGACGCGGCAGGAAGCGTAACGTCCCAGGTGAGCCCGCCTCTGGTGTACTGCCGGCTTCATTGAACATCTTTAAAAGTGCATAGACAATCATTGTAATAAGAGGGCTTGCTTTTCAGTATTACACGGAGGGCTGATTGACAGATTTGGTGGGCAACTGGTTCATTGTACAGAGTGCAACCAAGAAGGGCCCTTGTGGTTCATAGTTGCACTAATCTTTTATGTCTTTTATATCTTTATGGCTCTATGGGTTTATGGCTTTTTTATGTCTTTATGGCTTTATGGCTGGCCACCAGCCGGCTCACGCTCCGCTGGACGGCTGGCGGTGGTCACGGTGCGCCAGCAGGTGATGCCGCCGCCGGAGGTGGCTGCGGCCCGGGTGTGCGACTCAGTGATAAATTATTCGCGAAATAGGGTGGAATTTGCCACATTCTGAAAACTCAATCGACATCCTTCTTCATGAAGTATCGGCATCCTGCTCCTGGATATGAACTGTTCATGTCTCCTTTCTAACAGTATCTCGTTTATGAAATATAGCTCTTCATAAATTATAAACCTCAAAACAAATGATAAAGGTCCAGTCATAATCACCTGCACCATCAACTCGAATTTTAGTCTGACAGTCATCAAAACCATTGTAAATTACACTACTTACGTTTCAAACTTCGACATCCTGCTATGCTCGTTTCGACATCTCACACCTAACGAAAGACCAATATTTTAACCCTGGTGCGACTGGTGAGGGTTTGTCGGTCTGGCTGTGGGGTGTTCGGCGGGAGACGTGCCGGCCGCAGGCTGCCGGCCGTTCGGTCGGGTTGGCCGATAGGTCGGGTCTGCCGTTTAACGACAGTCTGGCCAGTCGGAGATGGTGGTGATTCCTGTGCAAGGTATTTGGGTTTAAGGGCGCGCCGACTACTATGTCATTTAGCGACCTGTACAAGGTAGCGAGGGCGGAGGGAGCGGGCCGGTTGCCGCTCCGTGAAGTCGTGAAGCTAACGCGGCGTTCTCCCATACATCGTTCTGTTCATTGTGATGTGGTCTAACTCTGTCAAAGGAGATGCTCAGAATGTTGTCAGCCTTTCGGCCCTGACGGGAGCAAGCCAGGGCATGAACTGTGATTTTCCGTTCGGTCACTGTCCCTGCATTTATTGACCATACTTCTAACGTAAATGTTTTGACAACAAATGAACCGACTTTCTCATGTAAATGAGAAGGTGTTTATTTTCTAATCATGGACGTCCACAGGACACAACACTTGGCAAGTGTTATGTTCGGAGCCAAATTATTATTCTTCTCCACACTGTGGTGAGAAGTTGCTTATGTTGTTGGCATATTCTTCCGTGACCACCAAATCTGTAATTACATAGCTTGCACATGGATTGGGGACGCTACATGACTCAACGGTCGACGTGTCGTAAAGCCAAGAACCACCACCACTACACTGGTCTATTTATGACAAATGTTGAGTGCACGCACCCATGTCAGCATCAGTCACGGAAGCTACGTTATTTGGATAAGAGTGAGACCAGAAACAGTAATTATGGCTGACTGAGGACATTCGATGTATGTCCTCCGCGAATGATTACCATGGTCTAGATGCATTGTTTTTGTCTCAGTTATGAATCCTCCTAAATGTACGCTACATCTGCCATTAATGTTATATGTTATGGAAACCATGCCAGATCTGTGTCATGTGCACAATCTCCTGCATTTGTCTCCTGTCCTCGTCCGATTTTTTCCTTCGGCACAATCAATAGCAAATGAAATCAAACTAATTCACATGTGAGTCATGCTGAAGGAATTTGACGTTTATGCCTCTGAAACGTTCAATTCAAACCACTATTCATATATAAACTATTCGTATGACTAAAAAGCAGCTTTCAAATTCATTTACCAGATTTTTCCATGATGCCTCTGGTTTTCCGAAGTGCAGCATATTAAAAACCAAATATGTAGGAACAAAATCAAGTGTCGAATAATCCCATCACAACTGACAGCCATGCACGCACAATTTGGTTTGGCGCCGCCGTAGCATTCACTGAAGGCAGTATTCACGTAGCGGTTCTTCGCTTGGTTTGCTTCCCAGAGTTCATTCGATACGGGGATGTGTAAAACCATCCAGAAAAGGTGGTACGGCAGTGGAAAATAAGGGCGGAAATAATATAAATTGAGATTAAGGTTATCACTTGCAGTGGTTTGACATATGCACTGCAATCCGCGACATAATTTGTGCACGTTGATTTGTTCGTCAGTTAGGCACAGCTTGCGACATGAGGTGTATCAGGACGTATTAAAGATGGGTAGGATGCAGGTTTTCCCACAATTCTTTAGCCAGGTTTTCTTTACTCTTGGTTGACTAATTTAGACCATCTTGATATAGTAAGATTGAATACACCGAACTAAATACCCAACTATTTGGTAGCCATCTCATGTTTGCGAGTTTCAATCAATATCAGCACATCTCTAACTTGAATGATAAACTAGTAAGTCCCAAGACTTCGACTCAAGACTTTGTGTTAAAAAATATTCCGTAAGTTTACAGCCAATTCTTTGATCGCACCGTTTTGTCCCAGGCACACAAACGCGAGCATCAAATGAAGGAAAACACTCTAGAATACGACGCTTCACACGCAGTACTTCTTATCGACAATCTTCACGAACGTGCGCGATTTTATCTGACCCAGATGCGAATACATCACAAAACAGACATGCCTGCACAGTCGACAAACGCATTCGTTCGGAGTAAGTAGGTCACCCTACGTCGTATTTCCTATGCGTCTGACGTCATGTTGTTAATAGTGTCGTCAATGGCTGCAGATGGTACTCCTATCGAGCACACGCATGTATGCCAACTCATGCCACATTCCGACCTAGCCACATACTGGCTCGTCCAGTTTATCATCGTTCTTTCACGCCAACAAACAATGCCAATGCATACATTATATATATATATATATATATATATATATATATATATATATATATATATATATATATATATATATATGTATATCGTCGCAGTACCTTCGTGGAAGATCTCGGCAGTGCAGCAGTGTGCAGTGTAAAATAATACCTGTATGAGCCAACAGCTGGTGTTGGCGCAAGCTTCCATGACGCTACTATTGGTTGCTGAGTGTCAGCATGAACACGTGCCATATTTAACATATGTCAAAATGGTTAACATATACGTACATCCTTCAGAACCTATCAATCATCAGAATTTGTTCTTCACACATTGCACACAATGTATGGACAACATATATATCCAGTCTTCAAATACAACAAAAAATACGACATCGATCTTGGATGCACACAATGCACCGGTACCTATACCCTAGATATTCCCAGGAAGGTATGTTTTATATCCTCAGGTCCTGAAAATTGAAAATGACTCATGTTCTCACCTCAATCGTCCTTGCATTTTCCAGAACGTTTCGTCAGATCATCTGGCAGGTGTTTATTTACGTTTACACGGCCATATTTTTCACCTCAATGTCGCGGATTGAGGCGACGATCACGGCAAAAACGTGCGTGGCTCCCAAACTGCCGCTGTCTTGTTCCTGTATATCTCAAATCTCGCTCTCTCCGCACGCACGCACGCACGCACGCACGCACGCACGCACGCACGCACGCACGCACGCACGCACGCACGCACGCACGCACGCACGCACGCACGCACGCACGCGCACACACGCACGCACGCACGCGCACACACACACACACGCGCACACACACACACACACACACACACACACACACACACACGTTCTGTCTGTGTATGTTTTTCGTTTTACTCCACCTCTCTAAATGTGACTTTAATTGAACACACCCAATAATCTTCTAACATATTTAAATTCATTCCTAAATAACTGAAATCAAGTCGATAACGACTTCATACTTACCAATGTTCTGACTTTTCTGAGAATTGTCCACTCCTGACTTGGGAGCAGAGGCGCAGCTAAACCGGTGGCGCTTCCCTCCGCTCCCCTCAGCGACTTTAGGTCGGCCCCACTTGGAGGATCCTGGCGGCGCCACCGCTTTGGAGTGAAGTATATGATACACTAAATCCTTCACCTATGTGCTTATGACACATGCAATCGATGCGACCCAAAAACACTTCACCTATCAAATTACGTCACCATGAAATACCATGCCTGACCGAGGATAGCAGGGAAGAGCGGGTGATTACTTTGTGCAGGAGCCAGAAGCATGGCGTTGTGTTTGACCAGAAGTGGCACCACCAAATTCTGGTGGAGGATAATCATCGAAAGCATATTCACGGTTCTCAGCGGCGCAACGAAATTTGAATAGGGCCGGGACATGATATTTGTATCCCATTTTTTTTCCACGCAGCTCTCATAGGCGTAATGTCAATCTTCACGACGTAGCCGGACGTCGTGAAGCTTAACATCAAGATGTCAAGCCTAGGGGACGTCACCCTGTCTCCCCTTCCTCCGTTGGCGTTTGCTTCTGGAGGTACGGAGGTTGCTATTGACATATATATGTATATGTATATATATGTATGTATATATATTTATTTATATATTTATATATATATATATATATATATATATATATATATATATATATATATGTGTGTGTGTGTGTGTGTGTGTGTATATAACTGGCACCGATCACCAGTGCTCTTAGCTCTCAGAATGCCCTCAACCCTCAAGTGTTAATCCCAAAGTCAGAAGCATCCCAGTCCATTCCTCCCTGCCTCTCAGGGGAAATACTTATCCGTCAGGAACACTCTACCTTGCACGTGTCATTCGCAGTCCTCGACAAACTTCTCTAGCTCTCAGGGGAATCCTGCATCTCCGAGACAGGCCTCACAAATTCTAGCAAATATCGCCAGTTGCCTGAACTCTCCTTCGCTCTTGGGCGGCTCCGTTAGTCCCTCGGTGTTCCTCCAAGGCCTCAGGGGTATCACAACCTGGCCTGAGAGGACTTTCTTAGCTCTCAGGGGCTCTGTTATCCCGCAAAGGCTCTCAAGCTGATTGGGGCCCTTCCTAGTTATGGACGGCTCTTTTGGCTTGAATATCTTTCCAGCCTCAGTATTCCTCACCTCAATCGCCAGCCAACAAAAAGTATTTTTATCCCTCAATGGACCTTGTTCATACATTCGGGGCCGCTCTCAATCTGAGAAGAATCCCGGTCCAGTTCTCTCTGACTCTCACGAGATACTCTTCAGGGACGAGTAGTCTATGGGTAAGTTGCCCATCTTAAATCGGAAGATTGCGGGTTCGAGTCTCACCTGTCGCTACTCTTCGCCTGCGGCCAATCGGCGTTGGATATTGGCGACGCTACATGACTCAACGGTCGATGTGTCGTAAAGCCAATAACCAACCAACCAACCAACCAACCGAGATCCTCTTCATCCCTCATGGTCCTCTCCTACATTAAGGAGCACATCAGTGCTCAATAATCCTGTCTAACTCTCATATCGGGGATTTCAGATCTGAGATTAGTTCACTTCAGCTCTCGGAGGTCCTGCTTATCCCTCAGTGGTAATGTCAAGCTGAAAGAACATCCCAGCCTTCTCTGACCCTTACGTGTCCTGATATTCATCAGCTATTAGGGGACATTTCCAGCTGGTATAGGCATTCTAGCCATTGGCCGGATTTTCTGTGGTCTTCATGGCAGTGTAAAATAATTGATCATGTAGCCTGGAAATTCACAGTTAATGGAATTGTGCTATTTCATCCTTGCCTTAGGTTTTTACCATTTTGCCACATGTGTGGGCAGTCATTATGCACACGACTGCTAAATCATGTAAAATGCATGTGACTGAAGTTAAAAGGCATTCCACGTTTTTAATCCTTAAGTGACGATCCTTTATTTTCTTCCAATCTTCGACTATTCCCAAGCAACTTCTTTCTTCATCCACACAGTTAATGGTGAAATGATTTTAGAACACTGTTTCATGGCCATTGCTAGCCCTCAGAGTGGATGTCTTCAAGTCTCACGGGCCCTGGCCACACAAGCTGTTAGATGCGTTTTAACTTTTCCTCCGTTATATCTCTGCCCCTCGTGCGGTCGCCTGGAGGGCCCAATGGACTTTCCAGGATGTCGCGTGCCCCTTGACCCCTTGGAAAAGCCACTACTGAAAAAGCCAGCAGCACGGGCCCTTCCTATGAGCTTGGATGTCCTTCACGCAGCACCCGGAACCGTTCGCCTCGGCCCGGATCATCTCCGAAGCCAGGGGGCCTCTTTATAGGCACGATACAGCATAACCATAGTCAGCTCCGGACCCTTCTCCATCAGGGCGGGCCAAGCCGACCCAGAGTGTCAAGGCCGTTAAATCGAGGTCTTGTTCCCCTTGCTGCTGCCGTGCTGCTCTCTTTGTCGCTCGGTTTGTGCGTGTTGCGGAGACGGCCGGACGTCGGTGTGGCTGAAGTTGTTTGTGCAGCTGACGTGGTCGGTGTGGTTGAAGTTGTCTGTGTAGCTGACGTGGTCGGTGTGGCTGAAGTTGTCTGTGTAGCTGACGTGGTCGGTGTGGCTGAAGTCGTCTGTGCAGCTGACGTGGTCGGTGTGGCTGAAGTCGTCTGTGTAGCTGACGTGGTCGGTGTGGCTGAAGTCGTCTGTGTAGCTGACGTGGTCGGTGTGGCTGAAGTTGTCTGTGTAGCTGACGTGGTCGGTGTGGCTGAAGTTGTCTGTGCAGCTGGCGTGGTCGGTGCGGTTGAAGTTGTCTGTGCAGCTGACGTGGTCGGTGTGCCTGCAGGAGCGGACGGCCACGGTGGTCGGGAGCGGGCCAAGGCTGTGCGGCGCCACCTGGCGCCCGTGCGGATCACAAAACGTGAGTGGATGCCGACCCCCCCCCCCGGTCTTGGTCGGCTGACGCCCGGCTGCTGTCTGGCACATATATATATATATATATATATATATATATATATATATATATATATATATATATATATATATATATATATATATATATATATATATATATATATGTATATATATATATATATGTATATGTATATGAATGTATATATGTATGTATGTACGTAGTGCATAGTTATAATTTTCACTCATTTCAATCGGCAGCAACCTTGTCGAGTTGCACAAATCCAGTCGGCGGTCTGACTTTTTTCTTCGTCCATTGTTCCTGAAGAAAGTGAAGATATCATAACATCGGCCGTTTGCTAATTTATGCCTAGGTTTTGACTTCCATAAAGCTTCACAATATAAAACTGTTGGAACGTTTGCTTTTTCACCGTATTCTATTTCTGATATCTGCGCTATTGCATTCTTGCCAGCAAGTGCTGTTTTTATTTGTCAATATCATCTTTTGCCCTCGCCTTTTCCTACATTACCGAATTGTTTCGACGTCTTCACCTGCTACGTTCCACTCCACGAAAGAAAATAATTCCTGGAAGGTTGGCAGGAAGGTCACCTATGAAAAGACGTCCGGTTTTAAGCTGTTCGGTGCTACCGGTCACTGGGCTAAAATTCATTTTCATTTCATTGTTTTTTTCCGTGCACCATTCATCTGGCGATAAGAAGCTACCGTCTACCTTGAAGGAAAAGCAAATCATGGTTCGTGCGCAGGATTAAAGAATATTCTGTTCCTGTATTTTGTGCATCCCAAACATTATCCTTACCATTAACTTACCCGTCATTTTTCCCATTTCGAGCTTTGAAGAAAGCTCGAAAGCTCTCGTATGCAGGTTTCAAGAAAAATATCCTCCCGTATACGATTACCCAAAATTTACATACCCACTTCCAGGATTGCAAAGCACAAATCTAACCTGGTTTGTGCGCCGTTTTGTTTTTGACCGATAATTTTTGTTTTAACGAGAACGATTCTCGCCGATAATCGATTATGCTTGCTCAGGGATGATGCACGTCAGATGCTTACCGTAACGCGAACATCTGGGGATCTCTAGCTGAGGAAAGAAATCGGGTGGGTGTCCGATGTCACTCGAAGAAAGAACTCTCGAATATTCTTCATTGTCAGCTGGCACGGCGTCCGCAACAAACGTGCTCGGATGATCACTTGTGTACCCGCGAAAAGTATAGTTACAATGTATGCCACTTCATGTCTATCAAATGCTATGCGAAGTTCATCTATCAGTTCGTCCTCATATCAATTTCACTGTCACTTACTATTAGTATTACATCTATCGTTTGGTGTCGCTTGACGGGAAAACTCGAAATATAAGATTTTGTTCCATGATATTGTTATCAGTATTGCACATATTTTTGCTGCGATTTGCCTTGAGAGGTGACTTTGGAACTGGGCCGAGCCGGGAACTGGTGCCAGGCGGCCTGGTGGCGAATGTTCAACTCTGTACGTCCCGTGCCCAACACTCGCACCATTCGCAACACTTTCCAGTGCCGCGGCCCATCGGCGAAGCAGTGTGGATGGCTTTTTTTGTTTTATTGGTTGGTTCACGACACACTTTATACACATTCAAAGAAAAACGCCCCCCCCCCAATTTTTCGGGGGGGGGTTTGAAATGTCCTGGTGGCGTCGGGACCTTTGGTACCATGCGACCTCCACTCGGCCCCCGCCCGCAAAATGTGTCGTGAGCGACCCAATAAACATCAACAAACAAACTGGTGTAACTCCAGTCTGGTACTCGGGCGCCGTTTGGCGGCCTGGCGCTCGCCACCGCCGATCTGGCCGGGCGCGAAACCAACCTGTCAACTGTGACGGGCCGCCAACGCCAAAGTTGCCGACAGATTTGCACATGTGTAGCGTTAGACGATGCACCTCTGGCGTGGGTTCCGCCATCATTGACGTTAAGACGGACACATATCGATATTTTTAAGTTGTAACATTACGCCTTTCGGTGTTGCATGACAATAATTCATCTACAACTTCGAATATCCCCCACGCCATTTTACCGTGGGGAGCCGATGGTGCTTGGTATTGATCAGGTGTGGAACTTAATATACATCTGGGGGGGAGCTTGAGCCACCTCCCGCCCCCCCGTTAAAACATTTCCACTTTGAACGCTAAAATGTGTGAATTACGAGCAAGTCGAGTTAAGTTTTAAATGCTTGAGCCTCCTCCCCAATCATATCAAACAAGCTTCACTCGTCACATTGATTACCACGTATCCGAAAGAATAGATCCCTGTCCCGTTCCGGCCATAGCTATCGCGGAAAATGCCCAAGCGGGCGACAGTTCTTACCCCACATCGCCTTTGCGCGAGTTAATCATTGTTAATCACCACTGGTTACAGCGAATATTCTCATCCATGCCATATGGGCGCTGTATGACCGAAGCAGTCGATGCACCCCTAAGCCCAAATAACCAACCAACTAATCATCCCTGCCATGCACCATACCTACACAAATGTGACACCAACACGCACGAGTAGTGATGAGAAAGCAGGCTGTTGTTACATTTTTGGTCTCCAGAACATTATCATCTGCAGCGAATTATCCTCTCATTTTTATTATTTGGAGGTCGAATGACGCTGTTTGACAATGAGCTGCTCTTTGATAAATTGCTCAACGTTTACTATAAAGTATTCAATCCCTGTATTCAATTACCCCGAAAAATTGTCCTCACTCATACGAAGTGCAAGTCAAATTCCGCATACCAGTCTGAAATCAATATGGGTGCCTAACACCGATCTCGGGATACCACTGTTCCGAATAGCCCTGCACAAATGTCGTTCCTGGGTAGGCACCCTTGAGTCAGGGAGACGAAACGTTTCCGAACTCCTACTATATTCATCGATGCAACTTACATAGCTTATCTTTCAAATGACGGGGCTGATGGGTGTAAAACGTGCCCTTTGATATACAATTATATCGTTTGAAGAGTATCTATTCCATTATCTTTTGATTTTCAGTGGCTTGACCTCTCACGTTTCTGGACAAACACCACTGAAAATGAACGGATTGCCGCAATGTGTGATTCGCGGTATATTTGTGTGCATTATGTTGGAGCGAACGCGCTGCACCATGCTTTGCTTTAAGCTGCATTTGGTATTTCACATCTCTTATGAACAAAGTATCGAATTTCGATGTTTAAGTAGGATGTAAAATATATCTGTAAGAATGTCGTGCTTTAGAAAATAGTTGTCTTCGAAACACCAATAAAATCCTGCAACTACCTTTCAACGTCTCCGAGTATGGCTGTTCCAAAAATCTGCCTTTTGGCGACGCTACTGGCCCCCATTGCATGCGTATAGCTGCTTTTCCTTGGCTCTTTCGGTGACTATCATATACCAAACCTCTTCACAAACGTGCTTCGGACCCAGCCTTAAATCCGGCAGGGTGGTACATGTTTTATAAAGACGACGCTTTTTGGTGTATTTCTTTGTTACAGTGTTTGTGCTGCAGAATCAGTTGAGCGCCGACTCTTCTCAACCACTCTACATGACACAGCACAAAGCAGTCTCGCACTCAGCTCACAGTCCAGGCCGTAGCGTTATGGGCGCAAAATGACCAGCGCAGTCGACGCGCCCTAAAGCAAAAATCCACCACCACCACAGTCCAGGCTGACTGGCACACCGCGACACTTCACAAAGCAGTCTCGCAATCAGCTCACAGTCCAGGCTGGCTGGACACCATGACACTTCACAAAGCAGTCTCGAACTCGGCTCACAGTCCAGGCTGGCTGGACACCATGACACTTCACAAAGCAGTCTCGTACTCGGCTCACAGTCCAGGCTGGCTGGACACCATGACACTTCACAAAGCAGTCTCGTACTCGGCTCACAGTCCAGGCTGGATGGGACACGTGCTGTAAAAACAAAGATGTTTATGCTGCAGAATTAGGTGAGCACCGAACGATGAGATTGATCCGACGGCCAAAAACACTGATGGGGCCGAAAACCATTCATACTGGAAGAAAGCGTACGCTTTCGTGCTCGTCACTGACATATTGCATGAAACATAGACAAGTAGAACCGAGCAAAGCAAGCCTGTAAACGTGTACTGTCACAACGGCACCGTCGTCCCGCAGCAAGCGAAAAGGGAAGATCCCTTTTCTCCCTTCCTCTCTCCTTCCCTCCTCTCCACTCCGCTCCTCTCCTCTCATCTACTCTACTCCCCTCTCCTCTCCTCTCCTCTCCTCTCCTCTCCTCTCCTCTCCTCTCCTCTCCTCTCCTCTCCTCTCCTCTCCTCTCCTCTCCTCTCCTCTCGTCTTTTTTAATTATAAATAGTGGTGTGGATGGGATGAGATTTATGCTAGTAGATGTACACTGCGTAAACTCCTTTACACCAGGCATGCATGGGATTTAAAATTATTGATGGGACATTTGATCCAGGCGTCTGTTGGGCGGTGTCGGGTAAACAGGGCTATATAAGTATTGATAGATGTGTGGGATGCTGATGAATAGTTTAGGATGCGTTATTGGTTGGGGTATTCAATATCTTTTCGTCCAGGCCTGTTGTTTCTTCCCTTTTCAGGCTTAACCCAGATGGCCCCTACGGCTCATATTTAGTGTGAACAATGTACGACTTAGGTAACCGTGGTGGTGATACGCCAGACCGGCGACAGTCGACCAACTGGTTGGACATTGTCGCAGCCTGGCGATGCTCGCGGCCTTGGACCTGATACCATTGTCTCGGTCCAGATATTGTTACTATGCGCTGACGCCGGCGGGAGAACTTGTCCAGCCTGGCAGCCCGGCGCCGTGTGCCCCGCCCCGTGCTGACGCTGGCTGGGGAACTTGTCCAGCCCGGTGTCGTGGCGACCCGCCACCCCGCCCCGCCCCGTGCTGACGCTGGCTGGGGAACTTGTCCAGCCTGGCAGCCCGGCGCCGTGTGCCCCGCCCCGTGCTGACGCTGGCTGGGGAACTTGTCCAGCCTGGTGTCGTGGCGACCCGCCACCCCGCCCCACCCCGTACTGACGCTGGCTGGCGAACTTGTCCAGCCTGGTGTCGTGGCGACCCGCCACCCCGCCCCACCCCGTACTGACGCCGGCTGGGGAACTTGTCCAGCCCGGTGTGTTGTGATCCGCCACCCCGCCCCACCAGCCCGCTTCTGACGCCGGCTGGGAACTTGTCCAGCCTGGTGTCGTGGCGACCCGCCACCCCGCCCCACCCCGTACTGACGCTGGCTGGGGAACTTGTCCAGCCCGGTGCTGTGTGATCCGCCACCCCGCCCCGTACTGACGCCGGCTGGTGAACTTGTCCAGCCTGGTGTCGTGGCGACCCGCCACCCCGCCCCACCCCGTACTGACGCTGGCTGGGAACTTGTCCAGCCTGGTGTCGTGAGCGCCGGGAACTTGTCCCCTGCTGGCGACCCGCCACCGGTGTTCCGCCACCCGCCCCACCCCGTACTGACGCTGGCTGGGGAACTTGTCCAGCCTGGTGTCGTGGCGACCCGCCACCCCGCCCCACCCCGTACTGACGCTGGCTGGCGAACTTGTCCAGCCCGGTGTCGTGGCGACCCGCCACCCCGCCCCACCCCGTACTGACGCTGGCTGGGGAACTTGTCCAGCCTGGTGTCGTGGCGACCCGCCACCCCGCCCCACCCCGTACTGACGCTGGCTGGTGAACTTGTCCAGCCCGGTGTCGTGGCGACCCGCCACCCCGCCCCACCCCGTACTGACGCCGGCTGGGGAACTTGTCCAGCCTGGTGTCGTGGCGACCCGCCACCCCGCCCCACCCCGTACTGACGCTGGCTGGTGAACTTGTCCAGCCCGGTGCTGTTGTGATCCGCCACCCAACCCCACCCAGTACTGACGCCGGCTGGGGAACTTGTCCAGCCCGGTGTCGTGGCGACCCGCCACCCCCGCCCCACCCCGCTGCCCGGCTGGGACTGTCCGCCGTGTTGTGTTGTGCCCCACCCCCCCGACTGTGTTTGGGTTTCTGCAGGTGCGCGCCATCCCACCCCGTACTGACGCCGGCTGGTGAACTTGTCCAGCCCGGTGTCGTGATGACCCGCCACCCCGCCCCATCCCCTACTGACGCCGGCCGGCGCCGACTGTTGCAGCCGAGTCGGACGAGGACTCCGGCCTGGGCTTTGACGAGCCGTGCGCGGCCGGCGGCGAGACGACGTCCGTCCTGCCGAGCTGTCTGGCCGTGCGGGTACGTACCGAGCGGCCATGTTTGGCCAGTGTTTAGGTAGCGCGCCGATGCCAGGTTCAGCCGCACTGGATGGTGGACGGCGGCGCGGCCACTGCGCGCGCCACGCGACCGGCGCGGCCGCCGCCGGCACGAGGACGAGTAGGTGTGGTGGTGGTGGCTGTTGGTCTTACGACACGCCGACCGTTGAGTCATGTAGCGTCGCCAATCTATCACGCCGATTAGTCGCGGGGGAAGGGCAGCGACAGGCGAGACTCGAACCCACAATCTTCCGATCGTGAGACGGGTAGCTTACCCCTAGACCACTCGTCCCCTGACGAGTAGGTGTGCTGTCGGTCGCCCGGCCATGTCGTGACCCAATGCCGGCAACGTCTCACCGGCGGATCGGTCGGCTCGGGTCGTCCTCGCCGACTGCAGGTCGGAAGAACACACTGCATCCAACGTCTGCTGTATTGTGGGGATCGGCGATGTGTTGCCACTGGTACTGGCAGCCGAACAAGCGATGTGTTTCCACTGGTACTGGCAGCCGGACAGGCGATGTGCTACCACTGGTACTGGCAGCCGGACAGGCGATGTGTTACCACTGGTACTGGCAGCTGGACAGGCGATGTGTTACCACTGGTACTGGCAGCCGGACAGGCGATGTGTTACCACTGGTACTGGCAGCCGGACAGGCGATGTGTTACCACTGGTACTGGCAGCCGGACAGGCGATGTGTTACCACTGGTACTGGCAGCTGGACAGGCGATGTGTTACCACTGGTACTGGCAGCTGGACAGGCGATGTGTTACCACTGGTACTGGCAGCCGGACAGGCGATGTGTTACCACTGGTACTGGCAGCCGGACAGGCGATGTGTTACCACTGGTACTGGCAGCCGGACAAGCGATGTGTTACCACCGGTACTGGCAGCCGGACAAGCGGTGTGTTACCACTGGTACTGGCAGCCGGACAGGCGATGTGTTACCACTGGTACTGGCAGCCGGACAGGCGATGTGTTACCACTGGTACTGGCAGCCGGACAGGCGATGTGTTACCACTGGTACTGGCAGCTGGACAGCGGTCGGATCCCGACGCTGTTCGGGAAAAAGAGCGGAAAAACTAGCGGGTTTTAACAGTGGGATAATCCAGAGACCTCGTAAATAAAATGTTATGCTGGGCAGGGTGCGCTCGAGTTTTTGGTCTGCAGGTTTGGTGCAATATAGCGAAATTAATACTTACATTCAATGAAACGCCGGATGACGAGCGAAGTGGGCTTGGTTCTTACAGTCTTTTATGAAACGAATTCATTAATATTTTGTTAAACGTGACACATAAAAAGACCGATTGCAAACGATGAATGAGGCCGTGAAATACATAAATTTTCTGAACATGTACTATAATCGGCCAACAAGTATAAACATGCGTACAGTGATGTTTAGGTATAAGATACATGTGCTGATATTCTAGCAATGTACAAGTACATAAAGAGCCTTCAATGCATCACAATTATTTCCCACTCGAAGCCATATTGATGTCTCGTGTTGAGTCAGTGGCGTTTTTTTCCAGGATTAAGCTTGCTAGCGCTATATTTCAGTTTTCTCTTTCCAAGATGGCACCCATTGACTACCCATAGTGGTGTGAGCTGGAATTAATGCCAAAGCTTGCCGCCGTTGTGCTGCTAGTTTGTGACATTTACATATCGGAGGTCGTCGCAAAAGGCATGTGGAGTTCGAGTGTTTGTTTCTTCAATTGCTCCAAAAGTTATACTCATGCAAGGAAGTTTGACGCAAACAGATATGCTGCCTAAACAAACTCGAAAAGAACGCGCCGGTGCCGCTTGCAGCACGCTTAATGCAATCAACTGCTAATATTGTGGTTCATATTCCAGTATGCGCTCATTTCGTCATCCAGTGTTCGTTGCTAAGCGTGAATTAACAAAGGAAGTAGCGCTACACGTGTCTATTCGACTCTGATAATCAGTCTCGGTCGGATAATTGGTTGACAAGCATGCTTTATGGCATCTTATCATTTTTAAATGTGAGTAAATTAACTGACTCATTTATTGCAAAGAGGTCGGAAATGTGCATGCTTTCATGCTGTGCGTATCTTATCAACTTTTTTAATATGTGAAATAGGTAACTTTAACTGACTCATTTGTTTAGCAAGGACATGACTTGCTAAGTGGTAAATTCTCCTCCGCTTGTTTTGCATGAGATGCACCCCTACATGTTTCCGCTGTACCCGCCACTGTGATTGGTGACGCACACGCCAAATGAGCAAAATCTGGCAGCTGCGTCGAGCGGTCTGTACAATATTGATATATAGTGGGAGTGGCCCGTAACACACCAGTAGTCCGCATCAGGGGTGGCACTTGGTATGCGCAAGGGGGGCACTCGACCCCTCAAACATTGATTTGCCTACTCCCCTCCACTCAGATAGAAGCTTTACAATGGGTCTATGGGCGTACATTAGACAAACGGCACTCCACTCAGCTTTGACCATCAAGAACGTCATCCCCCAAAAAAAAGCACGCAATGTTACTCCCATGTTCCACATTCATACGAAGTGGGTGGGTGCGGTAGGCTTTAGACAGCTTAATTGCTCACCTGCGTGGCTGAACCTTCCAAGAGGGAAAAGGTGGCGGGTAGTTATCAAGAGAGGAAGCATTCTGGATGTCAAAACTTTGGGGACTGTTTTTTTCCAACTCAGCCTGATTTGCGGGCACTGCAGACCATGTCCTACTCTGCTTATATGGTATTGCACACGTATCGTTCGGACATCGGCGATCGAAGTTCTTTCGTTGTGGGTACTGTGACCAGAACGTTGTCGTTTCTTTCGTTGTGGGTACTGTGACTAGAACGTTGTCGTTTCTTTCGTTGTGGGTACTGTGACTAGAACGTTGTCCTTTTCGGCTTCATTTACGTGTGTGTTTCATCTCCGTACACGTATGTTCACATCAGAGTTTATTGCTGGAAGCAAATTTAGATGGGCGGTGATGCTTTGTACTTAAAATCAGTCTATAGCGTAATTTGAAATAGCTTAATCTACAGCACCTCACTCAATAGTTCGTTGGTGTTAAAGGAGCTTTAAACCTCGAGGCGATGGTTCAGGATGTTTTACGAAGGCTCACATCGCTGGCCATTACGCTGTTTCCCAAATTATAAGTTCGAAATGATAACGGGATCGTCTATCGTTGGGTGACGTTGGATGAGGGAACTAATATACAATTTATTTCCAACTGAAGAACATTTAGGGGTCCCGCAAGTCCAAAGTTTTCTGCTATGTAACGGGCCAACACCTCCTTCGAAACTTGACGTCGACGTTTCACAAAAGTGGTTTTGTGCTGCAAACAAGTGTGTTTTTTTGACATCTCAGACTTCAGATAACAAAATATAGTGGAACAGCTATATTGCTAGTCAAGATGGGCAGCTTAATTTGACTAAATATACCTTCATTCGAGTATTCCAGGTCTCTGTCTGCGAGACGTCCATACGAAGTTAGAACTACTGAGGAATGTTGCTCGTTTTCCGATTCCTGGCTTTCTTTGTGTACTAAACAACGTGGAAACGCGTAACAAAATGTGACAAGTAAAATAGACAGGTACATTACAGCATGGGCGCTGCATGACCTCTGCAGTCGATGCGCCCTTAAACCCCAATAACGAACCAACCAACCATTACAGCAGGGGAGTGTCAGTTGATATATTTTCACAACTTACAGTTCAGGCCGGGTTCAGGAGTGGAGGCCGCAATGGGCCCCAACGACCTTCAGCAAATACCGCTTTTCGGCAACATTCTTGGTCACGGCGGTGTTGAAGTCATATATCAGTTTGATCCTGCGTTCCGCTTCGTCGTTTGGGACGCTGAGCCACCGAGAGTCACCGCCACCGTCCGGTCTCGCCGGTAGGACTCGTTCGCACAGGTCGGGATCGCACACAGTGCCTTCGCCATCCACCTTGCGCGGTATGACGTGCCTGGTCGCCGGAGTGCATCTGCCACTTGGTCGGTGACCACCGCCAGCGCCGGTTGAACAAACTGCCGGTAGTCGTCCCGTGCTCCTCCCGTCGCTTCAGCACATCCGCCGTCGCCACACGCCACTCTTCCAGCTGGTCGAGGCGTGAATCCTGGAGCACCTCCGCTTGCGCAGAGACCATGTGTAGCCATTTGTCTCGGGACCGCTTGAATAGCGCCACCTCGGATCCTCTGACGACGTTCCCGTGCCGGCTGTGAATGCGGAGGCCAGCACGAGCTCCAGGATGTGGCGACGACACGCCAGGTGCAGCAGTGACCGGCCGAACGTTTCATCCAGCAAAATGCAACACTCGGACTGGATTCAAGTGTTCGACGCAGTCGTGTCAAAGGAGAACGCAGCATCTCGCTTCCCCAGCCCCCATTATACGAGAACAACTGCCGCCTTGTTCGTCACGGCCTCGCCGGTACCGGCGAGAAGGGCGGACACTACCAATAACTTGTCATGCGAGAGTTGAGGGCTTGAAACGACGTGTGCGATGCGGTGGACTCTTCCCGGCTCACCATCGATGTTGGGCATGAGCTTGTCGCCCCAATGCAAAACAAGGACTGCGTCGACGGCTTCCAGCTCCTTGACTAACTCAGTCATACAAGTTCCACGTCATATAAGTAGCCTAAATATAATTTATTTTCCTAAAACAAGAAGTTATCACGACCCTTAGTCAGCATGGCCATAATCCGTACTGAATGTCTAGTATATTAGTAATTTTGGAGCCCGTCTGCATATTCCTTACCTTTGGCAGGTAGGTCGTTTGGCAGGCGTCGACGTGCCAGAGGCACTCAGCCGTTGCGGAGATACACCTCCGATGATGACGTCGAAGAGCCACTCACCTGAGCAGCTGCGGTCGCCGACGCTTTCCGCCGTCGTTCCTTCTGCACCTCCACCAGCGCCACCTTTTGTTCGGCTCGCTTTATTATCGACTCCCGACTTATTCTCCAGGTCTTCTACCACCTTGTCTTTCACCATCGTTTGCTCTCCCCGTTGGTCGACGAGGAACGCACCGTCTTCCTCAATCGTGATCATCTTCAACGCTTCGTGACGGGAGATATCGATCAGCCTCGACGACTCTCCCTCCAGCGTGGCGGCCCACACAAGATCCTCATCCGACTTGCGCAGCTTGGACCTCGTGACGATCTCGTACTCGGCAATCAACTCAACCAACTTGTGGTTACATGCTTTGTGTCATAAATAATAGTTCGTTCGATTGTTTAGCCATCTGACGCCTCAAAATTCCAAACACTAATTTGAAGTGCAAAAACCGGTTTGGGACATGTCGACGCCAAGATTCGAACGAGGTGCCCGTCTTTTACGTAGGAGAATCTGACGCCCTTGCGGACCCCTAAATATTCTTCGATTCGAATGAAGTCTTATGTTTGAAGTTGCCTCGTCACACGTCACCAGCCGATGGATGATCCCGTAGGAAAATTTGTGTTTGAAAATTGCCCAACATAAAAGGAAACGTCCTACTGACCATAGCAGATAAAAGGTGTTCTGATGGACCTCGAGCCACGTCGACGTGTGTGGGAATGAGATCGCTGATGCCTCAGCGCAGCGTGTTTTACACGACCCTGCATGGAATCAGTTCCGCCACATGCCAGCGATTTCTGTTTATTTATTTGTGAGCGGCTTCATGTTCAAGAAACGGCAGTCGTGCAAATTCCTGAATGGCAGCAAGTTCAGCGCAGCCAAACCCTGTTCTGGCGATCCGACTTGGTCTTCGCAGAGAGTGAGATACAGCGAGGTGATGCTGTGCCTCCTGCGTGTGGCACGAGCCGATCACGAGCATGACGCTCGCCGATCAGGTCCGAGCGGTCGTGCGAGGCGGTTGTGCTGGCCGCCGCCGAGCTGAGAGCGGTGTATGTTCTCCAAATGTGTGGGTCGGCGAGGCTGAGGGCGGTGTGTGGTCTTCAAATGTGTGCTGAGGGCGGTGTGTGGTCTTCAAATGTGTGCTGAGGGCGGTGTGTGGTCTTCAAATGTGTGCTGAGGGCGGTGTGTGGTCTCCAAATGTGTGCGAGGGTGGTCTTCAAATGTGTGCTGAGGGCGGTGTGTGGTCTCCAAATGTGTGCTGAGGGCGGTGTGTGGTCTCCAAATGTGTGCTGAGGGCGGTGTGTGGTCTCCAAATGTGTGCTGAGGGCGGTGTGTGGTCTCCAAATGTGTGAGCCTGCGAAGCTGAGGGCGGTGTGTGGTCTCCAAATGTGTGCTGAGGGCGGTGTGTGGTCTCCAAATGTGTGAGCCTGCGAAGCTGAGGGCGGTGTGTGGTCTCCAAATGTGTTGGCCGCTGTCAAGCTGAGGGCGGTGTGTGGTCTCCAAATGTGTGAGGTCGAGCTGAGGGCGGTGTATGGTCCCCAAATGTGTGGGGTCGAGCTGAGGGCGGTGTGTGGTCTCCAAATGTGTGGGCCGGGTGTGCTGAGGGCGGTGTATGATCTCCAAGTGTGTGGGCCGGCCGAACTGGGCGGATGTCGCCAGTTCGGCCACGTCCGGCCGCCGGTCGCCTGGCGCACCTGCCGCCCGCCGGCGTGGCCGCTGACACCAGATCTCGGCCCGGCCGCTGCTCCACAATGCCAGCGTCGGCGCCCGAGCGGTGTCTCGGGTCGTGTTCACTTAGACTGACGTGTTCAATAGGGGACAACGTTAGACGGGTCGTGTTCAATAGGGGACTGACGACTGACGTCAGTCGTCAGTCGGTGGCAGCGGCCCGGTGCCAGGAGGACAGCGGCCGACGGCTTCCAGTAGCCGGCGATGACGCGGGACGTGTCTTTCCCACTCGTTCAGCACAGTTATCCTAAGGCAGAGCGAACAACATCCTCCAAGGCCGTTCAGCTCCAATTTTTCTGAAGTGATCGTGCGTGGCGTGCCCTCCCAGTAGTTTGCAAGAGATGACAATCCCATATTTAAATACATATTTGTGCTATATGACCTATATAATCGATGCACCCCTAAACCACAACATAGAATGCATATTTTCTCCGCCCGCCGATGTCCTTTCGATTTGAGACGAACATTGCTTGGTCGTTACGTATGCTTCAACAGGCACTCGGTTGCCTTTTCTCTTACCAGCGGATGCGCACACTAAACCTAAGAAAACCCTGTGCCTTGGTGCCGTAATAGTTTCACGTACGGTAGGACCCCGTATGGTTGATTAATTGCTCACATTCATTCAGTGATGTCGCAGCGTCTGTCCTATTGGAATACCAGGTGTGCAGAAATAATGGCTGAAATGTCACCTGTGCTTGACCGTCACCCCTAGATATCCAGTGGACAGCTGGATTTCGGGCACTTAAACCCTAAGTAGCCAATTAAAACTGTTTTCAGCGGAATTTTTTTAACGGTATAATTCCGTCACAGTCGAGGTATGCATGCACATCAACGTCAGCTCAGCTATATGTGCAGCGGAAGAAGGCAGCTGTGGATAGACTGAATAAATCTGACGTATGGATCAGTATAGTGATGCAATGTGTGTTTACGTTAATCGATACGCTCCGCGCCGGCCAGCCCACGCGCCGTCAACTGGTGACGAAAAGCATTCGACACACGAGCACCATTGCGGAAGCCGCCCGCCGCCCCCCGCGGAAGTCCCGAGTCCTCTCGGCTGCGGGTCGGGTCGGGGCGGCGACCGCCAGCCGGCGGCCCGGCCGGCCGCAGTGGCGAGTCCAGGTACGGCGCCGGGGAGGGCCGGGTGTTGACTGCGGCCCTGGCGGCGGAGGCCGCGAGGCGCGGAGGAGCGCCGTGGTCGGTAGCAGCACCACAGCCGGCATCTCGTGCAGCTGTCGGCCGCATCGCTCGGCCGTGACGCTGGCGAGACGTCGGCCCGTGTCTGGCGTCGTCCCTGCGCGACAGACGCCAGACAGCCACCAGATTCACCAGGCATACGCCAGGCCGATCAGATGGCCGGCCAGCGGCGCTGACCGCTGTGACGCAACCGCGCCGACTGGCATGGCAACAATCACAAACATTGCCAGCATCGCGCCAGCAACAGACACACCATCAGCCCACCAGGACACGAGGAGCGCGGGACCTCTAACGTCAGATATAGTGCGGCAACGCCGTTGAGGTTAAACTTTTTTTCAATCATCTAAGCAGTATTAACCTTTGTGTGGGATAGTCCTGAAGCTTCTCTACAACGCTCACTAAATCATAATTTATCAAACATATTTGTTATGTATTACGTAGGTAAAGGCCTGAGATTCAAACGACGTGTCTTTACTCGAGCAAGTTATGTGCATCTTAGAGATGAACTATTTTGTGTGTGTGTTTTTTTTTGTGTGTAGGACGATTTGTGCGGTATAACCCATGCAGTTAATGAGCCCCTCACACTCAGCTCCTCAAACAACAGCAACAACAATTCGAGGACGAGTAGGGGACGAGTAGTCTAGGGGTAAGTTGCCCGTCTCGCAGTCGAAAGGTTGTGGGTTCGAGTCTCACCTGTCGCTACTCTTCGCCCGCGACCAATCGGCGTGAGAGATTGGCGACGCTGCATGGCGGAACGGTCGACGTGTCGTAAAACCAACAACCACCATTCGACGAGTAGCGTTTGTCATGATTTTCGTATCGATGCCGAGACGTTACATCCTTGTGTTGCACAAACGCTAAGGACACGCAGTTGAGGAGACGGGTGGCCTGGGGTAGTTGCTCGTTTCACAATCGAAAGGTTGTGGGTTCGAGTCTCACCTGTCGCTACTCTTCGCCCGCGACCAATCGGCGTGAGAGATTGGCGACGCTGCATGACTCAACGGTCGATGTGTCGTACAACCAATAACCAACCAAGGGCACGCAGTTGCACCGCTATGCGATGAAGCGATGAAGTGTCGCTACGTTTGTTGGACACGAATGTGGAAGTCGCGTTGTCACTGTCTGCGACCGTCGCCGACTGACCGTGACCGACACGTGGCTGCAGGGTGTGCACGTGACTGACCGTGACCGACACGTGGCTGCAGGGTGTGCACGTGACTGACCGTGACCGACACGTGGCTGCAGGGTGTGCACGTGACTCGACCGTGCATGTCGGCAGGTCGACAGCGGCCGCCCGGAGCACGCGCGAGATGTGTTCCTGCATGGTCCGCACACAAAGTGAGTTGGGACGTGGATCTGGCTCGGGCTGGCGGGACTTGTGTCGGTGTTCTCCTCGGACTGACCCGGCTACAAAGCCGTGTGTCGACACTAGCCGACCGTTTGGAAATGCGGCACTTGGTCTGCTCTTGAGCTGTGCGAACATTTCGTGTTGCGTGTTGGCCTAGTGGGGAAAAGGTTTTGTCGATATCACCAGATGAAAAGTGAGGAAAACAAGTTTACAGATTTTCATAGATGCTAAAAATGCCTTTTTGCTTCATGATGTGCTTGTTTTTACTTTCGGTAGTAGCCTCGTTATGTACTATTGTACTCTTACATTATTCAGACACTGTACAATTGTTGCATAGCTACCAATCATCGATGAAACCCTGCACAACGGGCATATAAAGACATTGGACTCTTCAGCATAAGATCGTGGGTTGTAATCCCCAGCTGGCGGGATTGCCCGGCCCGTCCGCCACCAGTCGGCGTGAGGGGTCGGCGACGCTGTGTGTCCTAGCAGTCGAATGCGTCGCAGAGGAACCCAATGTTTGTTCATTCCTTTGTCCACGTCAATATCCTATCTTTCGTCTGTTTGTTCGTTTATTGCGTGTCTCGCGACGCACTCTATGCACAGTCACGGCTAATGGCGCCGCCCACACTGTTTCGCCGGTGGGCCGCGGGATTTGGAAATGTCCCGAGCGGCGCTGGTGTCGAACCCGGGACTTTTGGTACCCAGAGCCCGACACCTTAACCACTCGGCCATCCCCGCCCCTCGTCCTATATCTCGCCACGGATTGTTTCGTGATATCTGTGTGTGTGTGTGGCTCGAATGTCAGTGACGTGCACTCCGTGGCCGGCAGCTCGAAGTCGCAGTCGCCGACGACGTTCCTGAACGGCGCGCATCCGGTGTCCAGTTGTGGCAGGTACGTACGCGGATAGCGGGGGCGTGCACCACTGAGAGGTACGTACATGGACAGCGGGCGCGTGCACCACTGATAGGGGTATGTACATGGGCAGCGGGTGCGTGCATCCGGTGTCCAGCTGCGGCAGGTGCGTTCATGTGCAGCGGGCGCGTGCACCACTGAGAGGTACGTACATGGACAGCGGGCGCGTGCATTCGGTGTCCAGCTGTGGCAGGTGCGTACGCGGATGGCGGGGGCGTGCACCGCTGATACGTACGTACATGGGCAGCGGGTGTGTGCACCACTGATCCACAGCCAGATCCACATGATTTCCTTAAATGCAAGCGAAGTGCTGCCCCCTCCCCCAAAAAGGAGAAGAGTACAGTGGCGGCTGCAGCCGGTTTCCGAGTGCTAATGTGGCTGCCGTGCCTGGCTGCTCGAGCATACCTTGTCTGGATCACCCGTTCGTATCTCTTAACAAAGGTGCAGAACCAGAACGGGGTGTAGAGTATGCTTAGAGGCGTGCTGAACAATAAAGGTCATATGCGTCGCATTTATAGCAAATGGGGTTTGCAAGCAATACTAAGGCAATTGTATACGTGTACGGAAACGGATATACGTATACGGATATCGTTAAGGGCGGCTTACTTTGTAGAGCATGTGACGTTGAAGTGCTGAAGGCAGCAGCTGGACGGAGAACATCTCCAGGATGTTTAATGCTGTCAGCTTTACTTCACTCCTCCGCAAGATAGTTTGTAGTTGTAAAAGAAGGCGCAGACGGCGAACAATTTCTGTCCGTATTAGATATCGCGCGATCGGACATGCGTCAGCCTCTGCTGAATGTCCGCTGATCGGACGTGGTGCGTCTGATCATCGCGGGTGTCTGAGACAGAGAACAGGTTCCAGTTAACAGAGGGCAGGCGTGCCCCTGCACGCGACGTGAGATACTGGACGATTGTTGGCTTCGTACTACTGCCAGCTGACGCCACGTATGTGTGTGCCTGTGATAGGTCAGGCGGTCCTGTGATAGGTCAGGCGGTCCTGGACACGTGTGTGTCTAGCTGTGGCAGGTGACCCTCAGACGTGTGTGTGTGTGCCTGTGATAGGTCAGGCGGTCCTGTGATAGGTCAGGCGGTCCTGGACACGTGTGTGTCTAGCTGTGGCAGGTGACCCTCAGACGTGTGTGTGTGTGCCTGTGATAGGTCAGGTGGTCCTGTGATGGGTCAGGGGGTCCTGGACACGTGCGTGTCTAGCTGTGGCAGGTGACCCCAGACGTGTGTGTGCTCCTGTGATATGTCAGGTGGTCCTGGACACGCGTGTGTCTAGCTGTGAAAGTTGACCCTCAGACGTGTGTGTGTGTGCCTGTGATAGGTCAGGCGGTCCTGTGATAGGTCAGGCGGTCCTGGACACGTGTGTGTTTAGCTGTGGAAGTTGACCCTCAGACGTGTGTGTGTGCCTGTGATAGGTCAGGCGGTCCTGTGATAGGTCAGGTGGTCCTGGACACGTGCGTGTCTAGCTGTGGAAGGTGACCCTCAGACGTGTGTGTGTGCGTGCGTGTGATAGGTCAGGTGGTCCTGTGATAGGTCAGGTGGTCCTGGACACGTGCGTGTCTAGCTGTGGAAGGTGACCCTCAGACGTGTGTGTGTGCGTGCCTGTGATAGGTCAGGTGGTCCTGGACACGTGCGTGTCTAGCTGTGGAAGGTGACCCTCAGACGTGTGTGTGTGTCCTGTGATAGGTCAGGTGGTCCTGGACTCGTGTGTGTCTAGCTGTGGAAGTTGACCCTCAGACGTGTGCGCCTGCGGCAGGTACCGTCTGGTGCTGTCCTGCGAGCCAGAGAGCCGTCATCGGGCCAGGTACCAGACCGAGGGCAGCCGCGGCGCCGTCAAAGATGCCTCGGGCAAGTCGTCACCTAAGGTCGTGGTGAGTATCCCACTGTTGTCGTCAACGGTGTAGGCCAAAACTTCCGGAGGGGACCGGGGCCATGACTTCCTCACTGGGATGGCGGCCAGCCATGTCCAGTGCACTTTGCCCCCTCCCATACTAGAAATATAACCATTAGTCGCCGTCGCCTCCGCATCATTTGTACATAGCTTCGTATCTGAAGCCACCAAGAGAAGCATTACCTGATCAACAGACGACTTTTAATGCAGTAGATGCATTAACTAACATTTTTGTGCGATTGAAACAGAACATTGCTGCAGATCTCCACCAAGCTTGCAAGGAACATGCGCTATCCATATGGTTGGTTTGATTATGGTATGCTGTTGTGTGGGTGTGTTTTGCATAACAAGCGGGTTTATGCGCGTTCCTTTTTTCAGGAACTTTTCCAGGAACTTCAGAAAAAAAGTGTCCAGAGATGATTCGTAGATGCCTAAGTTGAAGATGAACAACGTATTACTCATATTACGGGCCGGATAAAAGGAAGCCAAGTACATGCACGGGTGTTCTGTGTTCGCAAATTACATGACCATTTCATTGATAGGAGCAGCCGAGGGCCGCTTCGCTTTGGCCACGGAATGTCTGTCGAGGACCGCTTCGTTTTGACCACGAAATGTCTCGAGGACCGCTTCGTTTTGACCACGGGATGTTGGCGAGTGCAAACGTGCCACTGTGCTCCTGAATACTAATTTGCAGAATTCAGGATGATTGTTATTCGCAGGTACTCGGAGCGCTGCCAGCTGCAAATGTGTGTCGGTGTCCCTGTCTGTGGGTGAACCCCGCCACTGTGTGTCCACAGTTAGTGGGTACACCGAGCCGTGCCAGCTGCAGATGTCCCTGTCTGTGGGTGAGCCCCGCCACTGTGTGTCCACAGTTAGTGGGTACACCGAGCCGTGCCAGCTGCAGATGTCCCTGTATGTGGGTGAACCCCGCCACTGTGTGTCCACAGTTAGTGGGTACACCGAGCCGTGCCAGCTGCAGATGACCCTGTATGTGGGTGAGCCCCGCCACTGTGTGTCCGCAGTTACGCGGGTACACGGAGCCGTGCCAGCTGCAGATGACCCTGTATGTGGGTGAGCCCCGCCACTGTCCACAGTTACGCGGGTACACGGAGCCCTGCCAGCTGCAGATGTCCCTGTCTGTGGGTGAGCCCCGCCACTGTTCACGGTTACGCCGGTACACCGAACCCTGCCAGCTGCAGATGTCCCTGTCTGTGGGTGAGCCCCGCCACTGTTCACGGTTACGCCGGTGCACCGAACCCTGCCAGCTGCAGATGACCCTGTCTGTGGGTGAGCCCCGCCACTGTGTGTCCGCAGTTACGCGGCTACACGGAGCCGTGCCAGCTGCAGATGTACGTCGGCTCGGACGCCGACGGCTGCAGCCCGCACCTGTTCTACCAGTCGTGTCGCGTGTCCGGCAAGACGGCCAGCGCCAGCCGGGAGCTGCTCATAGACGGCACCGTCGTCATAGAGACCACCATGACACCGGAGCCGGACAGTGGCGGTGTCAGCGCCCGGTCAGTGGTGTGCTCTGTCCAGCTGTGAGGTGCCGTGTGACCGAGGCAGTCGATGCGCCCCTAAGCCCAGCTGTGAGGTGCCGTATGACCGACGCAGTCGATGCGCCCCTAAGCCCAGCTGTGAGGTGCCGTATGACCGACGCAGTCGATGCGCCCCTAAGCCCAGCTGTGAGGTGCCGTATGACCGACGCAGTCGATGCGCCCCTAAGCCCAGCCGTGAGGTGCCGTCGGTGGTGTGCTGTGTGCTGCCGCGAGGCTCGGTCAGGTGATGTGGTGCGGTGGCGTGGGCCACGGCCGCGCCCGGTCCTGCTGTAGTGGGAACCGTCACGTGGGGCTCCGTCTGTGGTGTGGTATGGATCACCGCTCTGTGATATAATGCGTGTGAGACGCGTAATGCGGCAGGGATTCTGCATGTAGGATGACCCATCGGTCCTAGTAAGCGGACCGTGGTCAGGACAGGTCTGCGGTATGTGGTGGATCTCAGTGCGTCCCGATATGTGGTTTGGTGTGACCAACAACAACAATGAATCATATATAACCAACAACAATGCATGGGCGCTATATGATCAACATGGTCGATGCGCCCTAAAGCCCAAATAACTAACTAACTAACAACAATGCACCATGCTGTCGTGGACATCAGGCCTGGCCAGTGGTGAAACACAGGCCGCGATGATGTCTTGGAGGTTGTGCATTGTGAACCACACGGAAGTCCGTGTTCCTTATCTACAAATGTAGACTTATGCGTCGTAACGATATTTCCTCTGGTAGGTTTCCCGAAGTGTGAGCTGCTTTGTGGGCATGCGTTTTGTTTGCTGTGCCTGGTGGCCCGGTCAGGGCTGTCGTGAGAGCGAGACCTTGGCGCTGGTGTCCTGGAATGTAGGTACATTTAGGACACCACTGGTACCTGGAGAGCAGAGGGCACGTCACATAGCCTGGTCAGAGGCGCATCTACTCTGATAGTGTGTCAAGAAGCTGCGGTTTCCTTGTCCAATCCTCGAGTATTCTGGCGGTAAGTTGCCAGACTCGCAATGGAAAGATTGCGGGTTCGAGTCTCGCCTGCCGCTACTCTTCGCTCGTGGCCAATCGGCGTGAGAGGTTGGCGACGCTACATGGCTCAAAGGTTGACGTGTCGTAAAACCAATTATGACCACGACCACCTCGTCTAATCCTCTGTGGATGTGTAAGCATCGTATGTGTTGCTTTCACTGCTTTCCTGGCAATATTTAGCTTTCGATCACTTACATCGGCGTCGTTACGCCGGTACACCGAACCCTGCCAGCTGCAGATGTCCCTGTCTGTGGGTGATCCCCACCACTGTGTGCCCGCAGTTACGCGGGTACACGGAGCCGTGCCAGCTGCAGATGTCCCTGTCTGTGGGTGATCCCCACCACTGTGTGCCCGCAGTTACGCGGGTACACGGAGCCGTGCCAGCTGCAGATGTACGTCGGCTCGGACGCCGACGGCTGCAGCCCGCACCTGTTCTACCAGTCGTGTCGCGTGTCCGGCAAGACGGCCAGCGCCAGCCGGGAGCTGCTCATCGACGGCACCGTCGTCATAGAGACCACCATGACACCGGAGCCGGACAGTGGCGGTGTCAGCGCCCGGTCAGTGGTGTGCTCTGTCCAGCTGTGAGGTGCCGTATAACCGACGCAGTCGATGCGCCCCTAAGCCCAGCTGTGAGGTGCCGTATGACCGACGCAGTCGATGCGCCCCTAGGCCCAGCTGTGAGGTGCCGTATGACCGACGCAGTCGATGCGCCCCTAAGCCCAGCTGTGAGATGCCGTCGGTGGTGTGCTGTGTGGTGCCGCGAGGCTCGGTCAGGTGATGTGGTGCGGTGGCGTGGGCCACGGCCGCGCCCGGTCCTGCTGTAGTGGGAACCGTCACGTGGGGCTCCGTCTGTGGTGTGGTATGGATCACCGCTCTGTGATATAATGCGTGTGAGACGCGTAATGCGGCAGGGATTCTGCATGTAGGATGACCCATCGGTCCTAGTAAGCGGACCGTGGTCAGGACAGGTCTGCGGTATGTGGTGGATCTCAGTGCGTCCCGATATGTGGTTTGGTGTGACCAACAACAACAATGAATCATATATAACCAACAACAATGCATGGGCGCTATATGATCAACATGGTCGATGCGCCCTAAAGCCCAAATAACTAACTAACTAACAACAATGCACCATGCTGTCGTGGACATCAGGCCTGGCCAGTGGTGAAACACAGGCCGCGATGATGTCTTGGAGGTTGTGCATTGTGAACCACACGGAAGTCCGTGTTCCTTATCTACAAATGTAGACTTATGCGTCGTAACGATATTTCCTCTGGTAGGTTTCCCGAAGTGTGAGCTGCTTTGTGGGCATGCGTTTTGTTTGCTGTGCCTGGTGGCCCGGTCAGGGCTGTCGTGAGAGCGAGACCTTGGCGCTGGTGTCCTGGAATGTAGGTACATTTAGGACACCACTGGTACCTGGAGAGCAGAGGGCACGTCACATAGCCTGGTCAGAGGCGCATCTACTCTGATAGTGTGTCAAGAAGCTGCGGTTTCCTTGTCCAATCCTCGAGTATTCTGGCGGTAAGTTGCCAGACTCGCAATGGAAAGATTGCGGGTTCGAGTCTCGCCTGCCGCTACTCTTCGCTCGTGGCCAATCGGCGTGAGAGGTTGGCGACGCTACATGGCTCAAAGGTTGACGTGTCGTAAAACCAATTATGACCACGACCACCTCGTCTAATCCTCTGTGGATGTGTAAGCATCGTATGTGTTGCTTTCACTGCTTTCCTGGCAATATTTAGCTTTCGATCACTTACATCGGCGTCACTACCAGTCGTTATAATTGATTGCATCAATGGCTTTGGTAGCACGCGAGAACTTGTGCCCTGAAAGTTGCGGCCTTTGATTTTGTTTTATCTTGGTTTTGAATCATGCCATCGAAGAGGCAACCCACATTCCCCAATGGAGATGCTGCAGATGTGATACCGCTAAATCGTCACGCGCATGCCTGAAAATACTTGAGCGGCTCAGGAGAAACATCTTTGAGAACATATTAGCAACTATCACATGCTATTATCAAGACGCAGTCAAGAGGCCAGGCCTTTGAGATCGCACCCTGACTCAACCAGATTGACCGTCGGTCCGTGCTGATATGCTTCCATGCGAGTATGTCGCCTTCCGCTTCTCTTCTGACAGCCAGCGGTGGCGATCAGCATGACGGGATGACGACGCTGTTGCGTCGGTGCAGCAGTTGTCTGCACCGGCACCCAGGTCACCTCGTTACGTCACGCCAGCGGCCCGCTGCGGCCGCCGGTCATGGTCGGAACATCCACAGGGGCTCAGTCGGACCCACACATCGCAGATCGGCGGAGATCCGCGACGCGCTGTTCGCCAGTATGTAGTCGAGGTCGGATAGAGGGCCTACACGGAGTCTTCCGCGAACTGGCGTGGGCAGAGCACCCTGTCGGCAGGTGGCGCACACGTGTCCCGTCCAGTCCCGTGTTACTGGGAGCCCACCGTGTGTGGATGTGAATCCCACTGTCGGCGAACTTATGGAGGAGGCGCCATACCTACGATGTCGGCGCCTGCCTGTGGGCCCGTTGCCTACCGTTGCCTACAGGCCCGTTGCCTACAGGCCCGTTGCCCACAGGTTCGATGCCCACAGGTCCGTTGCCTACAGGCTCGTTGCCCAGCAGCCTCATACCGGCTCTGGAGTTGGAACACAGCCTCGTCTGGCTGATGTTATCCGGGTATCCGGCTGAATAAGAAGAGCATTGGGTTCTTTTACGACGCATTCAACCGCTAGTTCATATAGTGGCGCCAGCCTCTCACGCCGATTGGTCGCGGGAGGACTCGGCGGCAGCCTGTCTCCGTTGCGGCTGTATGGCGTCGCTCCGGCTGATGCAAGCGGCTAGTTGCGGAGGGAAGATCCAGGTGGAAGTGGGTGTTGGCCACGGTGGTCAGCATCCACTTCCACCTGGATCAGAGCTGTAGGCCAGTTCACTGTCTTCGTCCTGGGACAGCGGGAGTGGGCCTCCGTCCTCCTTGGCCCAATTTTGCTGGTTCGTTGAGCTGAAGGTGAACCATCCTGCTGTATTCAGCCGCTGCAGCTGTTTGTTGCGTGGGGACAGGAGTGGGCAGGCGCGCTTCGGCTGACAGGGCATGCTTGTTTGTTAGCTTGCAGATCACCACTCTGGCACAACTGCTTTGTTCTACTTCCACCTTGTCGTGAGTCGTCCGGGTACGTGCTTGAAGAAGAGTGCTGCGCTATAGTCTGAACAGTCTCCTCACGTGTCCCACGTAGGCGACTTGGGTATTTTTCTGATGTGCGACGCACGTTCTGCCCGTCGACGCTCCCGTCGGAATGTCGCATGCTCCTGTAATGCGTTCATGGTTTTTAGGTCACACGGAGCACAAGCCACTGGTGACGACTTTCACATGGCAGTGACAGGCAGTTCCGGACTGCCTTTACGTTAAGCTAGGCGTCAAAAGGTCCAGCCGACCCTGGGTGACACTAATAGTCACTGCCGTTCGGGTGCGTCGATCATTGTCCGTCCGCAGCGATGTGGGCGGGCATTGATTGACTCATCCACGCTTTGGTGCTGAGCGTTATCAGTGCCCGCCATGCCGCGACGCAAGCCGGCCAGTCCCTGTCCCGCGGGGCTGCGTTCCCAGTCCGACGGCGGGCCAGCCAAACACACGGAGGCGGCAGTGTTCTCCGTCTTTGAGGGCTCAGTGGACCGATGATGTGCTGTATGATATCGCTGTGGAAGAAGCCAATTTCACCGGCCGCACGATCAATCAACGTGTGAATCGTGCGCTCCCAGAATATCCCATCGGAGACCCCTCAGGCATCCGGAGGAAAGAGAAACATCGCAGTCTATTCCAACGGGTGATTTTTATATGCCAAGTGTCCAACGGGTGAAGGGCAAGTCCCGCCTTGTGACTCCGGCGGGTACTGGGCCAGTGGACCCAGCTCTCTTGGTAGACAATCCCACAGGCTCGTCAGAGGCATATCGCAAACTTCACCCAAGGCGAAAGGAGACCTCGATACCATCAAAGCGGGAAAGTCCGGTCCCCAATGCATCAGAGACTCAGGAGGTCGCACTGGCTTCGGTAAGTGGTTCCTCGGTGTACCACTTACCGAATGTAGTGCCAGCACGTATGCCAAGAACCTAATACTTGTTGCCCAGGACATTATTCCCCCGGAATAATGTCCTGTTCCATTATTCCATCCAGTCATTTTTATCGCCGGTGCTGTTCGACAATGATTGCGAACTCACTGGTGTGCGACGCCCAGCACTTAATTGGAAACACAAATACGATTTTCGGATGTGACGAACGAAAAAGGAATGTATCATCCCGAAAATGGATGACTCCACAAAAAGTTTCCTCTAAATTCAGACTTCAAACATGTGAACCTAGCATCTAAGACTCGGTCGCAACACCGGTCACGACGTAGTCTATTGCGGACGGCGCCGAGCTGGTTCAGTTGGTGAACCACAGGGAGGAAGGTGTTCAGGTGTGAATGCACGTAGTCATGTCACCGAACAATTATCCCTACTTATGGCATACATGTGTGAGCTGGTACGGTAGTTTTTAAATTAAATACATTGATTTGCTATGTTGCATCGGAAAGTCTGTTCAGTGTTTCCATGGGAGTGAAAACTTCATTTGTGTGGACTAGACTGTATGTGAGTTTCTAGACTTCCGTAGAGCCCGCTCAGTGATGTACGGTCCATCAGCGTGAGGTCCGGTTTGTGGAGTAGTACGGACCACACCATGGTTCGGTTTGAGGTGTGTTCTGTTTGGCCAGCAACAGCAGCAGTTTTCTTCAGTGACGGCGATGTTGCGCCTCGATAGGCCGATGTGGAAATAAATGTGTTATAGGCAGATCTAAGGATTGGACATTTCCCAGTCTAAGCTCAAAACAGGTCGAGTTGTAACAATTTCGTCCGCTCTTTCCCAAGCAGGTGTGTTCGTGTGTTGTGCAGGTGCTGGATATCGTGTTCCCTGCTATGTTTGGATGTGTAGATACGGATAAGGCGAGGCGCTGCCGTGGTCGTGCGCAATCTGGGACAGTGTATCTGTTATGTATGGAAACGAAGCCGCTCCGCCTCGGACTGGTAGACTGACCGAAAGGCGGGTGGGGAAGAGGCGCGTAGGTGCGATCGAACTGCAACAGTTTTCGTCAACCTTTGTGTAGATAAAGCTGTTCCGCTGTGGGCTTGTTAGCTGAGCCATGATGACCGGAGCCCAACTCTAGGAACGGAGCCTGGGAACGCCTCGGCCCCGGTGAGACACTCGAGCTGCGAAGGTGTTTGTTCGTTGTCTCTCGGATGTGTTATTCGGGAATTGTCTCTCGAATGTGCTATTCGGGAAATGCATTTGTAGTCGTACTAGATTATATTGTGGAGAGATGTACAACAAGTACTTGAATGCTTCCATGGCGATTGCCAGGATTCAGTGGGACTAACGAGAATAGTGTGTGCTCCCGTTGACAGTGATCTTCTATGGTTCGTCTGTTGCGGAACATCTAATGCGGTGTAACAGGAGATGTCTTGTGATTGGTGTTGCGTTGCATGATTGTTGCAGTGTATGAGCCGTGCTCGTGTTTTTGTTGTTAGCTTCGCGCGACACGTTCTTAGCCCCATGAAAATACCTCGTTTCAGGACTTGGTGATGTTCCATGCATTTAATGCTGGTTTTGTGGCGTGTGCGTGAGGAGTGATGTTGAGTTAATGTAGTCTTATGATGCCTTCGAATGTGTACTGCAAGATGGCTTCACGTTGGCGAAGTTCCTCTATCGAGAACTTCGCCAACGTATCTGTTGAGGTCAGGTGGTGATATCCTGTATTCTGTCGTTGCGCTTGATGCTGATGTATCCTGTGATCCAAAGGAAAATGCGTTGTATTGGGTGGATTCCACACTGTTGAATACAATGTGTGAGTCAGTGCGTTCTGTCTGTGGCGCTGCTAATGGTCTGCGCAGCAGATTTTGAGGAGAAGCAGATGACTACCTTGGTCTTTTTGTGCTCGATGGCGAGCTTGATGAAGTGGGAATGAGCGTTTCTCAGCAGTTAAATGACATGCACTATAGTCTAAAGCCGGTGTCAATACTTGGTGATGCCTAGACTTCTATGGCATTTTGACATTGCCGTGAAACCAGTGTTTTGTGCTTATTGATAACCGTGCATATGGTGAAAGAGGCTAGAATTTCTAGGTAAATTATGTCTAGCTTTCTATTTGTGATCAGAATCGCCGCTGTTGGTTTAGTATGGCTTCAGGAACGCTTGATGGACAGTCGAGCGTTAGTCGTTGGTGTGGTGAGATTTGGTTATGTTAAATGCGTGATAACTGCTGCTAAATTGAGTGAGTTCTTTACCAAGTGAATGGTTTCCTCCTATGCTCAGACATGTCCCAACTTCAGCACCCTTGTGATGAGTGATTTTGGGTGCATGTACGTAAAGTGCCTCTGACGCATCGCTGGTGCCCTGGACTAGGTAGCAGGAAGGTACAGCGGTCAGTACTTCTGCTGTTTAATATTGACGAAATCAGGCCACACAGTCGGCAGGCCGGTGACGTAGACGGAGAGAGAGAGAGACGCTGATCGATCGCCATTGTTTGTGAGCGGTGTGGTATGTTCGTGCCGTGCGCTAGCGACGTTTTCACCTGCCATGTCGCAATCACGCCATTTTATTGCCTGGGATGATGAATGTCGATTTGCACGTGTGGAAGATGATTAATTAATCAGAACTAGTTGTCATTCCCGATCGTCAGATCAACAATGTAGTAAAAATTGTAGCCACCTGCGCTGCCAGTCTTAACAGCGTTAGTTTGTACAAGGAAACTGCAATAGTTATACAATTGGTGTGCGGGATTTTCATGATTTGTAAATTAGCACATTAATCACATTTAATGATGCGAGAGGGATTAGATGTAGACCAAATATGCCTTGTCCAGATGGCAGATGTACACCACGAATCTCTGATCATTGGCCTTGCCTGTTCTCCATCTGCATGCCATCGATTCGGTGGTACCATCTTCCGTGTGATTCCTCGTCTTGGAGCCATGTTATTCTGCCTGATATTTAGCCTTGGGAATGGCTGTGTCTGGTTTGAGACTTGTGATATGTTTTGCTTGAAATGTTATTTTAGCTGGTGTGATGCATGCTGTTTGGGATGTTTTCTGGATTTCAGCATAATGCTGCGTATATTGTGCTAGATAAAGTGTTTTGTGTTGTGTCGAGGAATTACTTAGTCGCGGTAGTTGTTGTCTCGTCTCTGTCCCAATACATGCGTAATCGATGCGCCCTAAAGCCCTAATAACTAACTAACTCCTAGTACATACTTGCTACGATCTGGGCAATGTTGATGACTGTCCCACGCGACGTTGGAAACACCAGGTTGTTTTGGACGCCCTCTCCTTAGGTGGCGAGTGGGTTCATAGGCAAGGTCAACCGAAGGACCTCGACCGGCCGCCTCGTGGGCGAGCAAGCCGGTCGGGTGGTGGCATGCGAGAGTGTACTATGAGACTGCTTTTGTTCTCCGTAGCGTACGTCCAGAAGTGCCCAGTGCTTCTTAACTCTGGTCCCACATCACCTGGTTATGCTAGTGATAGGCATGCTAAAGCTCAGTATATGATCGAACTCAACTCACTGACACTGGAAGCTTTCATTTGCAGGGTTGTTTTATCTTAGACGTTTAGTGACGTTTGAGATGTGATGCAGAGATAACTGGAGGTGTGACAGTCTGATTTTCCGCATACAGGATCCTGTTTCTACCACCACTCTGCAATGCGTTCTGACGTGTTTGGAATTCTGGTGTCTGCTTCTGAAAGGCATCTGATGCTGACACATAGTGTTCGACATGCTGCTAGGCACATTAGGCACGTCCTGTTAGAAGTAGCGAGTAGAATAGTAGCGAGTAGGTTCTTATTTGTTCCAGGCAAACTGTGTCGTTTTCTATAACGAAGGGTGATATTATGCTTCCCTGGGGCACACCGTGACCCGAGGATGTGCTCCTTGAGGTGACGTTGCTGTATCTGACCTGGAATAATGTGCCTGTGAGGAAGTTGAGTAGGAAGTAACTTAGGAATCGGTGTAGATGCACCGGCGAAGTTTATGTGGGTGCGGCCTTGTGTTCCAGGTCAAAGGCAATGATGATGTCTGAGCATGTCGCCATTGTTGTGTGTTGGTGGCATAGACTGTTTGATTTCGTGCACAATCCGAATGACGTTGAAGGTTGATTTCTGACATTTTGCGAGTCTGTGCATGTGTTAGTAAGATGCTGTGGGAATGAACCTTGTGGTGGAAGCTTAAGTTCGAAGAGCTCTGTCCGGTTCCTCAGTGTGTTGTAATCTTGGAGTAGGGGATGAGCTGGTTGAGTTCACATGTATAATTTTCCATTTATTTGTATGTTGCTGTTTGAATCGTGTACTACGCGTGTTTCTGTCACTGACACCATTTTTACATTATCGATGTGGTGTGTTGCACCATGTCTTATCCAATCTGGAAAGAATGGGAGCGTCTCCTGGACTATTCGTGAAGGCCCTTGAGTTGAGCGAACTGTTTTCCATGCTCAAAAATCCCGATATTTGTGAAGTAGCCGACGCGGTGGCAACGAAACAGAGCACCCTGGTAGCGAGTGAGGAGTCGGTTAGGTGATAAAGGCTGAAGCCGTAGACTGTGGATTGTGAGGTGACGTTGGATGCTTCCTGGCCCAGGCGGTCGGTCTGTCTGACAAGACTCGAAAATTCGGGTGGTGGTGGCTATCTGCTGGATGACAGTCGTTATATTCCATGTAGGGGTGGTTGGTTTGCTGTTGGATTTTTGTGTCGGGGAGGGGGGTAATAGAGAGGATGGAAACCCGGTAGCGGGATTGGGTGGAAGGCCCAGGATGGCCGCTGACCGGTGAAGTTGTGGGGTGGTGGGAGTGCCTGGTGCGGTGAAAGGATATGGCCAAACGCCAAAAGGAAATAGAAGCTACTGATGAGCAAGTTGGTATATGAGGTCAGGCCAACGGATAGCAGGTGTAGGTGGGCGTGCTGCCGGTTTACGGGCTGCTGGCAGGACAGGGGGTGGACTGAGTGGCTGGTGTCAGCGGCCGGAGGTGCGGTGATCGGTCCTAGTCGGTGAGGCGATCAGAGCAACACGACTCGGGTGGAATATTGGCTCGGTAGGAAAACGGTCCCCTGGTTACACTAGGTGGTGGTTGGGACGGAGGCCGACGCATAGGTGTCCTGTGTTGCGTGCCTTGCGAATCGCTCACGAACGCAGGTACGGGTATACTGTCCTAGCACGCAGACGTGTACGGCTCCTTTGATGATGTTACCAGTGGAATGTCTAGACTCCTCCAAATGTTAATATGGCGCTTCTGCAATGGTGGTATTCCTCACTTGCTAGCTCTTATATTGATTATCATCAACTAAGTATCACTACACCCCGAACAATCTCCGTGCGCATTTGGGGTATCAGGACTTCATCCTGTCACTCACATATCTGACTCGCAGTTTAATCATTTGAACATTTTATTCCAAGGAACAGGCGTCTGATGCGACGGTCGAGAGAAGATTGACGCATTTTTCTTCGGGTTGTCAGTCTGGAAACGAAAAGCTCAGAAAGAGAGATGTGCCAACTTCCCTACACTGAATACCATTGTCCCCACTAACGCGACCGTGTCGGATGCTGTTCGAGATTAAATGCGAGGTCATTTTGCCAACTTGATGCAGTCATTTCACAGATAGTTTAATTATGAGAAGAGTGGATCAGGATATTGGTGAGGCAGCTGTTCACAGTGCAACTAGGTGACAACGATGATGAAGGAGCTGTGGAAGAACGACCTTAGCGATCTCGGGACTGAGGAAACAGTGAAGCTTGACTTATCTGAAGCTGCTGCCGTGAAGCTGCTGAAGGTGCCAGTCGAGAAGACAACCGTCGGTGGCAACCTCCGCGATGAGCGGCTTGTTCCAGGTCTGGCAACGTGCCTCGAGTGGACGGTATATTTCACGGTTCAGATTGTCCGGAGGTATCGCCTGCGTAGCACGAAGCTGTGCGTTTTCGGGGCAAAGGTCGGCTTTCCCTCTCATGTGCGACCACGTCGTGAGATTCGTAGTCAACTGAGAGAGTAACGCAACCGCGAGCTGGTCCTCGGCCTCCGCCGAATACGTCCTGTCCTGCAGAATGTCTAGCTCACGTGTCAAGTTGTCGGAGGCCAGCGTGTGCCGAAGAAGTGTTCGTCCGGTTCAACGTCCTCGAAGCCAACAGACCGGCCACATACCCGGACGTCGACGGTTGACTTCCTGGATCAGTAACATAGAGGAAAGGGCAAATCCTGGGGCGCGGTGACCAAGCTGTCGTCTGTGAGCACCTCCTGGTCTACAGATTATCTCCGTGAACCTGAAAAATGGTCTCGGGGACGTTTTTTTTCCGGGGAAGTTGATGACCAGGGAAAGAATTCCCTTCAGTATAATACGTTCATTTATGAATCCATGCTGTTTTGTTCGCTTGGCCTGTCGAGTAGAGTCAGGGCAGGGTGCCCATGCAAGCGAAGCTCCACTGCGCGCACACTGGAATGTCGTGTATGTCTGACGCCGTTTGCATCAGGAGACGTGACTGCACTGCAGTCGGCCGGGCCGGCGTGGCCATAGCCCGCCGACTCGTAACCAAGGTGACGGCCGGGTCACGCTCAGACAACTCTGACCGCGTTCTGACGGCTCTGACCACGGTGAGATGGCTCTGACCGCGGCCGTGCACCTCTGACCACACCGCCACCGCCTCGGCTGTTGTCTGACTGACCCGACATGGTCCGACAGCTCTGAATGAACGATGGAGTCTTGCGAGATTGACTGAGGGTTGAAGGACTTTCACACTCAATTTGATGTATGACCAACGCAGTCGATGCGCCCGAAAGCCCAAATAACCAACCAACTAACCACTCAATTTGATTTAGTGTACTCCCACAGGCACGATGGTTAACGGTAAAATTTAAGGGGGTTTCTCCAGCCCTGAAACTTGGGGGAAATTCCTCCACTAGCTCTGACCACGATGACAGCTCTGATCCAGTCTGATAGCTCCGGCCATGGCTACAGATCACTGATTACTGTCTGACAGCCCTGACCACGGTGACAGCGCTGGCTACCGTCTGACAGCTACCACACCGACAGCCGTGATCACGACAGCTCTGATCGCGACTACCGCTCTCTCCACAGTCGGCCAGCTCTGATAACGGCCGAACACCTCTGTGACCGCGCCCCGACTCTGTTTCAGGTGTGACTGTCTGGGTATTCTCAAGCAGCGCAACGTTGACATAGAGTCTCGCGTGGCGGCGGTGGGAGGAGTGCAGGCTTCGGTTTCAGCGTGTCGCCGCTGGTCGGGGCTGCGGAAGGGCACGCGCACCACCAGCTGCCGACTGGTGTTCAGGGTCACCATCGCCAACGGCAACGGCCAGGCCGAGACGCTCCAGATAGCCTCGCGGCCCATCGTGTGCAGTAAGCTTACTCTGCAGCCACGCCGCGCCTCGCGTTCTGTCTCGGCGGCGTGCCGTACGACATGCCACCCATGTTGTGTGCCTTGCATTCACAGGCGGATCTGAGTCCGATTTTTGAAAGCCTGTTTTAAGCTGAAACTGTTCCTGGAGTTTTAACACCTGTCGGGGCGTGTGTTGGGGAGCGGACCGCACCACCGTGGCCATCGGGTTCCCGGTGTTTTGACACCCTCTCGGTGAGGAAAGAGCGGGGGCGGATTGAGCGAATCACTGCGGCTGTAATATAGCTGTAGCGCCTGTTGACTGGGCCCCGCCCGTACTCGTGAGTCGTATTGTCATTTGTCTCGCGCGACTCGTACGACCACAGGCACCACGTGGCCGTGGTCTGTTGTGTGGCCACAGGCACCACGTGGCCGTGGTCTGTTGTGTGGCCACAGACACCACGTGGCCGTGGTCTGTTGTACAGCCTCAGACACCACGTGGCCGTGGTCTGTTGTGTGGCCACAGACACCACGTGGCCGTGGTCTGTTGTGTGGCCACAGACACCACGTGGCCGTGGTCTGTTGTGTGGCCACGTGGCCGTGGTCTGTTGTGTGGCCACGGGCCGTGACCGTGGTTTGTTGTGTGGCCACAGGTGCCACGTGACCGTGGTTGTTGTGTGGCCACGGGCCGCGTGACCGTGGTCTGTTGTGTGGCCACAGGCACCACGTGACCGTGGTCTGTTGTGTGGCCACAGACACGTGGCCGTGGTCTGTTGTGGCCTCAGACACCACGTGACCGTGGTCTGTTGTGTGGCCACAGACACACGTGGCCGTGGTCTGTTATGTGACCACGTGACCGTGGTCTGTTGTGTAGGCCCCGTGACGTGGTCTGTTGTGTGGCGGACCACGTGACCGTGGTCTGTTGTGTGGCCACAGGCACCACGTGACCGTGGTCTGTTGTGTGGTCCTGACCGTGGTCTGTTGTTGGCACAGGCACCACGTGACCGTGGTCTGTTGTGTGGCCACAGACACCACGTGGCCGTGGTCTGTTGTGTGGCCACAGGCACCACGTGGCCGTGGTCTGTTGTGTGGCCACAGACACCACGTGACCGTGATCTGGTGTGTGGCCACAGACACCACGTGACCGTGGTCTGTTGTGTGGCCACAGACACCACGTGGCCGTGGTCTGTTGTGTGGCCACAGGCACCACGTGACCGTGGTCTGTTGTGTGGCCACAGGCACCACGTGACCGTGGTCTGTTGTGTGGCCACAGGCACCACGTGGCCGTGGTCTGTTGTGTGGCCACAGACACCACGTGGCCGTGGTCTGTTGTGTGGCCACAGGCACCACGTGGCCGTGGTCTGTTGTGTGGCCACATACACAACGTGGCCGTGGTCTGTTGTGTGGCCACAGGCACCACGAGACCGTGGTCTGTTGTGTGGCCACAGGCACCACGTGACCGTGGTCTGTTGTGTGGCCACAACCACGTGGCCGTGGTCTGTTGTGTGCCTCAGGCACCACGTGGCCGTGGTCTGTTGTGTGGCCACGGCAGTGCCACGTGGCCGTGTCTGTTTGTGGCGGCCACGTGACCGTGGTCTGTTGTGTGGCCACGGCACCACGTGACCGTGGTCTGTTTGTGGCCACGACCCACGAGACCGTGGTCTGCTGTGTGGCCACAGACACCACGTGGCCGTGGTCTGTTGTACAGCCTCAGACATCACGTGGCCGTGGTCTGTTGTGTGGCCACAGACACCACGAGACCGTGGTCTGTTGTGTGGCCACGTGGCCGTGGTCTGTTGTGTGGCCACAGGTGCCACGTGGCCGTGGTCTGTTGTGTGGCCACAGGCACCACGTGACCGTGGTCTGTTGTGTGGCCACAGACACCACGAGACCGTGGTCTGTTGTGTGGCCACAGGCACCACATGGCCGTGGTCTGTTGTGTGGCCACAGACACCACGTGACCGTGGTCTGTTGTGTGGCCACAGACACCACGAGACCGTGGTCTGTTGTGTGGCCACAGACACCACGTGGCCGTGGTCTGTTGTACAGCCTCAGACACCACGTGGCCGTGGTCTGTTGTGTGGCCACAGACACCACGTGGCCGTGGTCTGTTGTGTGGCCACGTGGCCTGGTCTGTTGTGTGGCCACAGGTGCCACGTGACCGTGGTCTGTTGTGTGGCCACAGGCACCACGTGACCGTGGTCTGTTGTGTGGCCACAGACACCACGAGACCGTGGTCTGCGTGTGGCACAGGCACCACGTGACCGTGGTCTGTTGTGTGGCCACAGCACGTAGCCTGGTCTGTTGTGTGGCCACAGACACGTGGCCGTGGTCTTTGTGTGGCCACAGGCACCACGTGGCCTTGATCTGCTGTGGCCACAGGCACCACGTGGCCTTGATCTGCTTGTGGCACACGCCTCACTCTTGATCTGTTGTGTGGCCACACGCCTCGCCTGTCCTTGATCTGTTGTGTGGCCACACGCCTGACCTGGCCTGCGGTTGACAGCGCAGCCGCAGGGCGTGCCCGAGGTGACGAAGCTGTCGCTGCGGGAGGCGTCCTGCTCGGGCGGGGACGAGCTGATCGTGCTGGGCAAGAACTTCGTCAAGGACTCGCGCGTCGTGTTCACCGACACGGACGAGACGGGCGCCGTGGTGTGGAGGGATGCCGTGACGCCACAGAAAGAGCACCTCCAGACGGTGAGTCATATATAGACCACCTGCAGACGGTGAGTTGTACAGAGACCACCTGCAGACGGTGGTCTCTGTACAAGTGAGTCTTACAGAGACCACCTACAGATGGTGAGTCCTACAGAGACTATCTGCAGAGGGTGGAGTCCTACAGAGACCATCTGCAGATTGTGAGTCCTACAGAGACAATCTGCAGACGGCGAGTCCTACAGAGACCATCTCTAGATGGTGAGTCCTACAGAGACCACCTGCAGATGGTGAGTCCTACAGAGACTACCTGCAGATGGTGAGTCCTACAGAGACCTCCTGCGGAGGGTGGGCCATAAACGGACCTCCTGCAAACATTCAGCCACACACATATAACCTGTGGATGGTGAGCCCACACACAGATGACATGTGGATGATAAGCCGTACGCACAGATGACCTGTGGATGGTGAGCCACACACACAGATGACCTGTGGTGGTCAGCCCACACACAGATGACCTGTGGATGGTGAGCCACACACACAGATGACCTGTGGATGGTGAGCTGCACACACAGATGACCTGTGGATGGTGAGCCGCACAGAGACCACCGGCAGACTGTGCCTTGACCCCGGCGTGCGCGGTGGAACTCTGCTACAGCTAACCTGCATGTTGCAGACACGACTGCCGTGACGCTGCTGGTGCTGTCGGCTGGCCGTGGCCGGACCGAACCTCGCTGCTGGTATAGATGTCGGTGTGTCGGCGCTTCTCTACGGCGACGACCGAGTGTGACCCGACCTGACCTGACCTGGCGGCAGGTCCACCTGGTGTGCTCGGTGCCGCTCTACTGGGACAGTCGTCTGAGCTCGGCCCGCACCGTCTCGCTGACGGTGCGGGCCGAGTGTGACCTGACCTGACCTGACCTGACCTGATCTGACCTGGCGGCAGGTGCACCTGGTGTGCTCGGTGCCGCCCTACTGGGACAGTCGTCTGAGCTCGGCCCCCACCCTCCTCGGGGAGGGGGAGGGGGAGGAGAACAAAACCACACCAAACCAGACCTAAAATTGGGGGGGGGGAGGGGCACTGGTGGCGGCCGACTGGGACAGTCGTCTGAGCGCGGCCCGCACCGTCTCGCTGACGGTGCGCTCCGGTGACAAGGAGAGCGACTGTGTGCCGTTCACGTATCGGGCGGTAGAGCCGGCCAACGGTGAGTACGACAGTCGCCGGCTCTGCCCGACCGGCCGGACAGGAGACAGAAGGAGAGAGAGAGAGAGAGAGAGAGAGAGAGAGAGAGAGAGAGAGAGAGAGAGAGAGAGAGAGAGAGAGAGAGAGAGAGAGAGAGAGAGAGAGAGAGAGAGAGAGAGAAAGAGTGTGAGTGAGTGAGTGAGTGAGTGAGTCCGTGGGAGAGAGGGAGAGTGAGTAGGTGACTGATGCAGTGGTTGAGAGAGCCCCTGAATACGTAACCTCACACTGTTCATAGTTGAATACATGTCATTTATCAGCCGCCATTTAGGACTCTCTTCCATTCAGATTTACTTCCATCTACCCTTTGTTTCCTTCCCAGTATCCCATGAGAGCTATAGCCATCCAGGCTATAACTTTTCCATCACTGTCATGTTGCTCCAAATGTTAAATTGTACGCTCATGCGGGGCTTCACCATGAGCTTCCCTAAAATATGTGTGTACAATGTCGAAGCGCCCATAAACCCCAATAACTAACTAAGAATCCAACATTTATCCTACTTTGATTGACAATTTCCCTTGAACTCCAGTAGTTAAATAGGATTTACCAGGTAGAAATGCATGTTGAATATATCTTAAAAGGCTGTATCTATCAAGATGTGTCGAACCCTCTCCTTGACCACTTTCCATGGTACCTTGCAAATTGCTGAAGTCGAAACTGACTGACCTGTGGTTCGCAACACACTTTCTAGTTCCATTTTTGAAAATTGGTACTACATTTGCATTACGGCAATCTTCAGATACTTCAGAATACTGGGAAGACCTCAAAATAATGCCATGGAGAACTTGAGCACACTACTAAGTACTTAACGTATACAGCATCGGGTCCAACAGCTTTATTAGGTTGTGTATTATGCAACTGTTTTTCTGAAACTTCTGTAGTTATTCTACGATCTCCAATTTTTATCCTGCCAAAAAATGCCATTCGGTGGTTTCAATTGTGCTGTTCTGACTGGTGAAAATTGCTTGCTTAGGAATACGACTATATCGCAATCATCAGCCACTATTTCACCACCTATCCCAGTGCCTCTACGCTACATTCTTTATATGTCAATTTATAGAAGCCAAAGAACCGCTCAGCTATGCCTGTTGAACGGTCCCGGCCTAATCTAAGTTCATCCGGTCCTTTAGATGTTCCAACACATCTAACTCTATCTATGGTTATCATACATGCGTCTAGGTTCACCTCAGAGTTAGGGTCTTTTAGTTTCCTAAATGCCTGCTTGTATGACTCCAACGAATGTTTTGCTTCCTTGCTCAACCATGAAGGATACTTAACATTGCTCAATCGAAGTTTCCTATTGGCAATGAACCTATTCTGACCTTGAAACAGTTTACGTTTTAGCAGTGCATTTAACGTTCCCTTCACAGTGCATTTCCCTCAGAGAGCTCCTAAGCTCATTGTAAATCCCCGGAGCAAAATTTGAAATTGTGTATTATTTCCTACACTTCCAACACATAAGGAAAAACATATTATGCTGTTGTCACTTTACCGAAGTGCTTACCTGCGTTTATATCCTGCACCATTTTTCTTCATTTGTATGTACTAGATTGAACATTACGTTTCCCTTGTTGGTTCATCTATCGTTTCAAACGAGAAATGTTCTCAAAACAAGCCATGAAGCTCCTTCCTGATCTCGTTGAACTTCTAGTTTTGTCTCGCAATCCTGCTATCTTGAAGTTCCCCAACAATAGAGTTCTCCCATGCGTCCTTATACTATCTCATGCATCAACCTGTCAGTCTTTTCGTTCTGGTCTAATGACCCATAGTATGCCCCAATATTTAACCTTCTTCCATTCTTGAGGATGACATCTAACCACGATGACTACTCATTCACTACGTACATTATTTTGGGGCGCGGTAGCTCAATTTGTAGAGCGTCGGACTCTTGATCGCAAGATCGTGGGTTCGAATCTCACAATCGACGGCGTTTACCGAGTCCACCCGCGACCAATCGGCATAGAATGTTGGCGACGCTATATGACCTGGCGGTTGAATGCGTCGCAAAAGAACCTAATGTTCTTCTACGTACACTATTCTCTGATATGACATTTCATTACATGCCTCACATATTACAAGAGTATCCGGCCTCCCACCTGTGTTTTCTTTTGATAAGCATGAATGCTATAGCCTGTCTACGCAACTTCTTACAAATTATCTTCAATAATGCTTTCATTAACCTATTCCTCAGGTATGCTTACACAATCTAACTTTTCAGACAACATATATGCATACGGTTCCCCTCTTTTTGTTCCTAACATTTCTGTCATTCACATAAAACATAATATCCTATTTTCCCTTGCTTGGAATATTTTTTGCTTTATAACGTATGCTTCCCATGACCCGACTAGTTTCCCTGCACTTAGCACATGCTCAGAGCCTCCTCGTACCCGTTGCTGAACACCATCCCTCCCCCGCCTTATGCTCACATGTAACTCATCTAAATATAATGCAAGTATGCCCGTCCTTGTTTCAAAAGTCTCTCCACAGGTTTAATTCGCCCCATGTTCCTCACAAAGCCTGGCAACTCTGCTATTCAATCAAATGGCCAAGGAGTGCCATCCTGTGCTTGTACCCATTCTAAGGAGGATGGATGTTCTCACTCCTCTCTCCGACCTTTTGCTAACCTAAAATGCCCTGTACTCTTATTCTTTCCTCGGCCAAAAATATCGGCCATCAAATTTAGACATTAATTTGCTGTATGTTTTCAGTACAGTAATTCGTTTTCATACTTACCAGTGAGCTTCGTGTGCTCTTTTCACATATCTTACAATCATTGTCGAATGGCACTATTCAGTTTTTCCTCATGAAAGGGAGAATTCAATTTCTCAAAGGAAGGAATAGTCTGGTTTGAAAATCCAGCACAAGGCTAGTCTTCCAACCCTGAGTGTACGTGGTGCGGTACGTACGCGCGTGCGTGCGTGCGTGCGTGCGTCGTGGTCCAGAGAGACTGCCACAGAGTCGGTAGTGTCCCGCCTCCCTCTGCACCCCTGAATATGAATTGCTCTTTAAAAAAAGGGAATCCAGATAATGCAGCCTGGTGTTGGCAAAGGATAACTGTGCGCGCAGTAGTTACAACCTTTGCCAAATCAGAAGGCATTGTGTGTGGCTAAAAGGGGCATACAACGGGTGGTTACGGCAATGCTGGCTTTATGGTAATGGATGTGTCAAGAAGTGAAGCTTACCTTAAAACATGGCCAGTGCCATTGGCGGTATTATGACTCCTGCGTCCTCCTCCCGCCACCTTCCAGAAATGTCCCGTGAGGTTGCACAGAGTCATCCTTTTAATTTAATAGTCGTCAGTTCGTTTCTATAATTTTTATTTTCAAAGCGTCTTCTGTGTTTACTGCACGTGCTGCGTAATGCACGCAAAATATATTTGAAAGCAAGTAAGCCACTGCTTGTCATAAACCGACTGAGCACGAAGGAGAAAACGAAAACCGTTTCATTTGTCCTTCATGCCAACTCTTGTTTACACACAGGACGTTCAGACTCCAGTTCTCCAGCCGCCCCGCTCTACACCTTGTCGAAGGACAATTCACAGTGTAATCGAGAAATGCTTGGCCGTTGGAGTTGTCAATGATATATTTTCTGGGCAAAGTACGATAAAAAATGTTTGGACTACCAGTTCGGTTAAAAAATCGAGCAAGTGCAAAAGGCAGCAACAGAACAAAAAAGATGTTGGATAAGTGGCATAAGTCATGGGCCAAACGGGATACAACTCGCGGAATTTTTGCCGAAGACCTACATCTCAACCCGTTCAAAATGTTTGTTGCAATTTGCATTTTATGTTGTTAACCATAATTTGAGTAAATAATATTGGAATATCACGTTTGTAATCGTGATTAAGACAATGTGATCGATCATTTAGAATGTGTGCTTTTCAGTTGGTGAAAAAAATAATGCCAAAAGGCAAGGGGGCCTTGAGTGAGGTAAGATATAATGAAAAAAATGTATTGCAGTGATGTATATTGAAGAAAAAAGGTGAAATGTTACACACGAAAACATAACATAGCCCAACCTCTTCTTTGATTTTTTCCTTATCTCTTCAAAAAGAAGAAAAATAATTCAAAAAGCTAAGACCTTCACGAATAAATGTAACAGTCCAAGGTAACCGAACCTCCTCTGTCAGATTTGTTTTTTTCCAATGAAAGGTTATTTTCCTTTAAAAAATCACTTTGGCTGGCCTCTTTTATTTTACCTCTTCTTTTCAGGAGGTAAAACGTGAGGAACTTACGTCGTGGACGTTCTAAGCTGCACCAACACCAAATTGATATGTGGCAAACTGTTTAAAAAAAGGATAAAAAGCGATAAAAAAATGTTTCCTGTATTTGGCTCAGGTCGAAGTGTTCCTAATCCCCCAAATTCGTGGACAATGTATGGTTCTCAGACCAGGCTCACATTCTTTAGTTTCCACAGGTCACTCGCGCAAGCATGATATTTTGGAGACAGGAAAGGCTCGAAGAAATGCTCGAGGTACCGCTGCACTTGCCAAAGCTTACTGTTTGGCGTGCTGTTAGCAGTCAAGTAGTTATTAGCCCATTCTTTTTTGAAGACTACCGAAGCCAACCGTAAAAGCAGCCGGCTACATTGCCATGCTGGAGCGGCTCTGGTCAGCCCTGCATGTGAGGTGGTTGGGCTTCAGCAAGACGGTGCGATGTTCCCGCTCCGGCTAGAGGCTGGATCACCACAATGGCACCAACAGCACCTGGAAGGTCGTGTCGTCTCCAGCAAGTCCGAAGCGAAGTTGCCCACTCACTCGCCGGACTTAAAACCACGATGCTTTTTCCTCTATTGGTATCTGAAAGATATTGTCCGCAGGAAGCAACCAAGCGCCCTGGGAACCTGAACAAACAAAAAATGCGCTTGGCGATCCGGCAGATCCCGGTCGACATGTGCGGCAGAGTATCACAAGACTATCTGAAGCACGACGAGCTCTGCTTGACTCGAAGGGTGTCATCTTTTATGAGAACGGCGGCGGGCCGCTTAGGCCCTTCGACGTGTAGACTCACTAAGGTGCCGTTGCCTTCTTGTGGGTCGTTATTGTTCGTGACGATGCTGTTGAGCTTGTGGTTTGTAGCATGATTACATAGTGAAGTTACCTCAATTGGTAATGGCGAGGTCTGGCTGATCCTCGAATTTCTGTCGGTTCACCGTTTTCAAGTTCCAAAAGCGGTGTGTGGAGCTTAGTGTGATCGGTTGCACCCGTGCTGAGCTTGAGCGTGCTCGCTTAGTGTTTGCTGAGTCCCGGATTGCACAAAGCTCTCCAGGAGTCTGACTGCCATTTGGAGTCTGATTTGGAGAACGTTTCAGCTAAATTCGGCTCTCTGGAATGCTGTTGTTGGTGAGGGAGGCTGCACCTCATTTCGGCCGAGCTAATTAACACCGTCCACGTGCTAAGTATACTTTGGCACTCGATTCTAGTGCGGTCTGAATCATGGAAGCGTTCCGTATATGGTGATAAGTTTTTCTTTTGCCGGAGAATCTTCTATTTCAACTCAACAATTGCATTTAAAACCCCGCCAACGCTTCATTGAAGAATGTGGTCATATGTCAAAGGTGATGGATTAATGTGACACTGTGTCTTGGCTGGTCTAGGGGGCATGGGAGCTTGGAGCCTCTCGGGAGTGTCGGTGTGCCCCTTGCCTTCGTCGGGTCCGATGGAACTGGAGACGCTAGCTAACCGCTGATCACACTCAAACATACTTGACGGTTATTGCCGTAGCATGCTCATATGCCTCGGGTGGCTACTATAATGGGTGGCTCATTAAAAAAGTTGTTTTGGCTAAATTATCGGTAATAGTAAGAGGAATAGAACATCGTGATATGTAAAACTTTGAGGCACATACGATTCATGTTAATAGGCATCAGTGAGCTTATCGATGGGGGTTTTAGTAATGGTGAGCTTGTTGCAGCCGAGGAGGATGCATGCTAAAATGAATGAGCACATGAAGGGAAGGGGAGTTGATCTGTCATGCTTCAAAAGGTGGTAAATTCATACTTACACGCCTCCGAAAGGTGGAAAAACGTACTGTCCCGTCGCCAAGAGAGGGGAAGTCCAACCGACACGCGACCAAGAAGGCGGGGAAGCGGTAACTGTCACGCATCCAAGAGGTGGGCATTCGAACTGACGCTCCTTCGAGAGGTGGTAAAGTCGAACCGGCGTGCCTCGGAGTGGTGGGAAAGTCGGGTCGGCAGGACTCCGAGAGGTGGGAAAGTCGAACTGAGAAGTCGGGGGCCCATTGGAGCGTTTCGACATGGAATTTCCAAATTGTTCGAGATCCTAAATTCTTTATTTTATACTCTAGAATTTAAGGGGAGCGAGTATCGGGACACTGAGCAAAAGCGCAAAATCGTGAGGCTTACGAGGCCTGAACTGTGCAGTTGGAAAGTGCTGCATAGGATTACATAGGCAGACTTGTGGCATGGGAAACGGGTGAGGGTCACGAGGCTGAGATTGTAGGGTGGGAACGTTGTGAGCATTGCAGGCTCCATTTTCGTGGGTGGGAAGTGGTGAAGGTCACATGGGTGGGGTTGTTGGGTAGGAAAGTCGATGTCCACGTGATGTTGTGCTTGAAATATGTATATTAATGGTGAATTGCTTTCATTGTCATATGCTTAAAGGTCGTGGTATGAAGATACGGTTAATTTGTGGTATGCAACGGCGCTGAAAGTGTTGGTTCCATTCATATCAAAAGGATAACACAATGTCTTTTCACAGCACACTGAAAGTTGATTAAAGTTTGAAGATCGTTGGTCACATGCCAAATCTTGTCAAATTGTGTTGGTGCCCACTTCCAAGATTTGTCAATCGGTGTAATGCAAAAGGGCACGCTTAGTAAGTACGGCCGGGCGGGTAAGTCCAAAGTATTAAAGGCGCGGATAAGATAGCGGGACTGTGAGCGATCGAGCTGCTGGGAGGGCCTGCTTGAGCTCTGCAGTTCACCAGAAGGTGCGAATGAGGCAGAGTGAGCGGTCAGGCGGATTGGGAGGGTCTGCTCTCCGGTTCACCAGAAGGTGTGAATGAGGCAGGGTGAGCTGTCAGGCGGATTGGGAGGGTCTGCTCTCCAGTTCACCAGAAGGTGCGAATGAGGCAGAGTGAGCGGTCAGGCGGGTTGGGAGGGTCTTCTCTCCAGTTCACCAGAAGGTGCGAATGAGGCAGAGTGAGCGGTCAGGCGGGTTGGGAGGAGTCTTCTCTCCAGTTCACCAGAAGGTGCGAATGAGGCAGAGTGAGCGGTCAGGCGGGATGGGAGGGTCTGCTCTCCAGTTCACCAGAAGGTGCGAATGAGGCAGAGTGAGTGATCAGTCAGGTTGAGGGTCTGCTCTCCGGTTCACCAGAAGGTGTGAATGAGGCAGAATGAGCGGTCAGGCGGATTGCGAGCGTCTTCTCTCCAGTTCACCAGAAGGTGTGAATAATGCAGAGTGGGCGATCAGGCTGGTCGAGGGTCTGCTCTCCGGTTCACCAGTCTGTGTGAGGGGCAGTATGAGTGGTCAGGTTGGGTTGGCGGTCGACCCTACGGTTCACCAGTCTGTGTGAGGGGCAGTATGAGCGGTGAGGCGGGTGGGAGGTCCGCCTCCCTGTTCACCAACCGGCGTGGAGAGCAGTTTAAGCGATCCGGCTGGTGCGATTGTCCGCCATATGCATGGTTCACTGATCTGTGTGAGAGGCTATGTGAGCAGTCAAGTTGGGAGGAGGGTCTGATCTACGGTTCACCAGTCGTGTACAAGGTCAGGTCAGGCGACCAAGCGAGGTTGGATGGTCTACTATCCGGTTCATCAGTCTGTGTGAAAGGCGGTGAGAGCGGTCAGGCGGGGTGGGGTGTTGGCCTTACGACTAACCAGCCTGTATGAGAGGCAGTGTGGGCGGTCAGGCGGGGCGGGAAAGTCTACGCTGCGGTTCACCAGTGCGTCTGTTCTCAGTGTGCCGCGCGGCGTTGGTCGTACGGCAGTGGGCGGCGCGTCTTGGTCGCCAGCAGCGTTGCATCAGGTGCGGCGTCGGCTGGGAGGGCGTGCCCAGCCGCCATGCCACATCCGATCACCAGCCTCTCCTCTGTGGCCGCCTTCTCACCTGGCGCTGTCCTCACTCCTCCATCATGGCACGCCCGGCCACGACGGGGTTTTACTTGCGCGCGGAAACTTGCGATTGCGCTAAGAAAGTGTTTTTGGAGCAATCGACACAGCGTCTCCTACGCGGGTGCTCTTCGCTTAACGTCGCATGGAAGCGTCGCGCGTAAAGGCCACCGTGTTGCATGGCGGCGCCGACAGCGTCCTCTGTCCTGCAGCTCTCACTGCCGTCGTGCCGCGGCACCGCAGCGTGCAGTGTCGAGCCTCGGCATTGGCTGTGGCTCCGTGCCGACCTTTGGCGGCTTGTGGTCCGCCGACTCAAGCCGCCACCAGCGGCCACCTCCAGTCCCGGCGCTGGCCTTGGCCTCGGCCCCGGCCCCGACCCCGACTCCGGCCCCGACCCAACCCTAGCCCACTCACGCCCAGCACCCCCAGCGGCCAGCCCCAGCCCCGATCCCGGCCCCGGCACCAACCTCAGCCACAAACCGTTGATCTGTGTGATTGCCTGATGCCCCTCTCCACGCCATGTTGCGATGGTGTTCTGAACACCCGTTCGTGCTTTGCGCTGCACTGTGGATGTGTGTTGAGTGCAGCCCACTGTCGATGCTGACCTGGCAGGAGCGGCGTCGTGCCGCTGTGCCGGCCTACGTCCGAGTGGTGATATGTGAATGCATGTGCGTGCGTGCGTGCATAAGTCACCGAGTGAGTGAGTGATTGAGCGTGCGTGCGTGCGTGCGTGCGTGCGTGAGTGGGTGTGTGCGTGCGTGTGTGAGTGTGTGCGTGCATGTGTGTGTGTGCGTGCGTGTGCGAGAGTGTGCGTGCTTGTGTGAGTGTGTGCGTGCGTGTGCGAATGTGTGCGTGCGTATGCATGCGTCTGCGAGCGAGCGAGTGCGCATACCCGGCAGAGCAGGGCCATTCGTAGTTGGCAACTGGCTGGGAAGGGCGCGACCGATGCGTCCACAGGAGTGATCGGGTGCCCCGCTGCAGGGGCACGCCCCGCCACCGTGTGGGCGCCGAGTCGTCCCGTGCGGCGCCGCCGATCCAGCGCGTCAGGTACGGCCACGCCGAGACCCGGCCCGCCTCGCCCGGCCCGCCCCCGTCCGCCCCCTTCCGCCCCCGTCCGCCCCCGCCCGCCCCCGCCCGCCCCGTCTGCACACGAACTGCGACCGGCTGTCGCCTGTGGTGTGGATTGGTGGTGCATGCGGACGAGCCGAATGCAGGCGCTGTCTGACGCGCTGCCGTGTGTGCCGTGCCGAGCCAGCGATGGTCGGTGGGGAGGAGAGCCGAGTAGGCCACTGTGCCTGGTCAGGTGCTGGCCAGCTGTAGGCACACAGGCTCGCGCCGACGGCACCTGTCGAAACGATGCCGGCCTCGGTCGACGCCCCTCGCCCCGCCCTGCTCTCTTGCACTGTACTGTGTTATACTGTGCGTGTGTGTGTATGTGGCACGGTCGTGCCGCCGGCCCATGTGCCGTTCTGATGGCCCGTGTGCTGTGCTGTTGGTCCGTGTGCGGTGCTGATGGCCCGTGTGCTGTGCTGATGTCCCGTGCACCGTGCTGATGGTCTGTGTGCCGTGCTGATGGTGCCGCCGGCTCATGTGCCGTGCTGATGGTCCGTGTGTCGTGCTGATGATCCATGTGCCATGCTCATGGTCCATGTTCGTGCCGCCACCCCGTGTGCCGTGCCGTGGGCTATTGTGCCGTGCTGATGGTCAGTGTGTCGGAGCGGCCGGCTACCTCTGAGGGTCAGCCGGAGCGCCGTCGGGCGTCCGGCTGCCGTTGCCGGCACCAGCAGTGACGCTCCGCTTGTTGCAGTTGTTTTCCCGCCTCTCGATCGCAGTGATTCTGTGGACGGAGGGAGGCGGTTGCCGAACGGCGTGTCGCAAGGTGAGAGCCATTTGTCAACTACCTGCCAGCCGCTCGCCAGACCGTTCACGTCTAGCACGCTCCTCTAGTATAGTATGCACAAAATTTCAAACTAGTGTGTTGAGTGGTTGACGAGCAATTTAAGAACAAGTCGGTACGCAATGAGGTCAAGTTGATGTGCACTGCATGGGGTAGCCTGCCTGTCATGTCTGCTCCTCGGCACTCTATTGCATGCTGCCACGATTCAAATTACATCCAAAGATGAGTATGAGAATTGACGATAAATCACATTAATTGAAATCAACGTCACAAACTGGTGTTACATATCTGGGGCTCAGTGTTAAATTATTCTGGAAATAGGGTGGAATATACCACTTATTGAACACTCAATCAACATCCTTCTCAAAAAGGTATCAACATACTGCTCCTTGATGGGGGTCTATGAAGTCTTAATGTCTCCTTTCTAACTGTATCTCACAAGTATCATGTCAGTGCTCCTGATAAGGAATGGTAACACAAGAATATTTTGGAATGCAATTTCAGGTAAAGGGATTATCTATGATGTGATATGGCAAACACTGCAAGTTTATAGCATAGGATTATTCTCCCTATTCCGAATGCAGCTCTTCCTAAATTATGAATCTCAGAAGGAATAATAAAGGTGCAGTCATAAGTACCTGCACCATTGGCTCAAATTTGAGTCTGAAAGACACCAAAAGCTTTTTAAATGGCACTAATTCCATGGCAAATTTCGGCATCCTGCTGTGCTCGTTTCGACATCTCACACCTAACGAAAATCCATTATTTTAACCCTGCTGGGGCTTCCCCTTTCTTGCGACAGAATATACACACTTATACATTTATCGGACATATATAATGCATAATTTGTGTATCCAGCCTTCTATTAAATTATATTTGGTGCAGGAGTTTTGAACATCATCCAAATGCAATTACCTACCGTATTTAAATACAGGCATAACGATAGATGTAGATGCAAATTTGTGTTCAAGGTGTCCCCCATAGGAAGCTTTTCTACAACACAGCGCAAGGTCTAAAATCCCGAATTGAGTTCAAAGACGTTACATGAGCGTGGGAGGGTAAGGGTTAAGTTTGTGTGTCCAAGGTGTCCCCCACAGGAAGTTTTGCCTCATAGACATTGTAGCAAGTACAAGTGATTGGGAACCCAGCAATGTAACAATAGTTACATATTCTTAAATAATCTGCATCCACACGTATATCCCCTATATGTCATCTCATGCTACTCTCCAATTGTGTTTGTTTTGATGGGCAAGTGTGAAGGAAACTTTGATGTGATGTCATCCATGAGAAACAATATTCTAATTCCACTAATATCTAATTGGAAGTCCATAACGTTTTAGATTCCGTTTAAGTATTGTTATGGGCACAACATGAACTAGCTGTCGACGTGCCCCTAAGCAACAATTTATTATCATAATCAATGCGCTTGAACCAAGGGGACTAGCAAACTGAAGCTTGTGAAACCAGTAATGGGAAAGTGGAAGGCCTCATTTCACACACAAAGGACATAGGAAGTTGTGCTGTCCCCTCTTCGGATAGGCCGTACACTAGCGACACACAGATACCTGTTGACGACAGGTGGCGACCACGGTGCGCATGCTGCGCTAATCCACTCACAATATATCACAGCCAACGAGTGTTGGCTGCCCTGCATTGGAACCTACACGCCGCGGATAGTGTGTGGCTCCAAGTACTGAGATGACACTGCTGCAAATGCTGGCAGATGACTCGCAGATCGTAGCATCTGGACACATTTGCATTCCTGTAAAAAGTATGCTGTGATATCATCTGCCGCCCATCGTAGGCACTCTGATATGAGATAAGAACTCTCAAGTAACAATAATGCGATGGCATGTGGCATTATGGGCGTTAAATGACCAACCCAGTCGACGAGCCCTTAAACACTAATCCACCACTACCACCAGTACCCACTGACACAATCGCTCACTCCATCAGTCACCCAATAATTCACTCACTCGCCCATTTACGCACTCATTCACTCGCATGCACTCACTTGTCAACTCACTTACTCGCTCTATGGGCGAAAAATGACCCTAGATGTCGACGCGCCCCTAAACTCCAATCCACCACCACCACTTACTCGCTCTCTAGCTTACCTATGCCCCCTCCCATGCACACACGCCCAATTGAAGCGTAGTGTGAGCAAGCTGCATGACTGCTTCGGTCATACAGCTGCATGGCCGAAGCAGTCATGCAGTTCGGTCATACATGCATTACATCTAAGAGATGTAATGCAGAGTTACCTGCGATTTAATACGGAGTTACCTGCGACTAGTGTGTATGCTTTGCTTTGTCGTGCGTCCTGTTCGGGCACCGAATGTACGAGAGCAGCATGCATGACAGTTGTAGAGGCACCCGGTGTAGAACTGATTCGGCTGTGTTTCGAGGCTAGGGTGGCCGGGGTTCGATCCGGCGCGGAGCCGGTGTTTGTTGGCGTGTTGGGGTGGGGGGGGGGGGGCGTTCGGCTCTGAACGATTCGATCGCTGGCAGCTGCCGTCGCGATCAACCGACACTTCGCCGAGACGGGCGAGATTCGTCTGGGCGGCGCTGAGGAGCCGACCAAGCTGCCGCCGCAACTGGCAATCGACATTGAGCCGCCAGCCGGCGGTGAGTCTCGAATGGAGTGCCACTGCCAATGCCATTGTCACTGCCACTGTCACTGTCACTGTCACCACTGCCACTGTCACTGTCACTGTCACTGTCACTGTCACTGTCACTGTCACCGTCGCTACTGCCACTGTCTGTTGGTCACCACCGACACAGCCACCGACCGGCGGTCTGCCTCTGCCACTGCCACTGCCATTGTTGTGGGGAGTTCCTCTCAGCCACTGATGAGCCTATAGAACCGTCGCGTTGCGATCCCCACAGTCGAAAGTCCAACGTTACTTTGCACTATATCTGCAAAGGCGACCCGGCAAATTCAGCGATGACTCAGGCAGCGGTGAGAGCAGGATTACAGTATGGCCAGAAGGTGATAGATGCGGACAGTAGCGTAGAAGCGCGTCTGCCAGCACCACGGTCGACAAGCCCGGTTACAACTTCCGCTCGCTACCGAATCTCCTAACTATTCTCGTCGAACACCGACGGGCCCACACGGCCAGCCATGGGCGACACCCCGTGGCAGGCGCGATTGGCCAGCGCGTTACACGGCAACAACACATCTTCACGCTATTGGCTGACGGGCATCAGCCAGTGACACATCCATGGTGGCTGCTTGGGTGGATGAACTCCACCGAAGCGTATGACCCACGTGTTAGACCTCATATCTAACGGGAAATCGCCGGATGCCGGAGCATCGTAGATCGGCGGCCGTCGACTCTGGTAGCGTCGATGACCTCACCACACCGAAATAACACATCCGGCTTTCGACTTTACAGCCAGCAACGCAGGTGATTCACTGAGCTATATTCTTTAGCGCAGGGTCGAAAGGGTACACTTATGTAACATTCCTAGAAGGTCACCCTCACGCAAAGTTCAGAGTAACGGGAACGAGGAAGCTGAAGGTGAGGAGAGGTGCAGAGACGATTACAGCGGAGACGTCATGCTGACATCCAATGCCACAGACCTCCCCCTGATATTTGTGTGAACACTCCTTGAGAACATATCTGCCGACCCCCACCCCCACCCCAGCATAATCGTCTCTGGAAACAGCACCCACCCCTCCGCAGTGTCTCTGAACCAGTGAGTTATCGACTGTTTGTGCATAGCTCGCTTGCTGTTGTCGGCAGCGTTGTGCGCGGAAGCCACGGAGACGACAGAGGGAACCGCGTTCGTGGTGACGCTGGCAACTCCGCTGGAGGCGTCCCTGATGACAACAGCCGCGCAGCAGCCGACGCTGGTGCTGATCCACGAGACTACGCTGCCCTCCCAACCAGCCGGCCAGACCGTTCAGGCGGCTAATCAAACCGGCCAGGCGTCCGCCCAGGCGAAGGCTGACGCCGGACAGCCGATGACACCGGGCTGCACTGCTCAGCTGGATCTGGCCGATACGACTGCGCACCGCTGGCCGGCACGGGCTGACGTGGTGGGCTCCGCTGACCAGATGACCCAGTCGTGGTCGTCGCAGTCGAAGCTGGCAACCAGGCCGACCGAGACGTGGACACTTCGGCCTGTTGCAGTGGTTGGGGCGCCTGGTGAGAGCGGGGCATCACGTGCCAATGACGGTGCGGCCGGCCAGAGCTGGACACCTACGAACACCGAGATGTCCATACAGAGTGAGTCATCGTCTACCAATATCGAGGCGTCCACCCAGAGCTGGACACCTACGAACGCCGAGATGTCCATACGGAGTGAGGCATCGTCTACCAATATCGAGGCGCCCACCCAGAGCTGGACACCGCTCGCTGACAGCGAGGCGCCTGCCCAGAACGGGACACACCCCATCAACAGCCAAGCGCCAACCCAAGACTGGACTCCGCTCCACAACAGCGAGGTGCCCACCCGGAACGAGACACGCGTTAACAATGAGGAGCCCACCCAGAGCTGGACGTCGCTCGCTGATAGTGAGGCGCCCGCCCAGAACGGGACACGCCTTAACATCGAGACGCCCACTGATAACTGGGCACCGCTCACCAATAGCGAGGCGCCTGCCCAGAACGGGACGCACCTTAACACCGAGACGCCCACTCAGAACTGGGCACCGCTCGCCAATAGCGAGGCGCCTGCCCAGAACGGGACGCACCTTAACACCGAGACGCCTACTCAGAACTGGACACCGATTGCCGACAGCGAAGCGCCCGCCCAGAACGGGGCACACCTGAACACCGAGACGCCTACTCAGAACTGGGCACCGCTCGCCAACAGCGAGGTGCCCGCCCAGAATGGGACGCACCATATCAATAAGGAGACGCCCACCCAGAACTGGACACCGCTTGCCGGCGGGGAGATGCTCGCCCAGAACGGGATGCGCCTCATCAACAGCGAGGCTCCCACTGGGAGTCGGCCACCACTCACCAACAGTGAGGCGTCCGCCCAGAACGGGGCGCACCATATCAGAAACGAGACGCCTACTCGAAACTGGACACCGCTTGCCGGCGGCGAGATGCTCGCCCAGAACGGGAAGCGCCTCAACCGCGAGGCTCCCACCCAGGGCTGGTCACCGCTCGCCGACGGCGAGGCGGCCGCTCAGAATGGGACACCGCCCAAAAATAATGCGACTCCCGCACAGAGTTGGACACCGCTCATTAACAGCGAAGACGCCTACCAGTAGCGGGACACCGCCGTCAAATAACGAGACGTCCGCCCAGACAGACTCGCAGATCGTGGTGCTGCAGTCCGAACCGAGCTCGTTGGCGCCGCAACAGTGGCCTGAACAGGCTGAGACCCTGACACCGCAGCAGCTGCTGCCTCAGGCCACCGAGCCGGTGTCGGCCCTGGTCTGGCCGTCTGAGTGCCGGACGCAGGCGGTGGGTGCTGCCGAGTGGTCGCTGCCGGCGCCGTCTGACACTAAGGCGCCGCCGTCGGCGTCGGCGGATGCGTGGCCTGCCGGTGGAGCGGACCCACACCCTGATGGCAAGTGGACGCCGCAGCAGGAGAAAGTGGCGCCCACAAAAACTTGGCCGTCTCACCCTGACACTGCCGTGGCTCCATCTGTTGTGTGGCTGCGGAACTCTGATGCTAGCGTATCGTCGGCCGGGGAATGGGTGGCCGAGCATACTAAGGAGTTGCCTGCGGAGACTTGGTCGCAGGAGCAGGACACGAAGCGTGCTGAGACCTGGCAGCGGGACCAGGACACCAAGTCTGCTGAGACCTGGTCGCAGGAGCAGGACACCAAGCGTGCTGAGACCTGGTCACAGGACCAGGACACCAACCGCACAGAGACCTGGCAGCGGGAGCAGGACACCAAGCGTGCTGAGACCTGGCCACAGGAGCAGGACACCAAGGCTGCTGATGTGTGGGTGCGGAACTCTGATGCTAGCATATCGTCGGCCAGGGAATGGGTGTCCGAGGAGGCTAAGAAGCTGGCTACGGAGACCTGGCCACAGGAGCAGGACACCAAGCGTACTGAGACCTGGCAGCGGGAGCAGGACACCAAGCGTGCTGAGACCTGGCCACAGGAACATGACGCCAATCCCGCGACATCGTCCGGCCTGCTGCCGCCGGCCGACGGAAAGCCTGACAGCTGGTCGGCCCAGCCGGAGACTAAGCCGGCCGCGGCCCAGTCGTGGTGTGCGGCGGCTGAGGACGCGCCGGCCGGCAGCTGGCCCAAGGCGGCAGCGGCGGCAGCGGCGGCAGCGTCGTCTCCGGTCCGGCTGCCGGCGCTGACGGCCGACCAGCTGGCAGCTGTTCTGCAGCCGCCGCCGCCGCCGAACGGCTGCGGCACGAGCTGGCCAGACGCGGCCGCCGGCCAGCCGAGCGGCTGGGACAGCCGGCCGACCGGTGCCGACCCGATGTGGGGCGAGGCGGCGGCGCCTCCGGCCGTCACCCCGCCGCAGGACCCGCTGGCCAGCATGCCGCGCGGCATTGGGCTCATCGAGTACATCAACGGTGACCATGGTAAGGAAGATTCTGAGCAGTAAGTCACTGGCATTTCAATGTCAGCCATTTCTTGTTTTCTATAAATGTACTAAGGCATGCTCTCCGGATCCCGTCCAACGCTCTCACACGCATTTTTAGCAATTCTGAATCAAAATTGTTTATGGGATAGGAGGGGTCTGGATGAACTGCTAAGAACTGCTAAGGTTAGTCACTTTTTCCTCATTATGTGTGCGTTGTAGTAATTTCAGAAGACAAATTTGTATTTCCCGAAAAAGATGTCTTGCTTTTTGTAGATTGCATAATTATTTGTACAAATTATTGAAATATAAATGCTATGGAATTGTTTCATCGGGAGCAGAATTGCAGGAGTTTGTGTCATTTCGTGAAATTGTGTTCACCAGTTTCGCATTTCCTATGCCGTTTTCCGCGCCTCGGTACCTAGCCACTAAATGAGTGCGCTTCGCCTCTGCTCCGATTAAGGGCTATTTATTTCCTCGGATCGTCATGCTTGTTCGTCTCGAAAGAATTCCATATCCCATCCGTGCTCACTAACAAATAAACAAAAACTAGTTCCCTGTTCAAATGTACCACACTCCTGTTGTGAATCTTTTCAGCTCAGTTGCTGCTTTGACAGCTCGGTCACTGCGGCCCGAGCACTCGGTCACACGGTTACGCCAGAGCCCGCGTGCCGTTTGACAAACCGTGGACAAACCGTGGATAACTACGTGCCGTTGGACTAACTGTGGAATTTGAATGCTGGTGAGCCACGTTTATACTCGTGTTATTACATGCACAACCCATGTTTTCTGTTTTCAGAGTAGCGGTGTCGGTGCTGCGACCGTATGCAGTCCGATGACAAACAGAGGACCATTCCGACGTGGCAATGCCGAAGTGCTGACGTCATCTCGAAACAACAGCTCCCGGCACGCCGTTAGACACTGAAGCACGAACGGATTTCTCGCCTGCACGCCTCGACGAAAGGGCATTCTTCAATACGGGGACAACTGGCATGCAAGTGTATCGGCACTCACCGACGCGAGACGCGGCGTTGCTCTGGTCCGAAGCCGGTGTGACGCGCGTGCGGCGCGTTGTAGACGTGAACGCCGGTGGGACTCGGCGTCCGGCGCGGACACTTCCGGCGCGGTGGGCCGCGGCGTCGTCTGAACTTCCGTCACTCCGCGTCGACGGCGACGGCGGAGCGCGCCGTCGGTGGGGACGGTCGCCTCGACGCCGTTGCCGGCGGTGTTCTGACGGTGCTCCTTCTCCGACCTGGATGTGAATGTGAACGTGGCCGCCGGGCGGCGGCTGCACCCCGCCTGGGACGATGCTCAACACTCGACGCCAGCGGGCCTGGCCTCCGCTCGGTGATTGTCGACGGAGGTGGGAGTCGGCGCGGACGGGTGCTGGTCGTGCGAGTGTGGCGGCATGAATTCCCTCGTGGCTGCATCAGCTGTGGGTCTTTCACCTGTTGTATTGGTGTTTAGTGTGTGTGTGTGTGTTGTCATGGGCTTGTGCAACACACACAGATGGCTGGGTGTACATAGTGCGCAGCCCCATGGCCGTCGTGTTACGTTTGGCCGCCCGCCTGCGAGCCGTGGGCGTCGCGGGTCAGATCTTCATGACCGGCGGTGGTGCGCGTGGCCGGTGGCCCCCGGGCCAGTGTGATTCCCCTCAGGCGATCAGAGCGCAGCCGCTCTCCCAGCTCTGAGGTTGTTGGCGGATGTCGGAGCCGTTGCCGTGCGCCAGGGTGGCTGACCTCGCAGCAGTCAGATCCGAGGACCGGACGCGGTGGCTGGCCTCGCAGCAGCCAGATCCGAGGACCGGACGCGGTGGCTGGCCACGCAGCAGCCAGATCCGAGGACCGGACGCGGTGGCTGGCCTCGCAGCAGCCAGATCCGAGGACCGGACGCGGTGGCTGGCCACGCAGCAGCCAGATCCGAGGACCGGACGCGGTGGCTGGCCTCGCAGCAGCCAGATCCGAGGACCGGACGCGGTGGCTGGCCTCGCAGCAGCCAGATCCGAGGACCGGACGCGGTGGCCGGCCACGCAGCAGCCAGATCCGAGGACCGGACGCGGTGGCTGGCCTCGCAGCAGCCAGATCCGAGGACCGGACGCGGTGGCCGGCCCCGCAGCAGCCAGATCCGAGGACCGGACGCGGTGGCCGGCCTCGCAGCAGCCAGATCCGAGGACCGGACGCGGTGGCCGGCCTCGCAGCAGCCAGATCCGAGGACCGGACGCGGTGGCTGGCCACGCAGCAGCCAGATCCGAGGACCGGACGCGGTGGTTGGCCTCGCAGCAGCCAGATCCGAGGACCGGACGCGGTGGCTGGCCTCGCAGCAGCCAGATCCGAGGACCGGACGCGGTGGCTGGCCACGCAGCAGCCAGATCCGAGGACAGGACGCGGTGGCTGGCCACGCAGCAGCCAGATCCGAGGACCGGACGCGGTGGCTGGCCACGCAGCAGCCAGATCCGAGGACCGGACGCGGTGGCTGGCCTCGCAGCAGCCAGATCCGAGGACCGGACGCGGTGGCTGGCCTCGCAGCAGCCAGTCGGGTACAACCAAGTGTCTGCAGTGCTTTCATCAGGTGGCCATTAAGCGTTACTCACGGACGGTCGTGGCACGCGTTGAACTAGCGTGGACCCGGAGTGTATTCAATATCCAGTTTGATAGGGTCTTCTCGAACTTAGTTGTTACGCTTATGATTGTTGTACCCTAGACTATGCTATATGTGTGTGCTGTATATGTAATTTTCACTGTACAACAAATTGGTGCAATATGTATAAGTTGTACAAATGTGGCGGCGCGAAATGCTATCGGAGGAGATGGCACACCGGTTTTACAGTCGTGCCATGAAGCGGCGGTGCCATCGGCATTTCCGAGTAATATTTTAGAATCTGTATTTCGGTCAATTTCTTCCAGAGGTATCTTGGAACTAGAATGCCACGGATGACTGCCACCATTTTTGACGGTATAATCTGGCACGATTTCGACTGCCGAGTATCGACGTGCTAGGCTGGCGGCTGGCGACGCCGATGGGCGGGAGGTCTCCCGTGCCGATCGGTCCTGTGGTGAACCGAGTGCCATACACTGGCCGTTGGCCGTTTTGCGCCTGATTTTTGGGATAGGTTTAGTAAGCCTGTGGCAGAGTGAGCGGGTCCGACCTGGCGACCTCATCGGCAGGGACGGTGTCGCCTTCATCCACAGATAATGGGGGATTTTCGCGATGGTACAGCTCGGGCCATCTGGGCTGTTCTGGCGTTTTTCGGCTGCGATCTGTCCCTGAACGAACACCGCCATCTGCAATTCTTTACATGGAATAGTTTGCGATAAATATATTTACATGTAATTAGCTAGCTTGCTGCCGGACCTACCCAACATCCAGGGATGATCTGGAGGGAAATATCGAACATGCCTCGGAAAGTTCGGCGGAAACTGCCGTTGCCTGGCCTGATGGCGGGCTGTAGATGTTGTGCTCGATGTGTGTTCCAACTGTTGCATGTGTGTTGTGTCCATAGTGAACTCTATGCAGTCAAACGCTCATGGCTGCTGGACGCGTAGCTACTTAATGAAGAGCGTAGCAAGTTTAAAACAGATTAATCGCAACTGTTCATGGCGAGTTGCCGGTGTTCAATATCAAATTGTTGTTTTTTGTTGGGGAGCTTCCTGAAGCGTCTCGAGTTCACAGGGAGCGGCCATTCTCGAATAGCTGTTTTTCCAGCGTGCCATATATCGCAGGGTGTTCTGGCCAACGCACCAGTGTTCTTGCCACGGATTGTCTAGCGGCAACCCAGCCGGACGACTGTTAGGACCAGTGAGCTGCGATTCGTGCCGCAGCATTACTGGCCGCCGGTGGTCTCTGTGTCGGTGCTGGTGGGTCAGCGGCCAGTCATGCTGTGCCTGACTGGAGGCCACGCGCGACCGACGGTGCTGTCCGACCCTTGTCTCGTCGACAGTCTGGGATTCTGGACCCGGCGGTCGATGTTTCGGTTCGTGTCCCGTTCGACAGTCAAGGGTCCTAGGTCCGATAGTCTACGGTGCGACCCTTGTCTCGTCCGACAGTCTAGGATCCTAGGTCTGGCAGTCTACTGTCCGACCCTTGTATGGTCCGACAGTCTACGGTGCGACCCGTGTATGGGCCGACAGTCTAGGATCCTAGGTCCGACAGTCTACTGTCCGACCCTTATATGGTCCGACAGTCTCGGATCCTAGGTCTGACAGTCCACGGCACCCTCGCAGTGTTCGACAGATCTGCTCGTTCGGTGTAATAAACTGTTGCCGTTCAGTGTGGTGTGTCGACTGCTGCTGCTGCTCCTGCTCGCGGCCGGCCGGGGCCGAGGAAGCCGGCACTGTGCCGGCTGTGGTTGTTCCACGCGGGCGTCGACCGACATCCCGGGGACCCGAGCGCGCTGCGAGCCGACGCCCGCCGGACCTGTTTCGATGCACAGCAATCTGCGCTCCTTCCACGGAGCGGGCGAAGACGGCCGCGGACGGGGTCGCGCCTGCGATCACGGGGAACTGGATTAGTCCGGGTATGCTTAGTCTTATGCCCAACGGCACAAGATAACTCTGAACTCTGAAGCCATACGTCTCCGTGGTGTGACCGGCGGTCGAGATTTGTGATCTACAAATGCTCCGAGAGGACTGGGACCAATGTAGCGAAGATAGTTGTGGGGAACTTTAATCCCAGAAATACGCCCTTCCCCAGACTCATGCAGCGGCAGGTTCCGGCGGGTACCATACCACGGCGTCGATCTGTTTTGCGCAACGACCTCGAGCTACGATTTACGGCGGAGACATTGCTGGCACGCGCTGCCGATGTCTTGCGTCGGCAGCTGCGTTACGCCCCGGTGAAGCACGACACCATGCTTACCCGGGACGGGCTAGTGTCACAACTCGAGTACGAACAGTTCAACAGTGACTCAGACCAGACTTGTGCTCGACTCAGTTTTTTTAGTAGACTCGCATGTGACTCAGATCTTGGGATTTGAGTCGACTCATGGCTCAAACAGATTGACACATATTTGAATCGATTCAGATCCGACTGTACTATAAAACTCATGAGCCATATGATTCAGTGTGCACTGCCCACACATATTTGAATGATGGGACTCATGATTTGACCCATTTTTTTAAAGATGTGATTCGTCTCATGACAAGGTATAAGGGGAAAATAATCGATTCAGCTCGCGACTCATCCAAAAATGATTTATTCATGAGCCGATTCTCGATTCAACTCGAGTCGAGCACATGTTTGACTCGTACACCGTGCGCGAAACTTTATGCACGCGTACATCGCTTGGGCCTGGTGCCGGTCCGGCGGAGGCGCGGCGGCCATGTGATGATGTGACACCACCCGGAACCTGGAGCCGCCTCTGCGCGCGGTCCGCCGCCGCGGGGCATGCTGACCGTTGTCCCGTGACGAGAGAGCTAAATCAGTTGGTACCGGACCGCCGCCGAGTTTACTACATGGCGACCAGGGAGTGAACTGGCCGTGTTTCTGAGGTTTGGTGTGTCAGTTTCGATTTTCTTTGTGTACGGTGATCACGGGTGATGGCGTTTATTGGCAAAGCGCCGGAGTTTGATGTGTCAGTGGAGAGGTTTGGTATATATAGCCGACGCATCGAACAGTTTTTCGTCGCGAATGAGATCAATGATGATCAAGTGGAGAAGCGTCGCGCTATCTTTTTGAGCGTTGTGGGTGCGAGCACATTTAGCCTGATCGAAGATTTGATTGCCCCGAAGTCGGTGCACGAAGTGTCGTACAAGGATTTGATTAAGCTGCTCTACGACCACTTCGAGCCGGAGGATTCATCGATAGTTGCCCGCTTCCGTTTCAACTCGTGCATCCGTGAACGTGGCGAGTCCGTGCCGGTATACGTGGCTCGGTTGCGGAAGTTGGCAACGTCTTGCAACTGCGAGCCGTCTATTCTGGAAGAGATGCTTCGTGACCGCCTCGTCTGCGGTATTCGGAACCAGCCTCTGCAAACCAGATTGCTCAGCGAGCCTGGTTTGACTCTCAAGTCAGCGACTACCATCGCCCAAGCCCACGAGTCTGCCGCTGCCAACGCTGCGGAGCTTTGCGGGACGTCTGCCGTGTGTGACACCATCGGCCGGCTCAGTGGTCGTGAACCAGTCGCCGTGCCGACTGATGGTGACGTCATTCAGCGCGTGGATTCAAGTTCCCGGCCCTTTCAGCCGCGACTTGGGATCGGCAGAGTTGGGAAGCAGCGGGCGCCGTGGCAGAGCGGAGTAGGCGTAATAGACAGGGCTCCGGGTCACAGCGAGGCTTCAAGACACAGCGGGCCGGCGTTTCTGGATCGGTGCGCACGGTGTCGCAGCCGTCGACACTCACCTTCTGCGTGCCCCTTCAAAGCGTGCCGCTGTTTCCGATGCGGTGGAGAGGGGCACATCAGGCGAGCTTGTCGCGCAGCGGTACAGGCGCAGGAACTGTGTCACGTTTCAGAGGAGACGGCAGACCTCCGTGCAGCGGAGTTGACTTCAAGTGAGAATCGCCATTGTGCCGGTGAGCGACAAGCATACGATTTGTTTCGATCGCATTCGCAGTTATCTGGGGGTGGACGTAAACCACCGCTTATGGTGGAATTGTCACTGGATGGTAGGGATATCTGTATGGAGGTGGATACTGGGGCTGCGGTCAGTGTATGTTCTGGGCAGGAGCTGTTGCGTCTGTGGGCTCCTGATACACCTGAACTGATACCCTGTGACTCCACGCTTAGAACGTATAGTGGGGAGGTTCTGCCAGTATGTGGCCAGTTTGAAGTGGCAGTGAAATGCGGGGATCAGTGTGGTCAGTTACCGTTGATAGTTGTTAAAGGGGAGGGGCCGATGCTGTTTGGTCGCAACTGGTTGTCTCACCTCAGACTCGATTGGCCTTCGATCTGCCATTTGTCGGAAAAGATTGGCCTGAGCGAAACTCTAAGGGAGTTTGCTGAAATGTTTGAGGACGGCCTGGGCTGTTACAATGGAGAACGGGTCAGGATTTCCGTGGATCCAGATGTTCAGCCGAGATTCTTGAAGGCTCGGCAAGTTCCCCTGGCTTATAGAGAACAAGTCGACGCGCAGTTGGATGAGCAGATTAAGGTGGGTCTTTGGGAGCCTGTCACACACTCCAGGTGGGTGGCGCCGTTGGTCGTGGTCCCCCGGGCAGACAGAACTGTAAGGATATGTGGCGACTATCGCCTCACAGTAAACAAGGCTGCACCTGTTTAGCAGTATCCCCTCCCCCGTGTCGAGGAATTGACATCGAAGTTGGTGGGGAGTAAGGTTTTCTCAAAAATAGACCTGAAGTCTGCGTACAATCAACTCGTGGTAGACGAGGGGTCCCGAAAGTACTTGACTGTAAATACACATAGGGGCCTTCTTCGCCCCACCCGGCTCAGTTTCGGATATTCCTCTGCCCCGAGTCTCTTCCAGCGTACAATGGACACCCTCCTGGCCGGTATTCCGCGTGTGTGTGTGTTTCAAGATGACATCGTTGTTGCGGGTGACTCAGCAGAGTCTCATCTGCAAGCTCTGCGTGAAGTGTTGCGCAGGCTGAAGGGGGCGGGCTTGCGCGTCAACAAACAGAAGTGCAAATTTGCTGTTGAGAGTGTGACTTATTTGGGTCATAAAATCAGCGGCAGTGGGATAGAGACGACTGTTGAGACGGTAGGGGCCATTGTGGGCGCGCCCACTCCCTCCAACGTGGCAGAGCTGAGGAGTTGGTTAGGCTTGATCAACTTCTACTCCAAGTTTCTGTCAAGGCTGTCTACAACATTGGCACCTCTTTATACCCTGCTGAAACGGGGACAAGCCTGGAAATGGACTCGGGCTGAGCATCAGGCTTTCTGCGAAGCGAAGCACCTGCTGAAAAGCCCACCTGTCCTGGCGCATTTTGATCCGAATCGACCTGTAGTCTTGGCATGTGATGCGAGTCCTGTCGGAATAGGTTGTGTCTTAAGCCAGCGATTCCAGCATGGGGAGCAGCCTGTGGCTTATTACTCTCGGTCTCTGAATGACACGGAGCGTCGATACTCCCAGACTGATAGAGGGTCTAGCGGTCCTGACTGGAGTGAAACACTTCCATTATTATCTGGCTGGCCGAACTTTCACTATTCGTACTGATCATAAACCGCTTTTGGGCCTCATTGGTGAGAATAAGCCTATACCTCTGATGGCATCGCCACGCGTGGTTCGTTGGGCGCTCATGCTGAGCGCGTATGATTACAGGCTCGAGTACGCGCCGGCTGCAAAGCAGGCACACTGCGATGCTCTGAGCCGGCTTCCGCTGCGGCACACTGTTGACTGTGCCGTTTCCACTCCGCCTGCTGAGACAATCTACTTGATGGAGTTCTTATATTCAACTCCTGTAACGGCTGATCAGATTCGCCTGCGGACTGCGAGAGACCCGGTGTTATCGCAAGTGACCAAGTATGTCCGGGAGGGTTGTCCGACATCGGTTTTGTTGGGACCCGAGTTCGCTCCATACTAAACTCGGATATCTGAACTGAGTGTACAGAATGGCTGTCTGCTTTGGGGCTCCCGTGTTGTAATTCCGCCCCAGGGCCGTCCGCAAATTCTCAGGCTACTACACGATGGCCACTGTGGGGAGTCACGCGCGAAATCGTTCGCTAGAATGTATGTTTGGTGGCAAAAGTTGGATGACGACATCTCGAAAGTAACGAAACTCTGTGAGATGTGTCAGGAACATAGAGCCAGTGCACCTGAAGTGCCCATTCACCCCTGGGTCTGGCCTGCAAAACTGTGGCAGCGAGTTCATGTAGACTATTGTGGGCCTATCGATGGGTGGATGTTTCTGGTCATTACGGATGCCCATTCGAAATGGTTGGACATATATCCTTCTCGCACAGCAACTTCATTAGGGACAATGGAGAATCTGGGAGAGTCCTTTGCATCATGGGGAGTACCAACATTCTTGGTATCTGATGGTGCCCAGTGTTTCATGTCGGGTGAATTTCAGACTTTTTGCCGTAAGAATGGCATAACCCACTTGACTTCCCCACCCTTGTCGCCCAAGAGCAACGGATTGAGTGAACGAAGTGTTCAGACTTTTAAATCGTCTTACCGGAAGCAAACATCAGGCAGTCCTCAGACAAAGGTTTCACGGTTCCTATTCCGTTACCGGGCTACACCTCACTCCACAACCTGTCTCCCCAGCTGAGTTGTTTTTGGGTCGTCCGATGCGCACCCCACTCGACGTGGTGAAACCCGATTTGGAAAGAAAAGTGAGAATCCAGCAGGAAAAAAAATGTGTACGTGACAGGGGCACCCAAGATCGATCGGTTGAAGTCGGACAGCCGGTGTATGTGTCGGCTGTTGATCGTATCCGTGGTGGGGAAGGGAGACGTTGGTTGGCAGGTCACGTGACTGCCAAATCTGGACTTAACATAACTGTGCGTCTGCAGGATGGCAGTGATTCAGAGGCATCTGGATCAGGTGAGACCGCGTCCGACGTGTACCGCCTCTGGTAGCGTGCCGAGCTCACCACTACCGTCGGCAGTGGCTTCTGTGCTGTTGTTTGTACCGTTCATGCCGCCGGTAGCGTTGGCAACAACTGTGCCAGTTGAAGTTTGTACCCCCAGGACTCAGGCACAAGTCAGTGATCCGGGTTCCCCACGGACTTATGATTTGCGTGCCAGACAAACGCTGAAGCAGCCTCGATAGATTAATGTATTCGCAAAGTGATGCTGCACGTGTAAAATATGTTTTGACGCTTGGAGTTGCTCACATGGCGAAATAAGTAATTTTCGTGTGTTTTGCTCTCTGCTTTTGAAGTTTGTATTCGGGGTGGAAGTGTGATGATGTGACAACACCCGGAACCTGGAGCCGCCTCTGCGCGCGGTCCGCCGCCGCGGGGCATGCTGACCGTTGTCCCGTGACGAGAGAGCTAAATAAATCAGTTGGTACCGGACCGCCGCCGAGTTTACTACAGGCCACACGGCCTTCGTCACAGCCGAGCGACGTCATCGCGCTCAACGTCCGCGACCCAGCGCACCGCGCATCGCGTTCGCGGGTCTTCCTCGGATGTGTCCGACAGCGAATCTGATCACTCGCACCGCCGTGACAGCGACACGAGAGTGGTTGTGCGCGCACGACACCACGTGGGCGGGGTCGATGCGCCCTAACCCCCCACGTGGGCGGCATACAGCGACACTCGCGCGGCATACAGCGACACTCTCGCGGCGGAGAGCGCCGGTCGGAAACGTCGCTTGCGCGCCGCGCGCTTTGCCGACGTCAAGGTCACACTGAGCGCGAGTGCCGGCGCGCCAACGACCTGTGCCCTGCACGTGATGCGCCCGGGCACTTCGCGCGCAACTGTCGCGCCGTTTCTTCACGATGTCCTCCCGGCGGCGGTGACGAATCTGTCCGCTCGGCCCGTGTCCGCTGCGCGAGCCCGCCACGCCTAGCTGCCAAGACTGAGTGTGAGCCGTCCGATTGGTCCGCTCCAGCCACGACCGTGGAACGGCAGTTCGAGACGTCATCGCCGCAGGGGACGCGGCCGCGCGCCCGGTCTGCTGATTGGTCACGCGGCCGAGACTGGGTCAGCTTTCAATTGGGCCAGCGAGAGTGCGACCGATTCAAGCCCCGCCAGTCAACGGATATTACCCACGGCGGTGCCCGGCGATGACTTGTCGAGTATGGATGATCGAGATGGAGGTTTGTCGTCGTTTCTCGTCGTGTCCGGGAGTTCTGCGTACTGAGTAAGTGCTCGCATCTTGGGGCGGGGATGGCCGAGTGGTTGAGGCGTTGGACTCTGGGTGCCAAAGGTCCAGGCTTCGACGCTGGTGCCGCTCTGGACATTTCCCAATTCCGCAATCCACCGGCGAAACGGCGTGGGCGGAGCCATTAGCCGTGAATGTGCATAAAGTGCGTCGTGGACCACCCAATAAACAAACAAGTGTCCGCATCTTCTGTTCGACCGGAACCGATTCAATGCCCGGCGTGCATCCGGCGTCCTGGACACCGGTTCCGCACGCTCAATGGCCGCGCGTTTCCTGATCTTCGAAAGTGAGATTCGGCCGTGTTCGGCGGTTGTTCGCGTGGTCGGTGGCCACATGGGAGGTTGTTCGCGCAGTCAGTGGCCACATGGGAGGTTGTTCGCGTGGTCGGTGGCCACATGGGAGGTTGTTCGCGTGGTCGGTGGCCACATGGGAGGTTGTTCGTGCGGTCAGTGGCCACATGGGAGGTTGTTCGCGTGGTCGGTGGCCACATGGGAGGTTGTTCGCGTGGTCGGTGGCCACATGGGAGGTTGTTCGCGTGGTCGGTGGCCACATGGGAGGTTGTTCGCGCGGTCGGTGGCCACATGGGAGGTTGTTCGTGTGGTCGGTGGCCACACGTTGTGCCCGATTGGCCGTGTAGATGTCATGGTGGATTTACACGGCGTGAAGCTTGAACTCGCGAGCTGCATGGTGCTTGATACGAACCTTGCAGTGCAGGTTGTATCTCTATCAAATAGATGGCCTGCACTTCTCTGAGAATGGGGTGCATGTGTTAAACAAAGTATATGAGCATGTCCTTCAGGGAAACTAAGCAATGGGGATGGGAGGGATGAAGTGGCATTGCTATCTCAGGGATATGCCAGTAGTAACAGCTAAGGCAATATAACCCCAATGTCAGCAAATAGCGATAGCAGTAGTTCACGGCGGCAGAGCGGTAGCTCGTCCAGTGGTGGAAGAGTTCCTCAACATGAAAAGTTAAATGTGTTTTTGGAACATATGTTAATTGTATAATGCTTAATGCTTAGAGTATTCGATCCAAATTTGCTGAGTTCAAATGTCATGTTGCTGAGGAGGAACCAGATTTTGTTCGCATTACTGAGGCTTGGGTCAGTCAAGGGTATTTTGGGGATAACTTGCAGGACTATGAGATCCAGGGACAAAATATGTTTTCGTGCAATAGGGGTCCAGCAATGAAAGGGGGTGGTGTATTGCTCTATGTGAATGGCTTATTCGGTTCTCAAAAAGTACCAGATGAGGTAAAAAATGTGTCTGTGGAGTCCATTTGGCTTCATGTCGCTGTGGGAAAAGGCAACAGCAATAAACTGAGGATAGAAGCTTTGTACCGATCAGGAACCCTGCCACATTCTCAGCAACTGGAGCTTGGAAAGGTGATTTTCGATGAAATTAGAGTAGAAACTTTCAGATGAAATGCATTATTCTTGGTGACTTTAATCTAAAGGATACTATAATGCTGGTGTTGGCTGTCTATCATGCAAAATGTTTCCGAAATGACTTGAGGAGGACCTGTTTTTACACCAGTTTGTAACGGAACCTATTAGGCAAGGCTCATTCTCGGACCTCGTCTTCTCGGATTTAAGTGACTTAGTTCAAGACTTAACTGTAGGAGAACATAACTGTACGTGTACGTGTGGAGAGGGGACGTGACCGTGTACTTGATTTATTTGTGGTATTCGCATTTGTACATGGCACCAGCCGCACAGAAACAGGGTTGTTCCATGCTATCGCTTTGGTAATGGCCTTCTTCAATGCAAATAATTGTAAACTGGCGTCACGAGCCAGGCATGGAGTAATATATTCAGTATTGTCTGTCGACCACTCGCACCATGCATCGCGCATCACTGATAAAAAACGGCGTATAAAACGACTCGACTTTCAGGCATGCATACCTGTGATGGAGCTTGGCTCCAAGCCTCAGAACACTGATAAATCTCGAGTTGCATTCCATACGACACAAATATCAACGGCAGTACGTGCGGCGCGCAGTCATAAAATACTGAGCTTCTGGATGTCGAAGCAAATTACAACATGTATAAACAGCAAAGCATTGTGCTCTATTCGGCATCTTAACAAAGACGCCAAATCCTCTTTCTATCCGTTGGACCACCAATCGATCCCACTGGCCACTGTGTGCCGGTCCCACTGTGTCGTAGTCCCACTGTGTGCCGGTCCCACTGTGTGCCGGTCCCACTGTGTGCCGGTCCCACTGTGTGCCGGTCCCACTGTGTGCCGGTCCCACTGTGTGCCGGTCCCACTGTGTGCCAGTCCCACTGTGTGGTAGTCCCACTGTGTGCCGGTCCCACTGTGTCGTAGTCCCACTGTGTGCCGGTCCCACTGTGTGCCGGTCCCACTGTGTGCCGGTCCCACTGTGTGCCGGTCCCACTGTGTGCCGGTCCCGCTGTGTGCCGGTCCCACTGTGTGCCGGTCCCACTGTGTGCCGGTCCCACTGTGTGCCGGTCCCACTGTGTGCCGGCCCCACTGTGTGCCGGTCCCACTGTGTGCCGGTCCCACTGTGTGCCGGTCCCACTGTGTGCCGGTCCCACTGTGTGCCGGTCCCACTGCCCACCGTGCGAGACACAGCCGGGGAGCTACGACAGCAGCAGTCCGTCGGCAGTGCCCTGCTCCCGGGCCGCCCGCAGCATGCCGGCGAACAGGCTGTCCGGCCTGCTCTGCAGCAGCCGCGGCGGGCCCTGCTCCACCACCCGGCCGCTGTCCAGCACCAGCACCAGGTCCACGTCCAGCACCGTGGACAGCTGGTGGGCGATGGTGATGACCGTGCTGCCGGCGAAGGCGCGCGCCACGATGTCGGCCACCATGCGCTCCGTGTCGCCGTCCAGCGAGCTGGTCGGCTCGTCCATCACCACCACGCGCGCCCGGCGCAGGACGGCGCGCGCCAGACACAGCAGCTGGCGCTGGCCGACGCTCAGGTTGTCGCCGCCCTCCTGCACTTTGGACTCTGTCGGAGAGCGGCCGCCTTCGCGTGAGGTGAGGTGAGGTGAGGCGAGCACGGCCAGCACGCCGGGCCGTGTGCAGTCGGCTCGTGTCTGTCTGTCGGTGGCTCACGGCACAACGCAACAGTCGGCGACACGCATGAGCACGTGGTAGCGAATCGTGCGTGTACAGTGTACATACTGTGTACACATAACATCGTGTGCTCTGCACAAACGCGCACTCAACAGGGTCGGTCTGGCAACTTTTCAATCCAGCTGCTCCGCTCGCCATCAGGTGTAATTTGACCCTTGGCACCACAATTCATACAATGCATACCTTTGACACGCGGCCACAATGCTATCGTTCTAGTAAAAAAAGGAAGCGGCTCAGTCAGCCTGTTTTGTTTCCGGTCTGTGACCAGTTGGAACAGTTCGTGGTTGGCTTCGGGTATCTCGCAACTGGTGAACAACAATGCGCGCACATGCCAGCACGCCACGAACGCACCTACCGCCTCCAACCCAGGAAGGCACAGCATCGGTCCGTACTTACCTAGGCCACTGCCCAAGCTCTTCACGTACTCCTTCAGCTGTACCATTTCCAAGACATTCCAGATCTCATCGTCCGGCTGATCGCACTTCGGGTCCAAGTTGGACCTGAGAAAGAAATCATGGCGTGAGTCGTGTGAACCGCATGCAATGTCAATGAGCCCGCCAGGCATATCGTGTACGAGCGTCAACAAGGCGATGTTCCGCTAGGTCGATCATGCCCTGCCGTAATGGACCCAGCTAGCTGGGGCGGTTGGCACACCACCTGTTCCCAAGCACCACAACAGACACCCAGGGCCGCCTTCCCCGGCTGACTTCACTGATCAGACCTAACTCAGGAGCGTTCTCAGGAATCTTGATCGGAGCGAAATGTGGAGGCGGAGGGCCTTTGTCTCGAAGGGCACCACAGGCTACGAAAATGTCGAGGGCTGTGTGCATTCGAGCATCCCTGGAGGGTCCAACCGGCTAAACAAGATACAGGGAGCACTCAGTCCTTCCCGGAGAGGCAATAACAGCCGGAAGGTGCAACATTTCAGCGGCAGTGTGGAGGGACACGGCCCCTGGCCTGCCTTCTGATCTGCCCCTGGTCTGACCTGATAGTGCCGGAGAAGAGCAGCGGCTCCTGCGGAATAAGCGCCAGCCGAGAGCGGATCGCCAGCAGTGGAAGTCGCGTCAGCTCCTGACCGTCGATCCGGATCTCGCCGGACAGCAGATCGGACATTTGGAACAGCGCCATGACCAGCGTGGATTTGCCGCTGCCCGACCTTCCCACCAGCGCCACCTATCGATGAGCGGTTATTGGTTGGTTATTGGTTTTTTTTTAACGACACATCGACCGTTGAGTCATGCAGCGTCGCCAATCTCTCGCGCCGATTGGTGGGGGGGGAACAGCGACAGGTGAGACTCGAACCCACAACCTTTCGTTGTGGACGAGCTTATCCTAGGCTCTTGAGGAACAGCATGTGAGCAAGGTTGGTTGGTTAACACATTATGTGCGTAATCGCACAGCCCCTACCCTCTGCCCAACCCATACCAAATGCCGCTTTTTGGCCCATCTGTATGGCTGTATCCGATCATACGTACTATTTCATATTCCATCAAGTCGCGCGCGCGAACACACACACACACACACACACACACACACACACACACACACATTTATATATATATATATATATATATATATATATATATATATATGGGTTTGTGGTTTTTTTTTTTTGCGTGTGCTTGTGTTGAGTGTTTGCCACGTGCCGCGGGCGGGCAGCATGCGTCACCTTCTGGCCCGGCTCGATGGTGATGCTGAGGTCCCTGAGCACAGTGGTGGCCGGCCGGGCGCCGTCCGAGCCGTACCCCACGGCGGCATCGATGAACTCGATCTTGCCGTGCTGCGGCCAACTGGGAGCCGCTGAAACGACGCACAGGTGAGTAGCGGCCCCGCCGGGTACCGACGCCGGGCACTGACGCGGCACGCGTGTGCGGCTGACGCTGGTCCGGGACACGGCCGGAGCTTGGTCGGGACAGGGGACGAGTAGTCTAGGGGTGCTCGTCTCGCAGTGGAAAGGTTGTGGGTTCAAGTCTCACCTGCCGCTACTCTTCGCCCGCGACCAATCGGCGTGAGAGATTGGCGACGCTACATGACTGAACGGTCGCCGTGTCGTAAAACAAATAACAAACCAACCAATGGGTTGGGACAGGAAGTAGTGATATCTGCATAAATATAGTACTATCAATGGGAATCTAAATCACTGCACGACGCCATACGCAGCCAGATACCTCCTGGCATGCATTCGTAAACGAAGGTAGTCTCCAACTGGAATGACGAACGTGAAACGCTGGACCAGTTAACTGATCACACTGTAGCGAAGTTAGTTTCGAACCCCCTTATTTCAATGCATTTGGCCCTCAGGAGGTTTCGGACAGCTTTGCGTCCACTTCAGATACTTTCGTTAAAATTTGTGTCCATGTAAATTTGTGTCCTGTTCAGTGTAGCCAGGGGTTCGTCTGTCCCCTGGACCGCACCTGATTATTTGTCCGTACGGTCGATCGACACGTGTCGGATAAAGGGAGGTGGAACCTACGTTCGCGGCTTTGCCAGATATCGGCTACGCCGGACGCTTCTCTCCCTGACTCGTCGTCCGCACCGCGAGTCGTCTGAAATATCCTGCCCGCTAATTGGCTTCTGTATGCACTATGTCCACCATGGAAAGCAAAATGTGTCAATTTGCATAACGGTAACGTCATCTGTCTTGAAGTGGGAAGTCGACCACAAGTGGGACGCACAAATTTAACGCCTTTCTGATGAAAAGTGGGAGAAGGACAAGAGCATTGATATACAGACTTGAAAGAACTAGAGGAGGGAGGAAGAGGGTATGATTTCTAGGAGAAGGAATTGATTCAAATGGCAGGTAGTAACATGTTCCAAAACGATGAGTATAAAGATTCTAGTCAAATTTGATTAAATGACAGATATGAAGCATATTCCCAAAATAATGCTACCACAAAGGTCTAATTCGGTGCACAGTAACCTCCAAGGCGCACCGGTATCTGCGACACAGAGTATTTATCCTCTCCCTTAACCTGCCCAACATTGCCCCGCGAATACATTTGCAAATCCTGTTGCACTTCGAACACTCAACTGTAATAATTATATTGAATCGGACATCACGTATTTCAACCTGAATTATACTAAGTTGTCCTAGGAATAGCATGATAATGTCACACAATGCCACGCCATATGACAAATACAATTTTCCTTGGAAAGAATTCAGCTGACACAAATGCAACAACAGTAAATTAACTAAAGCAATCGTCACCACAATCCAGCCGAAATCCATGGGGACGAGTAGTCTAGGGGTAAGTTGCTCGTCTCACCATCGAAAGATTGTAGGTTCGAGTCTCACCTGTCGCTACTATTCGCCCGTGACCAAACGGCGTGAGAGATTGGCGACGCTACATGACTCAACGGTCGACGTGTTGTAAAACCAATAACCACCACCACCACCCGCCAGCCGAAATCCAAAAAGACCATAGAAGCGACTCCGGGACACTGTAGGTGCCTCCTCCTCCCTGTTCGCATCCCCTTCCATTTCGCTCTCACCTATCTTCTTCCTCCTGTAGTCCTCGATGTTGAGATTGGTGTACTTGTGCACCCGCTCCACGGCGCACATGTACATCTCGACGTCGCTGAGGGAGCGCACCACCCACACCAGGTACATGGGGATGAGCAGGGTGTAGTTGATGGCCAGGCCGACCATGGCCGACGGAACCTCGGCGTCGCTGGCCACGGCCACCGTCACCGTCGTCACGGTCGACACGAACACGATCACGGCGCCGAGGTAGTCCTGCGGCGGGGGATATCACATCGTCACACCGTTACACCAGACACAGTCACGATGCCGAGGTAGTCCTGCGGCGGGGGACATCACACCGTCACACCGTCACACAGTCACACCGGACACAGTCATGATGCCGAGGTAGTCCTGCGGCGGGGGGACATCACACCGTCACACCGTCACACCAGACACAGTCATGATGCCGAGGTAGTCCTGCGGCGGGGGGATATCACACCGTCACACCGTCACACCAGACACAGTCATGATGCCGAGGTAGTCCTGCGGCGGGGGGACATCACACCGTCACACCGTCACACCAGACACAGTCATGATGCCGAGGTAGTCCTGCGGCGGAGGAGATGTCACACCGTCACACCAGACACAGTCATGATGCCGAGGTAGTCCTGCGGCGGGGGAGATCACACCGTCACACCGTCACACCAGACACAGTCATGATGCCGAGGTAGTCCTGCGGCGGGGGATATCACACCGTCACACCGTCACACCGGACACAGTCATGATGCCGAGGTAGTCCTGCGGCGGGGGACATCACACCGTCACACCAGACACAGTCATGATGCCGAGGTAGTCCTGCGGCGGAGGGGATATCACACCCTCACCCCTTACACCAGACACAGTCATGATGCCGAGGTAGTCCTGCGGCGGAGGATACGTCACACCGTCACACCAGACACAGTCATGATGCCGAGGTAGTCCTGCGGCGGAGGAGATGTCACACCGTCACACCGTCACACCAGACACAGTCATGATGCCGAGGTAGTCCTGCGGCGGGGGGATATCACACCATTAGTTCGTCACACCGTCACACCAGACACAGTCATGATGCCGAGGTAGTCCTGCGGCGGAGGAGATGTCACACCGTCACACCGTCACACCAGACACAGTCATGATGCCGAGGTAGTCCTGCGGCGGAGGAGATGTCACACCGTCACACCGGACACAGTCATGATGCGAGGAGTCCTCCGGCGGGGGAAAATTACACTCATCCGACGTCAGATGGGGTAGTCCTGCGGCGGAGGAGATGTCACACCGTCACACCGTCACACCAGACACAGTCATGATGCCGAGGTAGTCCTGCGGCGGGGAGATATCACACCGTCACACCAGTCACACCAGACAAGGTTCCTGCGGCGGGGGATGTCACACCGTCACACCGGACACAGTCATGATGTCGAGGTAGTCCCGCGGCAGAGATCACACCGTCACGCCAGACACAGTCACGACGCCGGGGTAGTCCTGCGGCAGAGGAGATGTCACACCGTCACGGTGCTGTGGCAGAGTAGGTCACACCAGACACCATCACGGCGCCGAAACAGCCCTGGGGTAGAGATCACACAGTCACACCAGATATCGTCATAGCGAAGGGGTAGTCCTGGGGAAAAGGTGTCCATACTGACACGGTTGGTTGGTTATTGATTTTACGACACATCGGCCGTTGAGTCATATAGCGTCGCCAATCTCTCACGCCGATTGGTCGCGGGCGAAGAGTAGCGACAGGTGAGACTCGAACTCACAACCTTTCGATTGTGAGACGAGTAACTTACCCCTAGACTACTCGTCCCCATACTGACACGGTCACAACACCCTCATCGCCGGGTACTAAAAAAGACCGGTCTTTGCAAGTTCGCGATAGGAGGATAAAACGAGGGATCGAGAGGACATAGGGGACGGGATATAAGGGGGACGGGAAAGGGATTGGGAATGGCATGTAGGATCGGATACGGCCATGCAGACTGGCCAAGAAGCGGGATTTGATATGGGTGGAGGCAGAGGGCGAGAGGCTGTGCGATTGCGCATAAAAATAGGCTTAAAAGTAATTCGGCGCATATACCGTCATTCCGACATCAAAGCATTGTAGTAGGTTGGCATCGTTTTGTTCAGGTTCATTGAAATATGGGGTGGTGTCGTTTGTGTAAATTTTTGCATGAACTGCTTCATCCTCCACAGGTCACCTGCATACCCAACCCTCACGAGCTTTATCCGATCTTCGCTAATAAATCACCGGGAAAACATCCCATCAAAACCGCCTCACAAGGGTTCAACTAACCAACCAAGAACCTGCGCATGCGAGGTTGACGCTGCGCCTTAGCGTGTTCCAAATGTCATCGTTTTATCAGAATGCGATAAGCGTTGCCGGGCTGCCTGTGAACTCACCAGGGCGATGCCGAGCCAGCGCTGCCCAGACTCGTAGATGAGTGTGGTGAGCAGGTGCAGGTCGACGCACTGCAGCATGACCGCCGAGAAGCGCCTCTGGTGGCCGAACGCCCGAACTACCGCCAGGCCGCTCTGGGTCTCGGCGAAGTGGGACAGCACGGGCGACCGCGCTATGCTGTCCAGCCTCTGCAGTTCGCTGCAATCGGAGGCCCAGGTGAGACAGGGTCGGCGCCGAGGCTGGACACAGCGCACGTGACCCGCGGCCTCGGCTGGGCTCCGCGTGCCGGACTGACGGAATATGCCGAGATTTACAGAATAGACGCAAGCTTGAACTGGTATACAATAATCCAGTAAATATAGTAACCATGTTATTGGAGGTCAACACGAATAAATGGATTACAACGTCTAATGCTTTAAAGAGCGAGAACCTCGGGCCCCTTCACGACACATCGGTCTAGTTTGTACATGGAATCGTCATTCTCTAAGTCGAACTATCGCGGAAGCCGGAAGTCTGAACCGTCAGGAAGCCTCAAGCCTGTGGCCCTTCGTCTACCAGATGGACGCAAATCACACCAGCGCTGCTGTTTTTGCCGTTCTGGCACGACAACTTACATGGCAAAAGAGCGGTAGAACTTCTGCAGGAAGTAGTAGATGACGCTGATAAACAGTGCGATGAATATGAACCACCACGTGACCACGGCGTTGACGACGATGGCAGTCACACACTGCAGCACGAAGAACAGCAGGATGTGGATGGCGGTGGCCAGTTTCTGCCGAACAGAGCACGGCGGGTCACGATCGACATCGAATCGCAGCCGACCATAGATCGCCAGGTGGCACGTTCGTGTCGAACGGAGCACGTGAAGTCGAACAATACCGGGAATGTAGGCAGAAAACGCATCACAGCTGGGACAGCACTACACAACGAACACACCACAGCTGAGACAGCACTACACACAACCACACAGCGAACACACACACCACAGACAGCACTACACGACGAACACACCACACATGAGACAGCACTATACGACGAACACACCACAGCTGAGACAGCACTACACAACGAACACACCACACTGAGACAGCACTACACAACGAACACACCACACCTGAGACAGCACTACACAACGAACACACCACATCTGAGACAGCACTACACAGCGAACACACCACACATGAGACAGCACTACACGACGAACACACCACACATGAGACAGCACTACACAACGAACACATCACAGCTGAGACAGCACTACACAGCGAACACACCACACATGAGACAGCACTACACAGCGAACACACCACACATGAGACAGCACTACACAGCGAACACACCACACATGAGACAGCACTATACAACGAACACACCACAGCTGAGACAGCACTACACAGCGAACACACCACACATGAGACAGCACTACACAACGAACACACCACACATGAGACAGCACTGCACAGCGAACACATCACACCTGAGACAGCACTCCTAACCTAGCCTAACCTAAGGCACGTCACAACGGAGATCACGCTCCGCAGAGAAGACCACACGTCACAGCAGAGACGACGAGTCACAACGGAGATTGCACGCTACAGATGAGAACACACGCCCCAGCAGAGACGATACGCCACCACGCAGAATACACTCCGCAGGAGACCACAGGTCACAGCGGAGACGACATGCAACAATGGCGATCGCGCCATCCGGCGCGGACCGCACTTCGCGCGACCGCCACCTTGTCGATGAAGCTGATGTCGCGCGAGAACCGGTCGATGATCCGGCCGGTGGGCGTGCGATCGAAGAAGTCCTTCCTGCCGCGGGTGACGGCCGCCAGCAGGTTCTGCTGCAGGCGGCGACGGGCGCGCGCGCCTGCCCACTGTCCGCTCAGGTTGGCCAGCAGCGCCAGCACCAGCACCAGCACGGCCAGCACGCCGTAGACCAGCAGGTAGCGGTGCGTCTCGCCGGCCACCAGCCGGCGGTAGGCTTCGGTCACGTTGAGCGTCGCCAGCGGCGAGCGCGCCTGCTGGGTGGCCAGGTACTCGCGCCACTGGCGCTCGTGCGTGCGGTTCCACTGGCTGGCCGCGTCGCTCCACACGCTCAGCCAGTAGTCCATGCCGACGTGCGCGCCTGTCGACACAACAGGGGACTGGTAAACGTGCCATGTGCCACCGGGGACTGTCAGCTGTGCCGTACATTACAGAGGACTGTCAGCTGTGTGTCACAGAGGACTGTCAGTTGTGTGTCACAGAGGACTGTCAGCTGTGTGTCACAGAGGACTGTCAGCTGTGTGTCACAGAGGACTGTCAGCTGTGTGTCACAGAGGACTGTCAGTTGTGTGTCACAGATGACTGTCAGCTGTGTATCGCAGAGGACTGTCAGCTGAGCCGTGTACCACAAAGGACTGTCATTTGTGTACCACAAAGGACTGTAAGCTGTGTGTCACAGAGGACTGTCAGCTGTGTGTCACAGAGGACTGTGTGTAGAGGACTGTAGCTGTGTGTCACAGATCACTGTAGCTGTGAAGATGTCAGCTGTGACGTGTGACACAGGGGACTGTCAGTTGTCGTACATTACAGAGGACTGTCAGCTGTGTGTCACAGAGGACTGTCATTGTGTCACAGAGGCACGTGTGAGGACTGTAAGCTGTGTGTCACAGAGGACTGTCAGCTGTGTGTCACAGATCACTGTCAGCTGTGCCGTGTGTCACAGATGACTCTCAGCTGTGTCGTGTGACACAGGGGACTGTCAGCTGTGCCGTGTGACACAGGGGACTGTCAGCTGTGCCGTGTGACACAGAGGACTGTCAGCTGTGCCGTGTGCCACAGAGGACTGTCAGCTGTGTCGTGTGTCACAGAGGACTGTCAACTGTGCCGTGCGTCACAGAGGACTGTCAGCTGTGCCGTGTGCTACAACACGTGCATCTCATGGGTACAGTGCTACAAGGCAAGCTGGATAAGCTCACCGTCGGTAAGGGTGTTCTGCTGGAGTAGCTTACAGTCGGCATGGGTGTTTGGCTGGAGTAGCTTACAGTCGGTATGGGTGTTTGGATCAGCCATCAGGACTGCTGAGCGTTTGTGCCAATGCAAGCGGCAATGGTCGGTGTCAAAGCTGGCGTTACTGTAGGTGTGGGTGTCAATGTCGGTGCATGTGCAAGCTCAGTGTCGGCGTCACGACCGACTTTCAGTGTCCGTGCCAGTTCAATGTCAGTGTCAGTGCCAGTGTCAGTGCCAGTGTCGGTGCCAGTGTCAACATTAATGTCAGCATCAATGTCAGCATCAATGTCAGCATCAGTGTCAGCATCAGTGTCAGCATCAGTGTCAGCATCAGTGTCAGCATCAGTATCAGAATCAGCGCCAATGTCAACGTCTGTTCTAGTACAAAAGCCGGATACATTCACAGTATTACACTCCTCGCCGAAGACAAGGCAGCGACATCTCGTGTCTGCAGCCATTCACCAGAAGTGCACGGTCACCAGGAATGCACGGTCACCAGGAGTGCACGGTCACCAGGAGTGCACGGTCACCAGAAGTGCACGGTCACCAGAAGTGCACGGTCACCAGGAGTGCACGGTCACCAGGAGTCACGGCACCAAGTGCACGGTCACCAGAAGTGCACGGTCACCAGGAAGTGCACGGTCACCAGAGTGCACGGTCACAACAGTGCAGGCACCAGGAGTGCACGGTCACCAGAAGTGCACGGTCACCAGGATGAGGTCACCAGAAGTGCACGGTCACCAGAGGCACGGTCCAGAAAGAGTGCACGGTCACCAGGAGTGCACGGTCACCAGAAGTGCACGGTCACCAGAAGTGCACGGTCACCAGAAGTGCACGGTCACCAGAAGTGCACGGTCACCAGGAGTGCACGGTCACCAGAAGTGCACGGTCACAGGAGTGCACGTCGGTCACCAGAAGTGCACGGTCACCAGAAGTGCACGGTCACCAGGAGTCCACGGTCACCAGGAGTCCACGGTCACCAGGAGTCCACGGTCACCAGGAGTGCACGGTCACCAGGAGTGCACGGTCACCAGGAGTGCACGGTCACCAGGAGTCCACGGTCACCAGGAGTGCACGGTCACCAGGAGTGCACGGTCACCAGAAGTGCACGGTCACCAGAAGTGCACGGTCACCAGGAGTGCACGGTCACCAGGAGTGCACGGTCACCAGAAGTGCACGGTCACCAGAAGTGCACGGTCACCAGGCTGCTCAATAACTGCCATTCAGCGACCCATCGGTGTCCAGTAGTCGCGGCTCAATACCAGGCGAACACTGGAGTTGCGGTTACATGCCGGGAGATTTGACGTATGTCAAATATGCATGTATATTTGATATTATCAGTAGCGATCACATGACAGGCCACTACGTGGTTGCCTACCGAGGCGCCTCCGTGACGACAACTCGGGAGGAGAGGGGGGGGGGTACCCTTCTGTTGCATGTCAGAACTATTTTTCCATAGGGTGCATGTGGTGTCCTGTGCATAGTTTTAAACAGATACGAGCTACTTACACTGAGTAAGAAGAACCATCACAATGTATAAAAAGCCGAAGCCCCAGCCGCATGTCTTCATATAAGTGAAGTACAGCCGCTTGGACAGCTTTCCCTTTTCTCGTTCCTCGTGCGAGAACAACCTTGCGTTCAATTCACTCTCTGTACGGGAAGAGAGCACACCGTCATTCCACAATTGGCTCCACCTAGCTGTCTGGAGCCAATAATCTGGAGGCGTTTCCGGCGTTTCGCCACCATGTAGAGCCTGCATCTAAAAATGTCTGTTCCAGTGGCACCAAGCACTTCCAATGAACTAGATAAGAGCGCTACGCAGCACACATAATGCGGAAAATGTTTACACAGCCCTGAAGATAACACTTTACTGGAAACGTTCTCGCACCGATCACCATCCATGAGCATCATCATCAAAAGCATCCGATGTACATCAAGCAAGCCTCGAAAGGCCAGACACCACTCGGCGAAGGCTAGTGCCATCGCGGGAGATTTCGGTCACGAGAATGCTTTGCAGTGCAATTGAGAAAGGCACCACCCGTACCCCAAGCTGTTCTACGGAACAACTTCCAACATCATCTCAACACCAGGGAGAGCACCGGAGCCACGGCCCTTCCTCGGGCGGGCTGAAGGCTCGGCCCAGGCGAAGAGTCCGCACGCCATACCGCCGCCGCCAGTGCACGGGCAGCTGACCTTCGTCCTCGTAGTTGGCGCTGAGGGTGGACGTGACAGAGATGGTCCGGTCAGGCGGCGGCGGCGGCGGTGACCGAGCCGCGCCGGAGCCGGCCAGAGGCAACGCCTGCTGCGGCGCCTGCCGCACATCCTCCAGCGACGGCGTGTGCCGAGAGGCTGTGCTTCTGTGGAGAGGACAGAGCGTGGGGTTTTTAGGGGAGGGGTGTCAGGGGCACTGCTGCTTCCGTGGAGAGGACAGAACGCGAGTTTTTCTTTTAGGATGCAGGGGGTCAGAGGTCCTGTTGTTTCTTTGGAGATAACAGAGCGTGAGTTTTTAAGGGGGCGGGGTGTCAGAGGGGCTGTTGTCTTTCTGTGGAGAGGATAGAACGTGAGCTTTTTATGGGACAGTCAGAGGGGCTGTTGTGTTTCCCGGGAGAGGGCATAGCGTGAGCTCTTTTAGGAGGCAGGGTGCCAGGGGGCTTCGTGTTTCTGTGAAGAGTACAGGGCGAGTTTGAAGGGGTAGGGTGTCAGAGGGGCTATTGTGATCATGTGGAGAAGACAGAGCGTGTTGGAGGATACAGGGCGTCAGAGGAGCTAGTGTGCTTCTGTGAATAGTGCAGAATGTCGATGCCCGGCTCCTCTACTGCAAGTATTGTCTGTGCTAGCACTTGGGGTAGTCGGCATAAAGACGCGACGAAGAACAATCGACCATTCGGGAAGCATATGGTGAATTTCATGGTATATGCACGTAGAAGAAAAGAAATGGAAAAGTATCACATGGTAAGACCACGAAATACCGGCTATTGGTTGGTTCACGACACACTTTATGCACATTCACGGCTAATGGCGAAATACCGGCTATGCAATGAAGTAACTCGCATAGGAACCATGGTGTTACAAACGAAAAGAACTGATTCTTCCGTTCTTTCGTTGTATTTTGCATTTTAAAACCTTGTATTATTCATGTGCCTGTCATCCAATGCTTTATTTATGCGAACAGCCGTAATCCATTTAGCATTGCCTGACATGCAATCCATTTCGGTTAGCTGTGCTACATTAACAAGCATGACCGTTCGCTAACGCTAACAACTGTACAGCGCCAGTATTGACCATCTGGTGACCCTGTGACAGTACTGACCGTCTGGTGACCCTGTGACAGTACCGAACGTCTGGTGATCTGTGTCAGTACTGAACGTCTGGTGACCCTGTGACAGTACTGACCGTCTGGTGACCCTGTGACATACTGACCGTCTGGTGACCCTGTGCAGTACTGACCGTCTGGTGACCCTGTGACAGTACTGACCGTCTGGTGACCCTGTGACAGTACTGAACGTCTGGTGACCCTGTAACAGTACTGACCGTCTGGCGACCCTGTGACAGTACTGACCGTCTGTGTGTCAGTACTGACCGTCTGGTGACCCTGTGACAGTACCGAACGTCTGGTGATCTGTGTCAGTACTGAACGTCTGGTGACCCTGTGACAGTACTGACCGTCTGGTGACCCTGCGACAGTACTGACCGTCTGGTGACCCTGTGACAGTACTGAACGTCTGGTGACCCTGTGACAGTACTGACCGTCTGGTGATCTGTGTCAGTGCTGAACGTCTGGTGAACCTGTGCACCAGACTGGGCCACCGGTCGGCCTCGGACACGGAGCTGGTGCGCGGCTGTCGCGGCGACGGCATGTTGGGCGGCGACGACACCATCCTCTGCAGCGCCAGCAGATCGCCGGCGGGCTCCGGCGAGCCGGGGGAGCCGGCCGGTGAGCCCGCCGCCGGCCGCAGCGAAATGGAGCGCGCGTACGGCGCCGGCAGCGAGGCGGGCGAGGCGGGCGAGGCGGGCGAGGCGGGCGCGCCGCCTCGCCGGCCGGCCGTCGTCCAGCGGCGGCGCGGCGCCGCCACCACCTGCTCGCCGCCCGCGTCCAGACTCATGGGCAGCACGTGCGACATGTGGTGGCGCAGCGACACGTGGCGCCGCACGGTGGCCAGCCGGAAGGTGGAGAACTTGTCCCGGCTCAGGTCGGGCGCCGCCTGCCGCAGGCGCGGGCGTCAGCCGGGCCGCGCGTGGGGAGGTGGACAGGTCGTCACGCTGTGTCTCACACACTCGTGGTCTGCACGAGCTTAATACAAAGCAACACCAAAGAATACACAGACTTTCGCACACTTGTGGTGCTGCACAAGCTTAATACAAGCAACGCCAAAGAATACACAGATATACACACAGATGCCCACATAAACATACTCGTGGTAAACATAAACATACGCACATGCACATACGAACCACAGATTGCGTCGTAATTTTTGGGTTGAGGCTACCGCCAGATTTCATAGTGGCTGCTTTGCAGGGACTCGTAGGATCCCGCGAGTATATATCGTAGATTCCACGCTATAAAGTTGACACATTTCGTCCATATGAATCCACATCCGATCGCCTGCACTTAATATTGTTTGAAAGTACTAGTCGTTCAAACGGGGGATAACAATTCGATACTTTATATCACATAGGACAGCCTCTGACCTTCCTCTCGATAAACTTTATACACACATGCTGACCAGACACACATGACCTGCGAAAGCCATCGAGCTATATCTCGACATGCATGATTGGATGCGATGAGGTGAGACCTTTGTGTCCTACTGTGGAAACCCGCAGCACATCAGTCAGCGCCGTCGATGCAACAGCTTAGTTAATACCTTACAGCACGTCCACCGTCATACCTTATCTGTACCCATCGCACATTCAGATCTAGTGTCAGGTCTTACGTTGAGTAGATGAGATTATTACTAATGCATACCACGTCGTCGCCAGCTGTCACTTTTTCCTCTCGCTGATGTGTTTTTAATGCACTCTGTGCACAGTGTGTTTGTAGGCGGGTATTACCACACACTTTCCCATGCTCACTTGAGCTCTAAATTGGAGGTCAAGGTAATGCTCTTAACCTCTGACTAAGCACAGCATAGGCATTGTCTGCAGAGTTCAAGGTACAAAGCAAGAGTTATTCATCTCTGCGTACTATCGCGTGAGTCACATGTCTTGACCATTACGTGTCGCTAATGTAAGGCCGAAAAACATGCCTTTTGAACCAACTTTTGTATCTGTTCTCGACTCACAGAGTGCATGGCGCATTTGAGAACCTAAGCTGCATTACGTTGAATATAATTATTTCAGGATGCTCAGTGTTCGCATTTTGTCTGCGCAACACGGCCGCATCGCATGATTGCGCAGTTCTCGAACAGAACAACACAGAAAAACAGCCACAAACAGCTGACGAAGCCGCGCGTCCCCTGCGCACCACTCTGGCCTTGTGCACCGAGCGCCACTGCTCACACTCTGCTGGCCTTGTGCACCACGCGCCACTGCTCACCACTTGCTGGCCTTGTGCACACCGCCCTGCTCACCATTGCTGGCCTTGTGCACCACGCGCCACTGCTCACCACTCTGCTGGCCTTGTGCACCACGCGCCACTGCTCACATCTGCTGGCCTTGTGCACCACGCGCCACTGCTCACCACTCTGCTGGCCTTGTGCACCACGCGCCACTGCTCACCACTCTGCTGGCCTTGTGCACCACGCGCCACTGCTCACCACTCTGCTGGCCTTGTGCACCACGCGCCACTGCTCACCACTCTGCTGGCCTTGTGCACCACGCGCAGCAGTCGCCAGCGCTCCTTGGCGGTGCGCGTCTCGGCGGTCGCCAGCCGGCTCTCCTGCTGCCGCTGCCGCCTGATGAGCAGCTGCCAGCCGCGCACCAGCGCCGGGCTGGCGGCGGCGATCTCGGCCAGGCTCCCCTGCTGCCGCACCCGGCCTCCGTCCAGCGCGATCACCTGGCGGCAGCGGCCGTCGGCGGGGTCAGGTCAGCGGGGTCAGGTCAGCGGGGTCAGGTCAGCGGGGTCAGGTCAGCGGGGTTAGGTCAGCGGGGTCAGGTCAGCGGGGGGTTGGTGGGTTAGGTCGCGGGGTTAGTCAGCGGTAGGTCAGCGGGGTTAGGTCAGCGGGGTTAGGTCAGCGGGGTCAGGTCAGCGGGGTTAGGTCAGCGGGGTTAGGTCAGCGGGGTTAGGTCAGCGGGGTCAGGTCAGCGGGGTTAGGTCAGCGGGGTTAGGTCAGCGGGGTTAGGTCAGCGGGGTCAGGTCAGCGGGGTCAGGTCAGCGCCGGCGACGCCCTGGTGCTGCTGGCCGTACCATGTGTGCGGCCCGACACGCCCGACCGCCAGAGGTGTTATTCGATACACTTCTGAGATGAGTGCCCCTCGATGATTCCTTTGCCCCACACCAATAATTTCAACTTTTAACATGGGACCATATGTAGCATGCCTCCCAATCCAGTTGAGCCAACCCATTGCTTCCATATATCAATGGGAGGCAATGACAAGTGGCAGGTGGCATGTGACAATCAGTCGACGACATATCAGGGCCCCATAATTATTATTCTTTTAATCGAAGCGACGCCCCTGAGAGTCGCGTTGGGACCGTTCTGTGAAATTTGCAGAGCTGGGCATGTGGAAGAAGTGTCGTGGCGGTGTGGGGGGGGGGCGTTGTGACCAGGGAGCGGGTCTATCATCTGGGACGAGTGCGGTAGCTGAGCCACATATGGTACATAAGGGTGGTGCTGATTTGTTGCTTCAGATATGTTGATCAGATATGTTCCATCAGATATGTTGCATCAGGGTGGTGCTGGTGATGCACAGCTGTCAGACAAGCTCTATTCTCTCGAAAAGGCCATCCGTGTGACACTACGTCCTTTTCACAGGAATCGACCAAGCCGACACCCGGTCGTGGCCACACAAGCACAATCACCTCCTTGAAGCTCCGTTTCTACAGAATCGCCTCACCCGGTCCGGCACCCTGCCCTGTGACCCACACTCACCGACAGAAACACCCACTCTCCTGATGGAACTCTAGTCTTTATTTACTTACAGCTTGTTTACTTATATACTTTATAGCTTGTTTGTTTATTGGTTGGTTCACGACACACTTTATGCACATTCACGGCTAATGGCCCGCCCACACTGTTTCGCCGGTGGGCCGCGGGATTGGGAAATGTCCTGAGTGGCGCTAGAGTCGAACCCGGGACCTTTGGTACCCATAGCCCGACACCTTAACCACTCGGCCATCCCCGCCCCCATCCACACATAGCCAACACGGCTTCCGCAATACTGTCCTCCGCGCAAAGTCCCACGGCTCCCGTGATATTCTGTCCTCTCCACAAAACACAACTCCCGTGATAGTATGTCTTCCCCGCAAAACGCGTCAGCACCTGCGATGCCCACTGTGCTCTCAACAGAAACGCCCAAACGCACCGCGAATGCGGACACGGCGGCGCCACCAACCTGGTCGGCCTTCTCCAGGTACTGCAGCTTGTGGGTGACCATGATGACCGTCCTGTCTTCCTTCAGCAGCAGCTTCCTGATGCCACTGGTGAAGACGTGAGACGCCACGTGTACATCAAGCGCCGATAGCGGGTCGTCCTGAATCAGCAGGTAACGCTGGGTCATCGTTAGTCGCCAGGCAACTCTGACCATGTCGTCCTCAATCACCGGGTATTTGATCAGGTCATCCTCAGCCACCAGGTAATTGACTAGGTCGTCCTCGAACAACAGGTTTCGCTGACCATGTCGAACTCGATCACCAGAGGTAACGCCGACTGTGCCACCCTAAATCACGAGGTAACTATGTCATCCTCAATCACCAGAGGTAACGCTGACTATGTCACCCTCGGCCACCAGGCAACTCCGGGATCCAGGACTGGTACACCCCGGGTCAACATATGACAACGACTTGCACAACAATCTGAGACTATCCTCGCAGGCGGCCGCCATGTTGGTCGGCCCCCAGCGACGTCACGCACCAGAATGACGACGCTGGCGGACGAGTAGAGCGCGCGCGCCACGGCCACGCGCTGCCGCTGTCCGCCCGACAGCAGCATGCCCTGCTCGCCGATGACGGTGCGGTCCTTGTCGGGCAGCAGCTTGATGTCGTCCAGCAGGGCGCAGGCGGTGAGCACGCGCCGGTAGCGCGCCGGCTGCAGACGGCGGCCGAACAGCACGTTGTTGCGCAGCGAGTCGTTCAGCAGCCACGGCGACTGCGGCGCGTAGGCGAGAGACGTGCCCCTGGCGGCAGCAGGGCCGGTGACGGCTCGCATCGGCGGATTGGCGCTGCTGGAGGGAAGGTGTCGCACTGCGTACACGACGCGACTGGGTCTTCGTGAACATCTGGACACATTGTGGCCGTCAAACGTGCAAACCGTTCAATGCACAACCACAGGCGGAAGGTGACCGTTAAACACGATCAGCTTCCGGTTGTGCTGCACCGTTCTCGACTTGGGATTTTAAATATGTTGTGCCATCAGCAACTTCAACAATCGGTGGGAAGAAATACACCTGAATTCTACCGACTCGTTAATTCGAGTGGGGTCTGCAATTGCATGGTTGTGTCGGCGGCAGAGACCAACCGAAGCATTTTTGTAATGTTGGGAAATTCGAGGCCAGCATGGAGTCTCCAAAACAAACTCTACTGGAGGCTGCAAATGTGTGAGATCTGGAAAAAATATTCCATGAATTCAGATGCCAAAGCCGGGTAGCTAAACTAGAGTATTAAAGGGGTAATAGGGTATACGAATGACGGATAGCTAAAGCCGTTATCAAACACGCATTGTGATTCATAGTAGTACATACTCATCTTACTACACTTCACTTCAATGCATGAATTGCATTCACTGTAATGATTGCATTGAATGTTAAACGTCACAAGGTGCCCTGACTGCACCGCAAAGGATTTTTAATTTCTTTCCAAGTTTGACGAGATGCAATTTCTAGACTTCACTCGTTTGCAACTCGTTCAATTCATTTGTGACTTCATTCGTCTTGCCAGGTGCAATTTCATCTTTTTGCATGAAAGTAAAAAAATATATGAGTGCAAAACGGCACTACAAGATCATCTAAACTACATCTTCCCCCGCATCACATCGATTAAGGACAGGCCACCTGACTAGGCAGGGTGACGGCGAGATAGCCCGTTCCCGCCAGCAGCCAACATCTGTAGCGGCCAGCCCGCACTCACGGTGCCCAGGTGACGGTGCCGCGCTTCCGGTGCATCTCGCCGAGCAGCGCCGACAGGAAGGACGACTTGCCGCTGCCGATGGGCCCCACCACGACGGCGAGCGCGCCGCGGCGCACCGACGTGCTCACGTCGCACAGGGTGGCGGCCTGGTCGCGGTGCCAGCAGAAGCAGCCGCCGGTCACGGTCACCACGGCCGGCCGCCGGTCGGCCGCCGCCGCCGCCGCCTGTACGTTGAGCGGCGGCAGCGGCCGGGTGGGGTCGGCGTGGTCCGCCGGCGGGACGGCCGGCGTCGGCCGCGACAGGTCGCCGTTCGCGTCGCGCGCCGCCGGCCCGACGCCCGCGGCGGTTTCCGCGGGCGCGGGCGTGACGGCCGGGCGGCCGGCCGGCGCCACGGCCTCGCTCTCGGCGCCGCTCTCCCCGCCGCTCTCTCCGCCGAGCAGCGGCTCCATCGCGGCGCCGAGCGGCTCCTCGTCGCTGTCCTCGACGGCCGTGAACTCCTCGTCGCCCTCCTCGGGGATCTGCTCGAGCGGGAACACAGAGTCCTGGCTGCCCCAGGCGCACGGCGGCGAGCCGGCGGCGCCGACGTCCAGCAGGTCGGGCCGCTGCCGCCACGAGTCGCCCCGGACCGACTTGCCGGTCGTCGAGTTGGCCGCCGGCTCAGCACCGGACGGGATCTGGAGCAGGAAACCGTGACGGTCCGCGGCTGCAGCCATACACACGGATCACGTGACGTGACGTCACGTCACGTGACGCGGGTCAGTGTCGGCCACAGGTAGAGGGTGTCGTCCTGTCTGTGTCGTACGCCGTGGAACCAGTGCTCCCGGGAGACTTCGTAACTTCTAGATTGTTTGCTTTAAGAGAGCTTAAGTGGATAATATTTTAGTTTTAGTTTGCGTATGATCGATTATCTAAGTCTTTACCGGTGACAACTTGAACGAGATGAAGGACGTTGGTCCTGGTTGATGTAACTAGGATATAATATTGTTACATTATGATTTTTCTTGAGATCATCAAATCAAAGAGAAGAGTACCATCATTCAGCGGAAATGTTAGTTAGTTAGTTATTTGTGCTTTAGGGTGCTAAATCTCCATAGGATCCGCACTGAAGTACAGCTTGATGTACTCGGTACTGGCTTCGAGCACTGTGCTCCTTTGGCCACCAATACACTCACCGTTTAGACGAGCACTGTACAGTTCCTACATACAATTTCAGCACGACCAAAAACTCAGTGTGGAAGGCCTCACCTTTCGACACGCGCGTTTCCATGATATTCACTAATCGTGGAGTTGCGGTACAACAATCAGTAGAACCGCTTTGAAGTGAAGATGTAAATGGAAACACAAATTTCCACCATAATTACGAGTCACCCATGCATTTCCAGTTTTTCAACTTTGCTATTTTCCAGTCCATGGAAGCATCAATTTGAACGGAAATAATATACAAAAATACTTCCCAGCTCTACTCAGGCTAGGCACTGCCTTAAGTGCCTAACTAGGGGGACAAAATTCAGGATTTACACGTGTAATCGTTGCATGTGCAAGAACAATAACCGATACAAGTCTGAAATGCTCAACATAATACTGATCTGTGGTATCTTGGTGGACAATTGCATACCCATGGGAACGCATAAGGACACAGAAATCGCACAGCATACATAAAGTATGCAAAGCACGCTTAAAGTTAACTTGGAACCTTATCGCTAATCTCGTGATGCGAAACCTCTCCATTCGCCGTAAGGAAAAACCCTCTCATTTGTAATTTAGTTCACCGCTGAGAGTGGATGCTGAGAAAGGATTGCAAACGTTGGTCGCGGGCAGAGCATGCTATTCGGATTTGATCTTGGACCGGACCATGTGATCCAAGGGTGCATTTCTCGCCAAGAGCCTTGGGACAGGTGAGCAGGTCCGCCTCGTGCCACCACCTGCGGGCGGCTGGCTCTCTAGGCGGAGTTCAGCTGAACCGCCAACCGCCGCAGTCGTGTTGACAGATGGTTGACAGATCGTCTGTCCGGCGGCTGTCGGCCGACACGAGACCCACCTTGCCCCCCCCCCCACACTCGCCTGTGCGCACGATTCCACCACCATTGCTGGACAATGCCTCAGGCCACTTAGCCGAGCCTCGGGCCAGATCAGGTCAGGTCGTGGTACCCGTACCTCAGCTTTGCTGTACATGTCGTCGTTGGCCTCTTCAGTGTCCTGCCGGCCCTCGCATGGCGCCTCCACCTCGGAGAAGGCCAGGAAGCGCTTCAGTCGCCGCATGCTCACCTGTGCACAGACAGACTCCGCCTTCAGTTGCGTTGGAGGCATACTGGACACTCTCCAGCTCCCAGTTCTGAAGAGGGAAGTGTTGGGGTTGAATCGCACCGATATTAATCGACAGTATGTCAATGTTGAGAGAAACCAATGCATTCCGTACTATAAGGTCTGATACAATGCAAATTTGGCTTATTGGTGGAACATTAATTATATTTGACCTTCATCTTTGACAAGAAGTCGAGCATTTCCTTTATCAAGCATTCAAGCATTTGGCAAGCATTTCATACAAGAGTTCGAGAAATCGCAAGCCACCGTGTAGGCCACTAGCATAAAATCATCACTCACAGATCAACCACCTGCACCTTCAGCTCAATCGCGCACAATCAAGCTACCCGTGGTGGTCTGACGTGCGCTCGCACGTTCACCGGCAGTTCGACTGCGCGTCAGGCCCCACACCGAGAGCAGACCACACCATAGAAAAGTATACCACGTGACAGAATAGAACAATCATACGTCATCACTCGCGGTAGGGCGATACTGGGTACTGCTAAGGACGACTGAGTCTGGCGCAGAGATGGACCATAGATTCCTGCTCCTGGTAGTGGTGTACGAGATGAAGCTGTATATACCTCTCCTGAAAGCGGTGCATGAGATAGAGCTGCATATTTCTGTTCCTCATAGTGGCGCCTGCAGTGCACATTGCAAGACGTTCTGCTCTGCAGTGTATGTAGTGTTGCGCGGGCGGGTACAGTTTAGTTAGGAGATTGGCTACCACAAAACGACTCACCCTGCCATCGGATTGTTTTGTTTCATGCGATGCATGTCATCAGTCGTCAGGTATAGACTTGGAACATTTTGAAGGTCTACCACCAACGTGAGCTTGGCCCCCAATGACTTGTTTTAACATGGTACCCTAGGGGCAGGCCCGGTCCCTCCACTGGCTCCCCTTCCATGTTCTCCATGCATTGCTCCCCATGATGTTCAGCAAATGACTCCTCCGGTCACACGATCCATGGATGAAAGCTTCCAACACGATCAATCGCACTTGGACAGGTCAAGATAAAGAGCTGGCGCCCACATACGGATCACCAGTACTTGCAAACCGGCGGTATCGCCTCTAATCGCCCGTTGGCTCATAGCTGGAGGGCAGCCCTGGTCGGGTAATCTCCCGATCTGTTGAGCGCTTCTGGGATGTTGATGCACAGTTGGGCTCGGTAGCAGCCCTGCCGTTATCGGCATCAGCTGGCCGGGCAATCTCGGGATCTGTTGGTCGCTTCTGGGATGTTGATGCACAGTTGGGCTCGGTGGCAGTTCTGTCAATATCGGTATCAGCTGCTGATTGTAACGCGTGGAGCTGATCGTCTTGTATCGTGCTTCCGTGCCCCCGGGACTGGCTCCTCTTGGTGCTGCTGCTGTTGCGTGTACCCCCTCCCTAACACTTCGCTGTTCGTTCGAACCACGACCGGAAGCAGGGTTATCGCGTGGTGATGCGAGGTTTCACGTGGTAGCCAGCCATAGTTAGTAAGTTAGTTAGTTAGTTAATTAATTAGTTAATTATCAGGGTTTAGGACGCATCAACTGCAGTGGTTATACAGCGGCCATATAGCCAGCCATAATCTGTGGTTGGTTGGTTATTGGAGTTTATGGGCGCATCGAGTATATCGCCCAGCCATAATCTGTGGTTGCCACGCGTCAGCCGGCATTCTGGCAGCTGGCGAAACTCACGCGCGCGTCGATCACGGCCTTGACGACGAGCGGCAGCACGAACAGAGGCACGGTCAGCTGATTGAAGAGCGCCAGCCCGCTGAACACGCGCGAGGAGACCAGCGGCTGGTCCTCCAGGTAGCCGTACAGGCCGAACGTGGTCAGGGTCACCACCGTCAGGCAGGCCTGCGTCAGGAACGCTGCCGACACGGGTCGGGTCAGGTCAGGTCAGGTCACGCCTTCGCAGCCGAGGATACCTGGGTCAGGTCACGCCTTCGCAGCCGAGGATACCTGGGTCAGGTCACGCCTTCGCAGCCGAGGATACCTGGGTCAGGAATGCAGACAAGTACTGGATACGTCGCGTCAGTGTCACAACAGTTAGGGAGCGGTGTGCGACAAGTGCGGCGAGAACAGGTCAGGTCACGATCACTATTGTCAGGAAGACGTGTGCCAGGAGCACAGGTTAAGTCGTGATCTCCATCACGGTAATTGCACGACAAAAATCATACCACATTTCCGATTCAGATTGTTTAAGAACACACCTAATGTTCATCCCGCAATCCCCGAAAACTACTGTAATTCAGGATGACCAACCAATTCCGCAATCAAAATTCTGATCATTCCTGTGCGCAAAGGCGGATCTAAGAATCATAGTCGGAAGAAGCGAACACTATTTGGGACGAACAAAGTTTTCAAAACGTTTCTTGATTGTCCGACAACGCCTTAGATTTGGGTGCATAGCGTCAGTGTGGTCGTTTTAAGCAAAGGTATTCTTTGCAAGATGTCTCTAGAATCTGAGAAAAAGCCGCTGCTCTGTGCACATTTAAGAAGTCGGAAGCTGGAGGGGGATGATTGCTATTTTTACCCAGACGTGTGGATCCGCCAGTGCACTGCCCACAGGCACCTACTGTTCAAGGCCCAGAACAAGCAAAACGACCAACACGTGCTGTGCAATGCCCAAACCAAAATGTCCTGCAAGTACTGTTTAAAGCCCAGAACAACCAAAAACGGCCCGCAGGTACTGTTCAGAGCCCAGAACAACCAAAACGACTCGTAAGTAGTGTTCAAAAACCAGAACAACCAAAACGATCCGTACGTACTGTTCAAAGCCCAGAACAGCGAGTCCTTCAGCAGAAGACGCAGTTCCCTTTTCCGGACATGCTGAATCCTCTTCTCGTAGATGAACTCCAGGGCGTTGACTTTCAGCAGGCGGATTCCAGCAATAAACTCGGCAGTGAGACTTAGCCTTTCGTCACTTTCGGCCTGCAAACAGTCACATCGTACAGCAGGTCAAGCCTTAGCCCCAGTTACGCGCAGGGGAGTAACTTTGTATATGCTAATGAGGCACTGGCCCACCCGATCATTGGTTTGCCCCCCCCCATCTTGTCCCCCTCAATCATAGATTTCCCCATCCCCAATCAAACTGAAGCTCAACCATTTGACCTGTGGCATATGGGCGTGCACTAGATACGAATGGCTTTCGGGGCGACTTTGGCCATAAACATGTCCCTCCCCCCCCCCACACACTAGTCAACTTCATAATGTGACACCCGTGGTCTCGCATCTCCAGTCCTCCTAATTACAGTCACATGTCGCGCCACATACATAACACTATTTGTCGCTAACAATTCAACAAGTTGAATGTTTAATGTACACGTCCTACAGACGTACCACACCGGGCACAGGGCAGGGACCCGGCTCGAAATACCATCTCAACGCATTCGCATGCATGGTATCGTTGTCCATTCATTAATTTAGGCTCCGAAGTGTTCAAGAACTAATGTAAAGAAAGTATATGAGACCAGTCACTTACTTTTTCACGACATAAAAATTTCATTAATCGTCCTTTTCGTGCACAAAACTTCATTTGCACCCACCTGAATGGCACCCGCCTGTAAGTCTATGAATATCATGATGGAAATTATGCAGAATATTATGAAGAATATTATGAAGAATATTATTAATAATATTATGAAGAACATCACGAAGAATATTATGAAGTATCTAGGCAAGTCTCTTATGAAAGAAGCATGGGGATGGTCACCGTTGGAGATGGGGAATGTGGACTCGTGTCGGCCAGCCCCAACATTCGTGAAACTTATCGTTACGCCTGGGGCGTTGCATGAAAAATCGGCATGCAACCCTTTCGCCCTACCCCCTCCCTCTCTCCTTATCCGAAATATGAGGCGAAGCCCATGGAAGGAAGTTCACATTCGCTTTGAAAATGGCCCCGGAAGCCGAAAGATTGGCGACGAGTGATTATTTCAGGCCGATGTGTGGTCACTATCCCTGCACCGGTCCACTGGTCATTACCTAGCTACGCCGTCACACGGCATCACAACACTGGATGGCCGAACCGCCTGGCAGCATTGCGGTTCTAAACACCTGGCAGTGGCTCTTGCAATGCTACCGTACGAGCGCTGTAGCGTTCCTAGCGAGTAGTCTAGTTGGTGCAGCGTCTACACCGGCAGAACCATGGGCTCACATATTTGCTCACCTGAAGGACTTTTTTGTTCGACTGCAGTTGCTTCACGACGACAAATTGAAGCGGGGTCAGCACGAATATCGCGATGAGCGAGCCGAACACGGCGCTGCGACCCAGCTGGCCATGTATCAGCACCAGCAGCACGGTGATCTGGGGGAAGGCGCAGACACCCGTGTCACATCACAAGTACAGCGCGCCTGTGTCATCGAAAACGCTGCCATTGAGCGTGTGAATACCATTCGGGACTCTAGTGAACTTGTGACCTAAGATAATGTGACCTAGTTTGACCTACGAGACAGTTGCAATGCTATTTTGGAAATTCAGAAGCGACGAAGGGTGATTTGGGAAATCCTAGATCGTTACTTGCAAGCAGAAGTAACAAATGTGTTTTCATCTTATGCTATGCATTTCTGCCTCAATGTCAGGATATCAAAAGCGTACGAACATATTTCACAGACAGCACTGAAGGGCTATTATCACCGCCAATCAATTAAATATCAACCTTCTGGCGTCTCAAACCATACATTCTGGAAACGAAAAGATGGACATCATGGGCTGAGTGATCGCGTTCATATTGAACTGTTTGAGAATAATTTTGGCGCGGACCCATCCATTGACACATACTGAGCATGAAATGAATCTCATTGGATCACGAGCCGTCTACATCGGTGTAATAAAACAAGGTAGCATAATTTCACAATGCAATGCCATACAGTAATGTGTTGCAGTGCAGTATAGCAATGCAATGCAATGCAATGATCTACATATCTGCAATCACCCCATACCTTGTTAGAATCACAGTTTAGACTGATGATCTGTCACTGTGATAATATTAATTAACACCATAAGAACGTCTCCATTTTTAAAAGGACTGCACGGATTTTTCCTATAAAAATGCACTTCGGATGCACAACGTATTCACGACAGGAGCCAAAATCCCACTATTAAAAAACAATCTTACTGAAAACAATGCTAACCGATCAAGTTGGCACCCTTCGGCTTCGATCCGCCTTCACCGACATTCCACTGTATGCGGATTAGTAGGCATTTTGAACAACTTTTGACATTTGATATTTGAACTTTTGACATAACAACAATATATTTGGTTTGCCAACATCACCTCACACACCGTAAGTTCTCAATTGTTGCATGCTGACAACATCGGTTCACTTGATCTAACCTCTGACTGACATGGTCTGACAGGCGTGCTGCCTGTCTGCCATGCTATGTTTGTGCCGCAGGCACGCACCAACATTTACATTCCCGCCACTTTCGTGCGGGCTCTCGCGGCGCCTGCTGGTTCCGGCGGCAGAGGAGCGGGCGGGACCGAACCCCCAGTACAAGGCCAATCATCTAACCAGGAGCCAGATGCAGGAACGACTCCGAGCTGCTGCCCCGTTACGTTCACCAAGTCTCGAGTGGACCATCCATCTCTGACTGGCGTAATTCGCCCGCGCCGCTGTCGACGCCAATTACGACTACTCCGGGCGGGCAGTTGGCGCCGTCGCCGCCGCTGCGCGCGGTGGCGCCATCGTGGGGTGGCTCGGGGAGGCACGCTCACCGAAATGTCTCGCGTCTCAGTGCGGCTGCAAGGTTTTTGCTGCGTTTTCCGTGAGAAGTTGAGTGCAGCGATTGTGCGCATTCGACGCGCAGTGTTAACCTGATAGTTGAACTGTGTAAATTACAGACTTGTGTCTGGTTCTGGTTGTCACTGCACGCCACAACCCTTCAAAGACACGCTTCATTTCCCATTCTGTACGTTGACCGCCTCCGAAGTGATTACCTGGGTGAGCCCCCGCCCGTGGGCTGAAGTGGTTCCAGGAACGGTATCATGACCATTTCGCCAGAGAAATGGTCATGATGGTTACTCTGAACTGCGCAGTCACAGTGACCCGACGCACAGCCCCGCGAGCATCTCCAAAGGGTGTGCCGTGGGGATGACTCATAGTTTGGCATGCATATACTACACCCATGGATCACGAACAAGTCGGGGTAGCGGGAAACTAAGCTATGTCACAGCAGATGTTAGTATACTAAAGATACTTCCTTTGCCAATTGTCTTGCATCTTTGACTTGTGTAATTATACGCCCTCGATATTTTTCTTCACACAAAAGAATTAAAAGGAAAGAGAAAATGAGCAGACGACGCAGCGAGGCGACATTTTCTGTGCGTTTCGATTCATCAATCTCATAATTTTCGTAAGACTTGGACGCCATGTAACATTAGGTTGCTAGTCTGGGGTAGGCGATAAGAGTACTAACTCATATGAATACTTAGTAATTCGCAACCTTTTTGTGGCTGGGAGCAAATTGTATGCTCGATGCCGTCGGACATTTTCATATCTACTTCGTATAGACCTAACTTAGACCACAAATGACACCAAAAGGTACCACAAATGCCACTAATTACCGTGTTAGTTTGTTTTAATGTTCATACAACTGTAGCCGGGTAGACGGCAGCCTCAGGATGGCTTCCTCCTCGCTAACTCTAGTTTGTATTCCTGTCAGATAATGGAAATAATCAGAACTGCCAAAAACCTCCAGTTTCCCTTTTCTCCAGAGCGGAGAGTTCGAAACCCCCAACCACTCCCGGAGTTCCCCACCCACGAACTCGAGAGGAGACGTGGGCCAATGCCGCGAGAAGTGGGCACACCAGCTGTTGTCAGTCGTCCAGGTTCAGTTGAGGGCTGCTGACCTCGTCGGCCCTGGCTCTGGTTAGGGTGCTGACCTTGAGTGGGATGGCCCAGATGTACTGGGCCTGACACACCAGCTCGGGTTAGGGTGCTGATCTTGAGTGGGATGGCCCAGACGTACTGGGCCTGACACCCCACCCCGGTTTAGGGTGGTAGAAAAATGACCTTGAGTGGGATGGCCCAGATGTACTGGGCCTGACACACCAGCTCGGGTCAGGGCGCTGACCTTGAGTGGGATGGCCCAGATGTACTGGGCCTGACACACCAGCTCGGGTTAGGGTGCTGACCTTGAGTGGGATGGCCCAGATGTACTGGGCCTGACACACCAGCTCGGGTCAGGGCGCTGACCTTGAGTGGGATGGCCCAGATGTACTGGGCCTGGCACACCAGCTCGGTGAGGGCAGCGGCATCCTCGGACAGCAGGCTGATCATGCTGCCGCAGTCGATGTGTGCCGTCTTCATGGCGTCACTGGTGGCCGAACCTGCGGTCAAGGTCGCCGAGGACAAGGCCACCAAGGTCATCAGGATCGCCAATGAGCATCGACCCTACCTGAGTCGACACAGTCCAACATCAGTGGACATCGCGGCATGCACACCATAGGCCAGATCAGTTTTAGACGGGCTAGAACAATTGGAAAGTCGGGAATCATCGGACAACGAGACGGTATCGGACAACGCACAGCATCGAACAATTGACACAACATATACAAACGGTAGGCACTGGACAACGGTGCAGCAGCCTGAATGTACGTTGTTATATATATGTATATACATATACATATGCATGAGGCATGAAGTGATACAAATGAGATAATAACTCATACAGATCACAACTATCATCAGTATTCCAAAAGAAGCCGAACCAGATATATCGCAGTCCATGAAGAAGCTTCAACACTTGGAACTCTCCTTATGCAATAGGAGGCTGCCGAAAGTTGATGAGGACACCCAATACCTACATATGCACATCGCAGATAGCCGATGGGAGACCCCCAAAGGCTGACGGATGGCCCGAACTTCCCAATAAGAAGTTCGGTGTCACGCGAGGACAAACTATTTTGCATCGGTTGGTTATTGGAGTTTAGGGGCACATCGACTACATCGGTCATGCAGCGTCCATAACTATTTTGCATCAGACCTCTGGATTTTACTTCACTTCAAACTCAAAAATTAATTTCAGGAGGAAACGTCAACCCAATTCCCCTGAATCATCCCCATGAGGGGCCAGTGGGCCAACAAGGGGCCTTTCCGCCTCATGGGAAGGACCCAACAGGCAACAGGATTCCCAGGCTGACCTACTAGAGTAGTGTTTGCATGGGCACAACAAATCGCTACCTGAAAAAAAAAACTATTGCATATGCAGCTAAGTTGGCCGCACAGAACAATTTCCCTTAAACTATGGCAACATTCGGCGACAACTTAAAAAAACTTAGGTCAGTTAGCTGAGAAAAAGTTGTAAACTGAGTGGAATTTATGAGCGGAAACTATGAGAGCAGAAGATGCGCGCTACCGCCCGGTCGGGCTTGCTACTCAAATTGAAACCTTCCGCCGTGCTTCAGGTAAGACTAACTCGGATTTCCGTCTAGCTCGTAAGCACTACAAAGTACTAACATTTACCGCAGCCACGTCTCGCGGTGCTGTCGGCCGATTGCAAATGGAAAATGAGTCACCTCTTCCAATATGACATACCTACCTGCTGGAACGTGACACACCTCACCACGTCATTTGGGGCATGGTGCGAACTCAAACGCCGTGTGTTTATTAGCACACAATAGGAGGAAGTGGTAGCACTTAGACGGTAACAATACCGACCACAGCATTAGGAGCACAGCCTTTGTTCCATCTCGTGTGCCCGTGACACGTTCGGTCGGAGCTGCCTTTGCTGGCTTACCGAGCGACTGCAGAGTCTCGGAGCTTCCGCCTTCCATCCGATCCGTGGAGGTCAGCGGAATCTTCAGCGACTTATCGTACACCAGGGCCTGGAAAAGAGGGCCGTATTTACGCCTGGGCCCATCAGTGTCGACCTCAGCGGAATTTTCAGCGACTTATCGTACACGAGGGTCTGGAAAGAAGCGGCCGGGCTTATGGCTGGCCCACCAGTGTCGGCCTCAGCGGAATCGTCAGCGACGTATCGTACACCATGGCCATCAGTCAGACCCGTCATCCGTGTTTCTGCCTCATCGAAGAGAAGCTACTGCCATAGCCGCCGATGATCCCTGAGCTTGCAGCCACCACTTGACGGTAGGATAATAGATTAGCGATGGAAGCTGAGGAGGGTGGAGAGGTCGGAAACGTCGGAGGTAATTGCAGCCTCCCTCGCTTCAAACCTATTAAGATGCACGATGCTACCCAACATATCACAGCACTGTTTTCCACTAGGCTGGAAGAATGGTCGTAATGTCAGACAGGCAAGCCACCAGTGCAGTTAGCGAAATGGCAGGGAACTGATCGTAGATACTCCAGCTGGGAGATATGGCCTGGAAACACCGGTCAGATGTATGTGGAATTCCAGGCAGATGGTTGGCCAGTGCGAGAGTCGGGGTATTAGCCCGGGGATCCCAGCTGGGAGGGGATTCTGGAAATGTTCGCCAAGTGTCAAGGGTCAAATGCCATGCAGACCAGCCGCCAGTGTGAGGGTCGGGAAGACAGCCCGGGGATGCCAGCTGGGAGGGATTCTGGAAATGTTCGCCAGTGTCAAGGGTCAAATGCCATGCAGACCAGCCGCCAGTGTGAGGGTCGGGAAAACGGCCCGGGGATCCCAGCCGGGAGGGAGTTCTGGAAATACTCGGGATGTCCTGGGAATCCCGGGCAGACCGGTCACCAGTGCGAGGTCAGGACAACAAACGACTCGGGAATCCCAGTCAGGAGAGGTGTCAGAGAGACTTCCGGTATACGCTAGGGTACATTATTCCTTATCACAACAGCCGGTTCAATCAGAGCTCCCTCTGACACCGTCTAGCTGGCCTTGTAAAACTATTAACCTTGATGGCACAGCTTCCTGGGTGAATTACCTAGTCTGAGGAGGACCTTCACTGAAAAAATTGAGATGACCTCTGAAGGGTTTGCCGCCCTGGTAGCTCAGTTGGCTAGAGCGCTGGCCTGCACCGGTCTCCTCTGTATTGGCAACACAGGGTTCGAGTCGCTTCGCGCGCTCGCATTTAGCCCCTGGCCGGGAGTGTCAGTTGGCAGCTGGCCCGATAAGGCCGGGGACGAGCTACCGGACGGCCGTGTCGGTGCATTGGCGGCACGTTAAACTTTCGGTCTAAATTCTGCCGTTGAACTGGAGCTCATGGATCGGGTGGTTGGGCCAGGGTTCAGGTAACAAGCTCTGCTTAGCAATAGAACCCTGGCTCCTCAAGCCACCCCAGCAACAACTCGGATCAAATTTATTAAATTTAAAAAAAGAAAGAAAAAAAAGGTTAGGCTTGCTAGGCCAATATTAGGCCAATGTCAATGCTAAGCCCATGCCAAGGAGCTAATAAAGCATTGGATGGCCTCACTTATAAGCTCCCATGTTTTAGAATATGTAACATTGAAGGGGCTCAGTCAGAGTCGGATTGAAATCTTTCAATAGTGGGTTGAAAAATCATAATTTTCGGTTCATCAAGTTCGCAATGGACAACTTTCTTTTCTTGCGGCACAAAAAAATCGTTCCTGTGCTTGCCAGCCTTGAGTACGGCTAATTTGTGTTTGCTGTTTACTGAAATACGATAGGAAATATGGGGAACGAAGGCCCGTTCGCATGATATATAGCTCTACTCTTGGCGTACAACTGTGCGGTGCACTATCACTGGAATGATACCCAGGGCTTAAGAATACACAAGTGGTGGTTGCTATCAGTTTTACGGTGTGTTGATTGTCCGATAGTTATTTGACGTCGCTAATCTGGCCACTGAAACAGATAAGTCGAGGATGAAGAGTAGCGATAGGCGAAACTCGAACTCAACATCTCGGTTGGGATGGGAGATGGGCACCTTGGATGCTAGACCACTCGATCTTAAGAATCTGCAGTGGATTCTTAGGAGACCACGCTCTTCCTTAACAACATGTTCATCAAAGAGCAATAAGCATGCACTATTGCTTTGATGAACAGCACCTCAGCCCACCACCAGAAAGGAAAGGATAATTTTGGAGTCCGGAAGACAAAGTTCTTAGTGACAAAATCCGAGTCTTTCTTTTTCAAAACCTGGGCTGAACCGAACTCTTGAGGGCTGGGTGCCTCCATCGAGACCCGAAGCCTCAACTACGCCGATGATGCAAAAGCCAATGATGCATCAGCTCAATAAGGCGGCCAAACTCTGTTCGGGAGAAGTCACGAGCGTTACAGTCTTTCCACTACGTAGAAGATCGCGCCAGCTGTTCCGGGAGGCAGCCAGTGTCAGTGCGATAGCCAGCTGATTGCAACACCGTCGCACTAACCTAGCTCACTAACCAATTGTCACACAGCTGGATTGTTGTACCACGGACAATCGAGAACCACACCGGAGTGGGCCGCTTATCTATCCGCTGAGTGCGGCGCCAGGGAATGACCTGTACGGTCAAGTGAGGCAGACACGCACCAGACAGTGACCTGTACCATCAGATGAGGCAGACACACACCAGACAGTAACCTGAACCATCAGATGAGGCAAACACACACCAGACAGTGACCTGTACCATCAGATGAGGCAGACACACACCAGACAGTAACCTGTACCATCAGATGAGGCAGACACACACCAGACAGTAACCTGTACCATCAGATGAGGCAGACACACACCAGACAGTAACCTGTACCATCAGATGAGGCAGACACACACCAGACAGTAACCTGTACCATCAGATGAGGCAGACACACACCAGACAGTGACCTGTACCATCAGATGAGGCAGACACACACCAGACAGTAACCTGTACCATCAGATGAGGAGACACACACCAGACAGTAACCTGTACCATCAGATGAGGCAGACACACACCAGACAGTGACCTGTACCATCAGATGAGGCAGACACACACCAGACAGTAACCTGTACCATCAGATGAGGCAGACACACACCAGACAGTAACCTGTACCATCAGATGAGGCAGACACACACCAGACAGTAACCTGTACCATCAGATGAGGCAGACACACACCAGACAGTGACCTGTACCATCAGATGAGGCAGACACACACCAGACAGTAACCTGTACCATCAGATGAGGCAGACACACACCAGACAGTGACCTGTACCATCAGGTGAGACAGACACACACCAGACAGTGACCTGTACCATCAGATGAGGCAGACACACACCAGACAGTAACCTGTACCATCAGATGTGGCAAGCACACACCAGACAGTGACCTGTACCATCAGATGAGGAAGACACACACCAGACAGTGACCTGTACCGTCAGGTGAGACAAGCACACACTGGACAATGACCCAGGTGACTGCCTTCACCTGATGATACAGGTCACTGTCTGGTGTGTGTCCGCCTCATCTGAAGGTACAGGTCATCACCTGGTATGTGCTTACCGCACATGATGATACAGGTCACTGTCTGGTGTGTGTTGTACGGTCAGGCGAGACAAACACACACCAGACAGTGACCCGTGTCGTCAGGTGAGACAAACGCACACCAGACAGTGACCTATATTGTCAGGTGTGGCAGACACACACTCGTAATGACTGGGAGCCGGTTGCGAGATAATGGTACAGCTCGATTGCCACATTGTCGTACAAAGGGAACAAATTATGCGTCGTTTCGTGCATGCAGTCGGGGAATCGACGGTGATTCATCCACAAACCGCGTTCGTGCAGCAAAACACCGCATCGCACTTCTGTGCATCACGTCAGGGTGCGGACTGAGGAAAAGTGCTGAATGAATGCAACGTTGGATAGTAAGTTCAACCCTGGAGCCCTGCAACCACCAAGAATTAGAGCATTAGCTCCATTGCGTTCCATGAAAAGAAATGACCGATGATGGGCCTTGGCATTCGATAATCTTCATGCGTTTTTTTTGTGTTGCCGTGCAGTGTGACAAGGTGATGATCATTACTTTGAGACCCCATCATCCCGTCCTTTCATCAGACCTACTCACCAGCCTCATCTTCCACCGATGCGCTACACCTGTTGTGTTTGCACTTGTGCTGGGATTACACATGCATGCACAAATCGCACAACAGAAGCCGATCCAGCATGTACGATCGGCAAGATACATTGGCAACATGAGTGCAATTGGAACATCAATGATAAGAATTGCCGAGAATAGGTAGGCGGCAATGATGGAGGAAGACATGCAAATGCACTGAGACGACGGATTTGTATACGTGTCTGAAAAAGTCGAAGTTGACGGATCTCTCAGGGCTTGTGTGTATTTATCCACATCTGGTATACTTCTTTCAACCACCCCTGGTGTTCCACTCATCTCTAATCTCCACCTCTGGTACCCCGCTCCCATCCACCATAGGTGCTGGGATGCATATATATATATATATATATATATATATATATATATATATATATATATATATATATATATATATATATATATATATATATATATATATATATATATATATATATTTGTGTGTGTGTGTGTGTGTGTGTGTGTGTGTGTGTGTGTGTGTGTGTGTGTGTGTGTGTGTGTGTGTAGTAATGTAAAATACATGCGTAGATTTATCCTAGTCGATTTCACGAAAGTTCACCTGCAGCACCCGTCTCACTAAAGACGCATCCGTGGGGAGATGTAGCGTGACAAGTTGTGCAGTGCTTACCGCTTCTGTGAAAGTACCTCGCGCATTGACTACACGTCCGACACTTGGTCGTACGAAGGCCTGATGCACAGAATGACGTCATTTACGGAATTCACCGCGGCATTCAAGACAATGAAAATAAATGTCATCATTACTTGGTGTACGACTTGACTAGGGGTATGGTTCTGTCGATTATCTCCCTAGATTTAGTTAGATAGTTATTGGGGTTTAAGGGCGCATCGACTGCAGAGGTCATGCAGCGCCCATCTCCCTAGATTTAATTGGCATCATTAGGCCCTATAGAACCTATTTCGTTTCCATTAAAGACCTTGTGTGACCGTCTTAGCAGCTTCACTGGCTCGTGTGTTTTGTCTTCTCTTTAGCTTCAATTTGTGGAACACGCGTCGTTTACTGCCGCTATGTTGTGATTTACAATCTACTTTCGTGGGATGTGAGGGAAATTGCCGATAGCAAACAATAAATGAATAATCACAGCATGCCGAGACATACCTGGGTGATCACAATCATCTAGTCACTCATCGCCTATACCTCAGTCATTGCATGCACTTGGTTCCTCACCTGTACCTCATTCGCTAGCCATTGTCTGCGTTTGCCAGCCGTCGTCTGCCCTCGCTCTCATGCCTCAGCCCCTCGGTGTCTCTCACCTGCACCTCGCTCCTCAGTCTGAGCCCCTCGGTGATCTCTCACCTGCACCTCCTCCTCAGTTTCACCCCTTGTGCTCTCACCTGCACCTCGCTCCTCAGTCTGAGCCCCTCGGTGATCTCTCACCTGCACCTCGCTCCTCAGTCTGAGCCCCTCGGTGATCTCTCACCTGCACCTCGCTCCTCAGTCTGAGCCCCTCGGTGATCTCTCACCTGCACCTCGCTCCTCAGTCTGAGCCCCTCGGTGATCTCTCACCTGCACCTCGCTCCTCAGTCTGAGCCCCTCGGTGATCATGACGTGAGTGCTGCACTGGGAGAAGGTGCCTTGCGCCAGGGCCGCCACCAGCGCCACCACCGACATCACGTACCCGTTGGCCAGCAGGTCCGCCACCGTCGGGTACACGTACTGTAAACACGTGGCGACCGTCCAGTACCGTACACGTACTGCAAACACGTGGCGACCGTGCGGTACCGTACACGTACTGCAAACACGTGACCATCCACTACCGCACACGTACTGCAAACACGTGACGACTATCCAGTACCGTACACGTACTGCAAACACGTGGCGACCGTCCAGTACCGTACACGTACTGCAAACACGTGACGACTATCCAGTACCGTACACGTACTGCAAACACATGACGACCGTCCAGTACCGTACACGTACTGCAAACACGTGGCGACCGTGCAGTACCGTACACGTACTGCAAACACATGACGACCGTGCAGTACCGTACACGTACTGCAAACACGTGGCGACCGTCCACTACCGTACACGTACTGCAAACACGTGACGACCGTTCAGTACCGTACACGTACTGCAAACACGTGACGACCGTCCACTACCGCACACGTACTGCGAACACATGACCGTCCAGTACCGTACACGTATTGCAAACACATGACCGTCCACTACCGTACACGTACTGCAAACACGTGACGACCGTGCGGTACCGTACACGTACTGCGAACACGTGACCATCCAGTACCGTGCACGTACTGCAAACACATGACTGTCCAGTACCGCACACGTACTACAAACACGTGACGACCGTACACTTCCGTACACGTACTGCAAACACGTGACCGTCCAGTACCGCACACGTACTGCAAACACGTGACCGTGCAGTACCGCACACGTACTGCAAATACATGACCGTCCAGCACCGTACACGTACTGCGAACACATGACGACCGTCCACTACCGCATACGTACTGCGGACACATGACTGTCCACTACCGCACATGTATTGCAAACACATCACGACCGTCCACTACCGCATACGTACAGCCGTCAGCAACATTTGCATTAAGGGAGTCTTTCGTTGTAGTGTACGTAACGCTAAGCTGCTGAAGACGGGCTGCGCGGGGGTCATCTCCCGCTTGTCTAAATGCTGTTAGTTTTTCTTTAGTTTTTTTATTAAATTTGATCCGAGTTGTTGCTGGGGTGGCTTGAGGAGCCAGGGTTCTATTGCTAAGCAGAGCTTGTTGCGTGAACCCTGGCCCCACCACCCGATCCATGAGCTCCAGTTCAACGGCAGAATTTAGACCGAAAGTTTAACGTGCCGCCAATGCACCGACACGGCCGCCCGGTAGCTCGTCCCCGGCCTTATCGTGCCAGCTGCCAACTGACACTCCCGGCCGGGGGCTAAATGCGAGCGCGCGAAGCGACTCGAACCCTGTGTTGCCAATACAGGGGAGACCGGTGCAGGCCAGCGCTCTAACCAACTGAGCTACCAGGGCGGCAAATTTTAGTTCGACTTTAATCCTTCGCAAAATAAGGTGTATTTCGGGTGGAGCATGGTGATCGAGAGTTACGATAACGCTTAATGTGTCAGTGCGCTGCCATTAGCCTATTCCTGTCGAAGAGCATCGAGGGGTCTTTACCGTGCGCACAAGGAAGTAGCACTAGAACTAGCACAAGTAGTGGGCTAGTATAACATGCTTTCATACAGGGTTGTCAATGAGGTTAGTATGGCGCTCGGCAATTCGGCTCACTTACGTCTGCTGTACCTATGAGTAGCCGTTTTACGTTATGAACTGCGAGGAAAAACAACTCATTTACGTCAGATGGCTTCTCTGTGTGATCGTTTTACGACATGGTGATACCATTTTTTGGCAGAAAGCCTTAAGTTGGTTTAAGTGGTTGTGTTTCAGCGTTACAGCTTCTACAGTCTAACAGGATGTGGCCTATGCATAATGCGGTGGTGCAGGTGTTGCAGTGAGGTGTTGTATATTGGTCATCCTCCAGTTGAGGCTCTGCTAGTTTTGTGCGGGCAGTTCTAAGTCTAGTGAGGATGGCTTCCTTTTGATGGTGGGACTGATTTGATGTGTTTCGTGTGCCTACCGTTGGTTTAATGCTGTAGGTGTGGTTTGATTTGTATTGTGCAGAGTTGTGTCGTGTTCATATGTTCTGGCGATGCTGACGTATATGGCGTTGTAGGAGTGTTTTGCAATCGCCTACCGAATGTTCCATGCTGGGATTATTTCTTGCGAAGGCTTGCTTTGCTAGCCAATCTACTTCCTCGTTTCCTGGAATGTTAGCGAGGCCCGGTATCCAGAGGAAGGAAAGGTTGTTTACATTACGGGCAACGATTTGTTGGGTTCTGTCAATGACTGAATGTGGCAGTCGTAAGTTTTGGTAATTGATTCAATGACGGATTTGGAATCTGAGCAAATCACTAAGTTTCTTTTTTCACGCCTCGTGAGCATGGAGATAGCGGCCAGAATAGCCAGTGTTTCAGCGGAGCAGGTGGAAAAGTAATCCGGTAGACGCTTGAGAAGCCTTTAGCCTGGTCCGGTGATGCCGATACCTAATCTGACCTCGTGTTTCAACCCATCCGTAAACACGACTGTTGTGGAATTGTTCTCATCGGGGAATTTGTGGAAGGTGCCGAGAACGTCCGCCGATGTGATAACCAATTCCTTGTCGGAGAGCCAGTACTCGACCTTTGGTTGCCTGAGGTACCGATACCTTATATGTAGGACATGTGTAGTGTTGTCGGTACCAAGTGACGAGGCACATAGGTATGGCTATGCGTAGCTGACTGCATCGTCATCAGCCAGTCTCATGCTAAACGACGGCTAAAACAACTAGGTTGAATAAAGGCGAAACTAACGGTTGGCGTAGAATGAAACCAGGTGGATCGCATGGCTGGAATTGCCGCTACAGCTATAGTACTGGGTCAGAGTCAAATCGTGCTGTAAGCGTGTGCTGCGAGCGCGATAATCGAATCTCCGCCGGGCAACTGGTAACAGCCGGCGACACTGCCGGCACACCACACACTGTCACAGCATTCACTGCCACACGTCTGCCTGTCACACCACACACTGTCACAACATTCACTGTCACACGTCTGTCTGTCACACCACACACTGTCACAGCATTCACTGCCACACGTCTGCCTGTCACATAACACACTGTCACAGCATTCACTGCCACACGTCTGCCTGCCACATGACACACTGTCACAGCATTTCACACGTCTCCTGTCACATGGCACACTGTCACAACATTCACTGCCACACGTCCCTGTCACATGACACACTGTCACAGCATTCACTGCCACACGTGCTGCTGCACACTGTCACAGCATTCACTGCCACACGTCTGCCTGTCACATGGCACACTGTCACAGCATTCACTGCCACACGTCTGCCTGTCACATGACACACTGTCACAGCATTCACTGCCACACGTCTGCCTGTCACATGACACACTGTCACAGCATTCACTGCCACACGTCTGCCTGTCACATGACACACTGTCACAGCATTCACTGCCACACGTCTGCCTGTCACATGGCACACTGTCACAGCATTCACTGCCACACGTCTGCCTGTCACATGACACACTGTCACAGCATTCACTGCCACACGTCTGCCTGTCACATGACACACTGTCACAACATTCACTGCCACACGTCTGCCTGTCACATGACACACTGTCACAGCATTCACTGCCACACGTCTGCCTGTCACATGACACACTGACACAACATTCACTGTCACACGACTACCTGCTATATGACACACTGACACAACATTCACTGTCACACGACTACCTGCTATATGACACACTGTCACAGGATTCACTGTCACACCACTGCCCGTCGCAGGATTCAATGCCACATGATTAAATGTCATACGACTGCCTGTCACATGGCACACTGTCATATGACATACTGTCTCACTGTCACATAACTGCTCATCTGATTGACTGCCTATCAAGACGGACACTCATGTGGCTGTCACGTGACTGATTGTCATATGACTGACTGTCACACAACCGCCACATGACTGGCTGTTACACGGGCTGTCGGTTACCGACCAACCGACTGACAGACTGTCACATGACAAGGAGCTGAGTGCGCAGCGTTGCATAGAAAGTGCCTTCCGCTCACACATTGTGAACGTAATCCGCTCTTTCTCCCCAACTGAAGAAGCACACACGTGAGCGCGACTTGCCGGCTCACTGTCCCGTCGGCCGCCAGTTTGGTGTCACTGACGTGAGGCACTTTCTCCGGGATGACGGCCGCTCTCAGCCAGCGCGCCACGAGCCATGAATGGCTTTTTCCTGCGTCTACTGACATAATACTGCCAGCCCGCAGCATCATGCCCGGGCTGCGCGGGACGATGCACGCGTCTGCGACGTTTTTCTAACCCCGAAAGGTTTCTCTGTCGATCCCCGAAAAGTTTCTCTGTCGAAAGGACGGGACCCAGGGGTGATCACTCGGCGGAAACGTGACGGGCGGCGTCGTGACCAGACGACCGCCAGACGTGGGACGGCTGCCGACTGAGGTCAACAACAGTGGACGGCCGGGCGGGGATGGCAGAGTGGTTAAGGTGTCGGGCTATGGGTGCCAAAGGTCCCGGGTTCGACTCTAGCGCCACTCAGGACATTTCCCAATCCCGCGGCCCATCAGCGAAACAGTGTGGGCGGCGCCATTAGCCGTGAATGTGCATAAAGTGTGTCGTGAACCAACCAATAAACAACAAACAAACAGTGGACGGCCGTTATAGCCAACTGACTTACCCCGCTGTGGTCCAGATGCTGGGACCGCAGACTGAGGTCAGCAACAGTGGACGGCCGTTATAGCCAGCCGACTTATCCCGCTGTGTTCCAGATGCTGGGACCGCAGACTGAGGTCAGCAACAGTGGACGGCTGTTACAGCCAGCTGACTTACCCCGCTGTGCTCCAGATGCTGGGACCGCAGACCGCCCGACTGGTACAGCAGCACGAACTCGATGATGTTCTTCAGCGCCAGCGGCGCCACCAGGCCGACCATGTCGCCGCACAGCTTCAGCACGCCTCCCAGCAGCAGGCGGCGACGGTGCGTCAGCCACACCACCCGCCACAGGTTCAGCCCGCTGCTGTCCCCGGCCGACCGACCCTGCGGCGGTCACAGGTCAGGTCACTGTCAGGTCCTGCAGACCGACCCTGAGGCAGTCACAGGTCAGGTCACTGTCAGCTCCTGCAGACCGACCCTGGAGCAGTCACAGGTCAGGTCACTGTCCGCTCCCGCTGACTGACCCTGAGGTAGTCACATGTCAGGTCACTGTCCGCCCCGCTAACTGACCCTGGGGCAGTCACAGGTCAGGTCACTGTCCGGTCCTGCCGACCGACCCTGAGGCAGTCACAGGTCAGGTCACTGTCAGCTCCTGCCGACCGACCCTGGAGCAGTCACAGGTCAGGTCACTGTCAGGTCCTGCCGACCGACCCTGAGGAAGTCACAGGTCAGGTCACTGTCCGCTCCCGCTGACTGACCCTGGGGCAGTCACAGGTCAGGTCACTGTCCGCTCCAGCTGACCGACCCTGAGGCAGTCACAGGTCAGGTCGCTGTCCGCTCCCGCTGACTGACCCTGGGGCAGTCACAGGTCAGGTCACTGTCCGCTCCCGCTGACTGACCCTGGGGCAGTCACAGGTCAGGTCACTGTCCGCTCCTGCCGACCGACCCTGAGGAAGTCACAGGTCAGGTCACTGTCAGGTCCTGCCGACCGACCCTGAGGAAGTCACAGGTCAGGTCACTGTCCGCTCCTTCCGACCGACCCTGGAGCAGTCACAGGTCAGGTCACTGTCCGCTCCAGCTGACTGACCCTGGGATAGTCACAGGCTGGGTCACGACGTTGATCCACTGATAGCCTGAGGGGCAGTCATGACGTCAGGCTAAGTCCGGTGACGATCTACACCCTCCGACTCATTTCATCGGAAATTTCACCATATCAGTTCATCAAATTGATTCAGCAGCTGAATCCATTTGGATATAGCTGAACTCAGGATTCAGTTCAATATCTGAGTTAAATATCCTAAACTTGGGATATTGAGTTCGGGAACGGGGCGCACACAGTAACTCCAGATCAGATAGCAATCAGTTAAGAGGCGCATTAGCTTACAAGACATGTGTTGTCTTGTAAGCTAATGTAGAAAAACCGAAGCACAATAAATGTCATGTAGTGCGGGACATCCATGCAAACCTATAAAAATAGATAGTATAATGCCTATTCGCAGCAAGAAGTATGAATGTCAGATAATCGTTTTGGATAGTTAGTCAAAACTTCTTTTTTTAATCCTCGAGATAAGCCACGCTTACCCAATACCACTTCACTATAATTTAGACAAACACTGCGCAGTTTTAACTTTTAATCCCAGTGAAGCTCCATGTAAATTTCCCTATGAATGTAATCTACCCTATTAACGCCAACGAAAATTTCGTGATATCTGCTCATTGCACACATGCAACTGCGACGCGTCGAGTATTGCTTGGGCAAATGACACGAACGGAGGCACCACAAAAGACTGTTGTTTGAGAAGTGAACACCGGACAAAGCCACATGACCTCAAAAAGAAACAAAATAAGGCCGAGTTGAAGCAACCAAGAAGCCGACCAGATTGCACACACGACCGCAATCGTATCCACTGCTTTCAAAGCAATATTTGCACTTTTTGTTTGCCTTGGAGTATTCATTGATGTATTCTCATGATTGGTGTCTCGCGAACTAATCTTGCACCCGAAAATTTACTGGTTTCGAGCACTTCTCAGGTAAATGATTTGCATGGTCTGCCTTCAGCATTGGGGAACTCGGTGTCCGGTTAAAGCAGACATTTTCACAGAGATGGGTCATTTTCTTTAAAGGTGCAACAGAACGCGGCGGGCGGGCCACAACCCTACTGTCGAAGGGGGGGCCAGCTTCACTGTCGACATGGCGGTCATCATCACTGTCGCATCTGTCCATGCGTCATCACCCTTCACTTCGACATGGCGGTCATCACTGCCAGCTTCACTGTCGACATGGCGGTCATCACCGCCAGCTTCACTGTCGACATGGCGGTCATCATCGCCAGCTTTGCCGTCGACATGGCGGTCATCACCGCCAGCTTCACTGTCGACATGGCGGTCATCACCGCCAGCTTCACTGTCGACATGGCGGTCATCACCGCCAGCTTCACTGTCGACATGGCGGTCATCACCGCCAGCTTCACTGTCGACATGGCGGTCATCATCGCCAGCTTCGCTGTCGACACTGGACGTCGGCGCTCCTGTAGGCACGGCGTCGACCCAGCGAGAGCCCAGCCGCGCCGCGTTAGCCAGCCTGCAGACGAGTTGGGGAGGGGACGGCGGATGACGCCAGCTCGGCCGGACGGAAGCCGAGAGACCGGCGACAGGGTCAGGAGCGGCGCGTGCCAACAGCAGAGGGTTGCCGAGCAGCGGGTCACCAGGTGGCACACCCGCCGGCCATCTCGGCGGCAGGGTCAGGAGCGGCGCGTGCCAACAGCAGAGGGTCGTCAGGTGGCACACCCGCCGGCCATTCGGCGGCAGGGTTAGGAGCGGCGCGTGCCAACAGCAGAGGGTCGCCAGGTGGCACACCCGCCGGCCATCTCGGCGGCAGGGTCAGGAGCGGCGCGTGCCAACAGCAGAGGGTCACCAGGTGGCACAACCGCCGGCCATCTCGGCGGCAGGGTCAGGAGCGACGCGTGCCAACAGCAGAGGGTCACCAGGTGGCACACCCGCCGGCCATCTCGGCGGCAGGGTCAGGAGCGGCGCGTGCCAACAGCAGAGGGTCGCCAGGTGGCACACCCGCCGGCCATCTCGGCGGCAGGGTCAGGAGCGGCGCGTGCCAACAGCAGAGGGTCGCCAGGTGGCACACCCGCCGGCCATCTCGGCGGCAGGGTCAGGAGCGGCGCGTGCCAACAGCAGCGGGTCACCAGGTGGCACACCCGCCGGCCATCTCGGCGGCAGGGTCAGGAGCGGCGCGTGCCAACAGCAGAGGGTCACCAGGTAGCACACCCGCCGGCCCAGTGATCCTGTCCATTTTTGGAGATAACCTACAAGAATTTGAAGTGACAGGTTACAACATCCATGTTCATCAAAGGAAGTCGAGAATGGGAGTGGGGATACTCATATGTGAGGAAAGTAATGAAATGTCATACCGTAGAGGACAGTATACACAGTGAAGGAGTACACTCATTGTGGTTGGATATCATCCTGGAGAATCGAACACGGCTTATGATTGGATAATTCCATACGCCACACGACCAGAATCAAAGCAATGGCAGGTTGATGGAGGAAGAGATACGGAAAAGGAGGACGATACATATATATATATATATATATATATATATATATATATATATATATATATATATACATATATATACATATACATATACATATAGATATGGAAAGAGTTAAGTGCACGGAACTCTATAGTTTGTGGACTTCAACATAGCATGGATGGGATACAAAACTAGACGTGTAAGCAAAGTAGGAAGGAATTCCATGACTTGCTTAGAAGAAAATGTCTCCTTTCAGTCAGGCAAATTTGGCCAAAAACTTAGTCGTCGAAATGCGTTTAAATGCAGTACCAAGCTTCATATACCATATAAATGGCCCCCGTGGTTTTTATTAATCCGTCCCGTCTCGGGGGGGGTGTTCAACCGCCTCCCTCAGGCTTTTCGCGGATAGCGGACGAACGGCGCAGGGCAGCGGGCCCGAATTTGGCATACTTTTTCCCACATCAATCTGACATGCTGATTCAAAATGTTCAGGTCAGGTCATCTAGTGTCAACGAGTTAGTCAAGGTCAAGTGAGGTCACCTCCAGAAAAGTCCAACCAGTCGTCACGCTTTAACGGATACAAATATTATAATGTTTACGGATGCAACAAAACGTACGAGTGGAATTTTTTCGTTTTTTTTTCGTTTTTGACTACATACAAATTTTGCGTATTTGCGAAATTGCAGTTCAAATACAGGATTATGGCTAACGTAAGCATTAGGGCAAGTCGACTTCCAACAACGTTTCTCGATCCGCTCTACCCATTGGAAAAGGAAAATTGAAGAAAACTTGAAAACTCAAAATTTTGAAATTTCAAAAAATAACATTTTTATTTTTGGGGCCAAAAAAAATTATAGCCCTGGTCAATTTCGCTGTCCTTTTCTCATTCGAAATAAATTTTGTTTTTTTTCATATATCCACAAAATAAACTCCCCAGAGTCAAAAACATAATGTAAGTCCTGAAAAGTCGTGAAAATCTAGCCCCCTGGTGACGTCACTTTTGGTGGGAAAATGTTTTGGAGAGTGGACACGAACCCTACTCGTCGAGCGCTTTCCGATGACATCACTTTCGTTTTCGTGCGATGCTTAGTTTGGATTTTAGAGGGGGTCTTCAACCGCCCCCTCTCCCCGAGTGAGGATTTGACCGGAAACACGGGTTAAGTCTGAACACTTGATGGCTTGATGACTTTATGACTGCTTCATCTGTTTCTCGGAGCCCGTCGGTACCAGAGCATGGCGATGTGTTTGCAGGCGCTCACTTCTGTATGATACATTCCTATCTATTGCCCCGAGCATTCTCAGTGCCTTCTTCCTGGCTTCCTTGGTCCGCTCTGGCGAAACAATCGCAGCCCACTTTTGTACTGCTCTGGCACGGTGCAGTCGCCACCAACGCAAAAGGCTATCGTGGAGCAGGCTGCCTGGTACCACTTGTCGCCCGACAATAGCGGCCTGACTGCAGCGGGGTGTGATCTGACACGGCCCGGGCGGCCGCTCAAGTCGCCGTGCAGGGGCGTCCGATCATATAATTAAGCTGAAGGACGTCGACAAAATTGGCCCGGTTCAGCGCACGGTCGTCTGAAGGTCCGCGAGGGACACGCCCTGTCGCTGCGACTCGTGCTGCGGGGGCCACGTCGGGGTGCAAGGCGGCGACTGAGACACGACCCAGCTCGCGGCGGCTGCCGACAGCCTCGCGCCATCGGGCGCCTCCGCCGGCGCCGGCCGGTGTGGGTTTCCGCTCGGGGGAGTCCGGCTCTGACCCGCCGCCGTCGCCGCAGCGGCGGCGGCGATATCGACGGTTTCGGTCGGCGACCGTCACCGGACAGCAGAGTCACGTGCTGGTGTCACGGCCGCCGTCACCTAGCATCGGCTGTCTGAGAGCACCGCTCGGGCGGGTTCTGTGTTGACGTTGGTGTTGGTGTTGGTATTGGTGTTGGTGTTGGCTGGCTTGGTGTTGGCTGGCCGTCCGGCCGTCGCGCGGTCCGGCCCCTCCCCATCGATCTCCGGCCCCTGCCCATCGAACTCCGGCCAGTCTGGCGAGGGGTCCCATTGTTTGTTTGTTCATTGGAAGGTTCACGACACACTGTATGCACATTCACGGCTAATGGCGCCGCCCACACTGTTTCGCCGGTGGGCCGCGGGATTGGGAAATGTCCTGAGTGGCGCTAGTGTCGAACCCGGGACCTTTGGTACCCATAGCCCGACACCTTAACCACTCGGCCATCCCCGCCCCGGCGAGGGGTCTCAGGCAGTGGACAGTGTCGAGCGAGGTGTGACAGCGGCAGTCTGCTCCTGGGCAGGCCTTCGAAGGCTTTGTCTTTCTTTGTCGTATCAAGCTACTTAGCCACATGGACTGGAGGCTTGGCCAGAATAGTCAGCTTTGCTCTCGAATTTAGCTAGCTAGTTATTTGGATTTTAGGGCGCGTCGACAACTTTGGCCCTATTACGCCCATGTCGAATTTAGTAATTTTCTTGATTTGTTGGTTGACCTTCAGCAATGAACCTAAAACGCATAAACATGATCGAACAGACCTAAGCTGGTTCAGTGGAAACGTCTCCTCGGATTGTGCCATCGGCCCACTCAAGGAATGCACAGAGCCACAACATACCCCTTCCCGCACGCTAATGTCCAAGGGGTCCATCAAAGTGCGGAAAAATCGCCCGAAGAGCGAATTTTTACACGAATGCCGACCTGGCAGTAACAGGGACCATCTCACATTTGCCAGGGGCTCTTCGTCGGGCGTGGACACTTTCACAGCTTCAAAGGCAGGTACCGATGGATTCAAAGACAGGTACCGACGATCTTTTGACAGCCAAGGTCAAGGACTCTGACAATCAGATACGGCACTCCGGCAAAGAGACTGTGGGTTCTGCAAAGGAACTGCAGGGCACATGGTGTCAGGGGCACCCTTTGGCAGCCATTTGGTGGCAGCCCTGTCGGCCAAAACGTTTCCGATGAGCCACTGTAAATCGAGTGACCATGAAGTGTCGGGGACAAACTTTTTAACTGCAGAACACAAGCATGCATGCAAGCACGCATACACCGACAGGTTAACACAACAAGTGTGCATACAGTACATCCAACGATCTGCACTTGTTTTTTAACCTACAGTAGTGGAAGGCCATACCACTAGGGGTCCCGGTCCACCATGAAACCACTACGCCCCCTACGAAAATCCTGTGTGTGCGTCTGAATCCGGAGTTCAGAGTGCATGTTTCATCCGTGACATTCAATGTGCACCATAGGCCTAATGCTGAACCTGCGCCTGGCAGAAAGTCCAGAGCCCGGATGAAAAACTACGCTGAATCTCCATCTACGCTGACGTACAGCTTCTACAATCCCGAACCTCGGGTTATTTTACGACGCATCCAACCGCCGGGTCATACAGCGTCGCCAACCTCTCACGCCGATTGGTCGCTGGTGGACTCGGCAATGCCGTCGATAGTGAGATTCCTTCTCAGCGATTTTTTCCGCTGATTGCCGGCATCGCTGGGCGAGTGATCGCGGACGTGTTATTTCGTGATCGCTATTTTAGTTCGCCGCTCGCGGCTGACACGCAACGTGCTACTGAAAGTGAAGGCCGCACTGGGACCAGACCGAGACCTGGTGCGGCGGGCGATTCCCCGCCCCGCTGCTGTTCTGACCAGGCGCTACCACCACATACGTCGGTCGCGGCGTCACGTATTTGGGCGCGGTGCATTTTCGCATCACTTGAGCCAGTCTGAGCCCGGGTCATGCTCGGTCTGGCCATTCTTACCCGTGGTGTCCCGTGTGTCTGTGGGAGGGGGAGGGGAGGGTTAGCTGGGGCTGCTCGCTGCCAGGACGCAAGTCGCACTTTTGTGGCATTGCGTGTTCTGCCATTGCTTGCCACGCGAGTGCGTACCACGTCTGAGCTACATTGTTTGGACGCCGACATTTCAGCCCGCTGAGTAGACAGCGTGCTATATTGCAGTATTTGCAGCAGTCACGACATGCTGACCATCCTGAATACAGGGCTGGGGATATTTCACGAAGCCACGGGGGTCCGAGTCCATATTTCCAACACGTATTTTCAGATTGAATACGGCAAATTACAACTGGACATCAGCAAGGTACCAGGCTGGCAGTCCAGACCCGCGACCCACCCGGGATCTCCAGCCATTCCTCAATAGTGTGTGGTGCGACTGCGTGGCAGAAGCTGCACAGGCGCAGCTCTGATGTTGATCAGGATTCAGGTAAGACCGCCACCTTATCGCGGATGAAGTCAAATTTGCTTCTGAACAGGCTGTTTTTCTCTTTGCACAGGGATAAAAATAATCCGGTGTCGTCTGCGCAACCCGCAGAAGACACCGGAGTCTGTGTTACGAGATGGATTGCTGACGTACCCCGCAACGGTGCGTTAGCGATTACTGACGTACCCCGCAGCGGTGCGTTAGCGAACCGTTCTCCTCTCCGTGTACCGTTCTCCTCTCCTCTCCTCTCCGGGCTTCCTGATGGTCGACACCAGCCTGGCATACCTGGTGTGAAAGTGAATCATAGTCGTGACGTCAAAAAAAAAGAACGAAATCGATGCATCTCTTCGCTGCTGGTTTAGTTGATTCAATGTTGATGCCCTGTATTTTACTAGCTTCCTTTGATCTGAAGCCAAGCATTAATTCTTCTGTACTTCCTGAGTCGTTCACAATAGATAATGTTCTCTGTAATATATGAACTAGTCAATAGTCGCTTCATGTTGTTTGCGTACCAAAATATCTGTATTGGTCACTGTCGGCGCTAGAAGTGGATCTCCCCAGCGGAAACCTGAAGGTTGCCGCTGGCGCTAGAAGTGGATCTCCCCAGCGGAAACCTGAAGGTTGCCGCTAGCGTTACAAGCGGATCCCCCAGCGGAAACCTGAAGGGGTGGGAAGGGTTGCCGCTGGCGCTAGAAGTGGATCTCCCCAGCGGAAACCTGAAGGTTGCCGCTGGCGTTGAAGTGGATCTCCCCAGCGGAAACCTGAAGGTTGCCGCGCGTTAAGCGGATCTCCCCAGCGGAAACCTGAAGGTTGCCGCTGGCGTTAGAAGTGGATCTCCCCAGCGGAAACCTGAAGGTTGCCGCTGGCGTTAGAAGTGGATCTCCCCAGCGGAAACCTGAAGGTTGCCGCTGGCGTTAGAAGTGGATCTCCCCAGCGGAAACCTGAAGGTTGCCGCTGGCGTTAGAGTGGATCCCCCCGGAGGTTGCCGCTGGCGTTAGAAGTGGATCTCCCCAGCGGAAACCTGAAGGCTGCCGCTGGCGTTAGAAGCGATCACCGCGGCAGAACCTCTGATCCTCGTCGCCTAGATTCCTCATAATATATATATTTATTAACGGTGGCGACATATCAGTTCTTATCAGATTAATTGCGACCTTCAATGTTGCGAGTCATCATCAACCGTTGAATTCCATTTCACTCAAATCTCCAGTCCAATTCTTTCCATTTATCCCCTCTCTCAATTCAATTTCTTGGTTGGTTATTGGTTTTACGACACACCGACCGTTGAGTCATGTAGCGTCGCCAATCTCTCACGCCGATTGGTCGCGGGCGAAAAGTAGCGACAGGTGAGACTCGAACCCACAACCTTTCGATTGTGAGACGAGCAACTTACCCCTAGGCTACTCGTCCTCTTTCTCTCAATTCCATTTGTTTTATTCCTTCTGTCCACTGGCCAATTTGCTGCAGCTGCAAAACATCCAGACAAAATAGACGAGGCCAGACTTCGGCGGAAGCTGAGTCGATTTGGTCGGTTTCCTCCTCTTACCTATCTATATGCAAATTGTATTTATATAATCACATCAGTTTGCATTGTTCTTTGTATCCCGGGGCACCCTTGTGTTGGCTGCCCTGATCTATGGGCAGCTCACCAAGGAATGCCACACATTGAAAGATCCAAGGAAGGTGCATACAGCCAAAGGAGATAGGCTGCTGCTGCATCTGATATGGGGGACGACAATTGGGAAAAATACATGTGTACAATGATCAGAAGTGGTGTAATGTACCGACAGACACTGTAGAGATAAATATAAATCTTACGTGCTCGTTGCCCATGGGTTTTTCCATGGGGTCACGCGAGGAGGGATGCTGGTGTTTTTTGCAATGTCCCATTACGCCCATGAGCGTGACGTGCATGAAAAAAAACTGACCTAAGGTCATACTGTCACACAATTTTCCCGCGGCGAAATGCACCGCGCCACACCTCACTGCTCCTGATGAAGGAATGGATCCCAGCGACCTAACTTAATGAGCAATTTCACTCGTTCTTCGAATTTCATTTCCTGCTGGTGTATGCAGGGACTGCTATAGATGCCATCATCTCGCGGTAAATGCAGTGACCGCCTAGATGTCATCCCGCTCTCAGTGAAGTCTGGGAAATGTACAACCATGGAGAAGACATAATCATTTTTAACTTGTGGCTTTAATCTTGCGATCAAAGTGAAGCTGATGCTGGTAATCAGCTGAAGGACTTGCCTTTTCCCTGAGTAACTTCCGGCGGAAGCTGGCGAAGTGTGTCGCCGTTTCCTCGCCGGGCGGCAGACTGTGGAGAGAAATCGCGAACTGGTCAGACTGAGCAACGCAGAGAACACTTCAGATTAGGCTTTCGAAATTTACACGACTCTTCGAAATGAACATTCGAACTTCCCCACAGGCCACATCACCAGCAAGGTGAAGTTTTAGCTAGCTTGAGCCACCGGCGGCCAGAACTAGTCAAATACACTCGGTTTAAACCGCATTTTTATCTGGCTAATGAGATGGCTAGCCTCGAAACTCCTTGCACATATACGTAGTGGTTTGGTCCAGGTCCAAGCAACAGGTGTTTCGCGAGTTTCTTCGAACAGAAATTTAGAACAAGATAGCTGAACAAAATTTCACAATTAAAAATATGGTTCAAATGGAGGAACATCCCTTCCTTCTTGCTTCCCCCGTCAATCCTTCTTGTTCGGTATCTGGTGGATACGCTCACGGGGCAAAAGTGTTTCGGTCTTTACCACATCAATATCTACGTTTGCCCTGAAGCCTGAGTCATGGACGTTTTGCATGTACAACTTCACCGGTTAGTAGCTTTAGGTGTCCCGTAGTTCAGTCGTGAAGCCTTAGACCGTCCCACCCGCAAGAAAGGCACTGAGTAGCCACAGCGTATTGAGAGTTGTCGGAATGCATAGATGGCCTTTACGTTTGTATGTGCGGTTCTCGGAGTCTCTTGGACTGATGTTCAACAAGCGGTCGGTGCCATAAGCTACCATAGGTTTAGGGCTAGAGTGTTCTAATATTGGGGACGCACGTACACCCAGACTTGCACTGAGCCTTTACCAAGCGCAGCGCACGCGGCTTAACGAGCTGGGCCAACCACACAAACAATGACAAGCATCCAGCCTCAGCTCACCTGCCCAGATCTTCGAACTCCATCGGTCTCCGGAAGCCGACCAGGAGCAGGTCAACGACCCACGAGAAGGTGACCTTCTCGCGAGCGCTGGCGTACGGGTGGAGGTATTTCACGTCGGCTATATCTACCACGGTCAGCTTCTGCGGACTGTAGTGCCTTCTTCTCCATAGATATCCCTGAAATGCACAGTGGATGATTTACTGCCTACCACAGCGACGTACAATTGGCAACCATGCATGAACTGGCCCCTATCGATATATTTAGAGTGTGGCATTAGGCAGGAGGGAAAACATTTGCATACCGATGTGTTCTACAATGCGTGGAAACCAAAGGCGTCGCCTCTGCTGGGTACAGCAGTGGCGACGCGACTACAAACAGTACTCTTCTTACGACGTGACAAGCGTGCTGGTGACGGATGACGTGCCAATACTCTGGCGCTGAATCATTAGCAGTCACCTTTTCATCGGCGGATACCGAAGTCTCGCGCTCAAAAGGGCACGCCAAGCTACGTTTTACGGTCTCGGCTGATCCGACATCCGTATAGGGAGCTTTATTTTTGATCGAATAAGGGTGAATTGGTGGTAAGCGAAGCAACAACACACGCACACATACTAGCACACATCTGTGCCGGAACATCCGGGTGGCGGACGGCTTCATCGCCGCTGCCCGACCCCCGGACGCGCCGGTGGCCACATCGCAGCCAATGAAAACGGGCGGCCGGCTCAGGTGACCAGCCGCCACCGGAAACAAAGCCGGAGCCGGCGCGACACCGACGAGTCGTGCTCACCCGAGTCAAAGCTCGCACGCGGGTGTGGATGCAAACTGAGACCGGAAAAACCGGTCGAGTTTGTCCAGCCAAGCTGCGTGGAAAGCCAGCGCGTGAAAAACACGGCCGAAGGGTTGTTGGTCGTGTTACCGAATTGGCCGGTTCCGGCCCTTCCAGTCCAGAGATGTGACATGTGTCTGTGTCCCGAAGAGTGGAACACTTTACCTCGTTAAATAAAGGGTTCCAAACTAGTACTGAGGAAAAGGTTAATATACGTTCTAGAATCTGGTAGGTGAGAAAATCACCGCAGAAAAGCGTCCAGGGTCATTAGTGTGAGCATTCGAAGCACAGGGGTGGATCTAGCAGTCTGACTCGACTGCTGGGGTATAATTTGAGGGAATGAATATCCGATTATTTAGGAAAACTCACCAGATTTGAAAAGCCAACATTCGATGGGTCACTTTCAGACAACATTTATGCCATAAAATGTTCGTAGATTTCGACAAAATACAATTTTACTGCAAAATATTGGCAAGACCTCTTGTGTGGGGGAGGCATGGGCCCGTTCCTCCCCTCGATCCGCCACTGCCAAATCATGATAAATGCTTCATATTCAAAACATGCTTTGCATACCAGCTCTAGCCAAAGATTACTCCCATCTAATTGTGTTTTTAGTGGCATAGAACGTCTTGGATTCGAGAGTAAAGCTAAATCTCAATAAGCAGCTGATATATGCAAATATACAGACCTTTGTGCATAGTCTTGGGTACGTGCACCTTGGACCTTTTTCTGATGTTTACCGTACGTGCGATATCTTCAAGTGTGAGTACTTTCTATGACATAAACTTCACTTAAAACAATTTTTTTTCGCTCATGCTGGCACCATGAAGAAGGAGCGAATTGAACAACCTCTAACCCTACTAAAGAAGGTACCGGTGAATAATCATCGTACCCTAGCGTTGGGATAATAGCACTATATCGCTTTGCATAATCAATTAAAAACATTGCCTCATATTTTCTGCTATTCTAGCTTTGAATGCATCACAAGAGCGCGCCAAAAATAGAAATAGCTGCCAGCGTGTTGATGTCGTCCGATCGGGGAAGTGAAATATTGCTGGTGGGACGGCACAACAATACGTCAGCGTTGTCGCCAACGTGGTCCCGTAGCAGGCGGTCTCAGAACGCGGTATTGTGTGGTCCGGGGTGGCCGCCCGGGACAGCGAGACTGTGGCTGGCGGTGGCCGCCCGTGATAGTGAGACTGTGGCCGGCGGTGGCCGCCCGGGGTAGTGAGACTGTGGCCGGCGGTGGCCGCCCGGGGTAGTGAGACTGTGGCCGGCGGTGGCCGCCCGGGGTAGTGAGACTGTGGCCGGCGGTGGTCGGCCGGGGTAGTGAGACTGTGGCCGGCGGTGGCCGCCCGGGGTAGTGAGACTGTGGCCGGCGGTGGCCGCCCGGGGTAGTGAGACTGTGGCCGGCGGTGGCCGCCCGGGGTAGTGAGACTGTGGCCGGCGGTGGCCGCCCGGGGTAGTGAGACTGTGGCCGGCGGTGGCTGCCCGGGGTAGTGAGACTGTAGCTGCCCGGGATAGTGAGACTGTGACTGGCGGTGGCCGCCCGGGGTAGTGAGACTGTGGCCGCCCGTGGTAGTGAGACTGTGGCCGGCCGTGGACTGTGGCCGACGGTGGCCGCCCGGGGTAGCGAGACTGTGGCCGGTGGTGGCCGCCCGGGGTAGCGAGACTGTGGCCGGTGGTGGCCGCCCGGGGTAGGAGACTGTGGCCGGCGGTGGCCGCCCGGGGTAGTGAGACTGTGGCCGGTGGTGGCCGCCCGGGATAGTGAGACTGTGGCCGGCGGTGGTCGCCCGGTGTAGTGAGACTGTGGCCGGTGGTGGCCGCCGGGGGCGAGACTGTGGCCGGTGGTGGCCGCCCGGGAAAGGGACTGTAGCTGCCCGGGGTAGTGAGGCTGTGGCCGGAGGTGGCCGCCCGGGTAGTGAGGTGGCGGCGGTGGCCGCCCGGGGTAGTGAGACTGTAGCCGGTGGTGGCCGCCCGGGGTAGTGAGACTGTGGCCGGCGGTGGCCGCCCGGGACAGCGAGACTGCGGCCGGCGGCCGCCTGCGAGCCGGGCGGCCGGCGGCGGACGAAATGCAGCCAGTGACATCACAGGAAGGCTGGTGTGCAGGGTTTCCGGTGTCCGGTGTCCGCTAGAAAAGCTGCACGATGCGCTTTAGTGCGGCTCAAAAACGTCCCACGATGAATGGCGTCTGGCCGAGTAGGCATGCTGCAACTATGAAAATACTTTTACAATATATATATATATATATATATATGTATATTGTAAAAGATATTTTCATAGTTATATGCATATATATATATATATATATATATATATATATATATATATATATATATATATATATATATATATATATATATATGTGTGTGGGTGGGGGTGTGGGGGGGGGGGGGGTGGTGTGGGGGGGGGGGGGGTGGTGGTGGGGGGGTGTGGGTGGGGGTTTGGGGGGGGGGGGGTGTGTGTGTGTGTGTGTGTGTGTGTGTGTGTGTGTGTGTGTGTGTGTGTGTGTGTGTGTGTGTGTGTGTGTGTGTGTGTGTGTGTGTGTGTGTGTGTGTGTGTGTGTGTGTGTGTGTGTGTGTGTATGCATGTATATATGCTGGGCTAGCTATCTTTGCAGCTCAGCTGGTGAGGCTACACAGACAGAACAGGCCATTCCATTTCACCTCGTCAAGTAGGTTGCAGACCGACCAGGTCAGGTCAAATATGCCTCGGTTACACTGCCAAGGAGCTCCTTGGAGCTTCTTGGCACACTTGGTATGTGTGCTTTGTCGAAAAGGTCATCAGTGGTAAATCGAGTTAAAGCCAGACTTTGAGGCTATCGGAAGGGCAGAGTAGCGGGCCGGATTCTTGAGAGATTCCTGAGATTCCTGGTTGCTGCTCACAGTAGTCATCTCGCAAGGTACATGGGACGTCAGAACGCGTTTCTACTGCATGCGCTATGTTGGTCGCCCCACCACTAGATGAGTGCCTTGTCCCGAAAGAACGCAACACCTGACGAGTTGCCCACGTCATCTGACTATGGCAAAACATTGACGTCAGTTTTGAAGGAAATTTTATAATTGTATCGGTTTCCCCCGTCCTGGTAAGCCAGGTTCGAGTCACTATCAGCGCCCCCCACACGACATCGCCCCTGGTCAAGGGGGACAACGCCGCACGTCAAGTTCTTGGTTCAAACTCGGCCGTCAAGCCGGGGTTCTCCGCTCGGGTAATGGGAGTCTTACAACAAATGCCGCTTGGGGCTGACATTGCGTGGAATAGCGGCAGCACGGCACAGACAGACAGACAGACAGACAGACAGACAGACAGACAGACAGACAGACAGACAGACAGACAGACAGAGACAGACAGGCAGAGACAGACAGACAGACAGACAGGCAGAGACAGACAGACAGACAGACAGACAGACAGAGACAGACAGACAGACAGACAGACAGACAGACAGACAGACAGACAGACAGAGACAGACAGACAGACAGAGACAGACAGACAGACAGACAGACAGACAGCAGACAGACAGACAGACAGAGACAGACAGACAGACAGACAGACAGACAGACAGACAGACAGACAGACAGACAGACAGACAGACAGACAGACAGACAGACAGACAGAGACAGACAGACAGACAGACAGACAGACAGACAGACAGACAGACAGACAGACAGACAGACAGACAGACAGACAGACAGACAGACAGACAGACAGAGACAGACAGACAGACAGACAGACAGAAGACAGACAGACAGACAGACAGACAGACAGACAGACAGACAGACAGACAGAGACAGACAGACAGACAGACAGACAGACAGACAGACAGACAGACAGACAGACAGACAGACAGACAGACAGACAGAGACAGACAGACAGACAGACAGACAGACAGACAGACAGACAGACAGACAGACAGCGGTGGTACTGGCGGCACGGCCTCCCAGACAGCGGCCGGCACGCGGCCCAACCAAATCGGGATCGGCTGCCCACAGAACACCCAGGGTCGGTACCGTCACAGCGGCCGAGGCAGGCACACGTGGTATCGTGAAGTAAGTGGTAAATCATTCGTGAAAAATGGTGAGATATACCACTTTCTGAACGCTCAATCGACATTCTTCTTCAAGAAGTATCGACATCCTTCTCCAAGAAGTATCGACACCTCTCTCCAAGAAGTATCGACATGCTGCTCCTTGGAGCCTACACTATGAGCTCGAATTTTAGTCTGAGGCATCAAAAGCACTTTAAATGACATTTCCATGGCAAATTTCGACATCCGTCTGTGCGTGTTTCGACATCTCCCACCTAACGAAAAAAGAACATCATTTTTACACCGTCGTGCAGTTTCCGGTGTAGATCACGGTCACCGCTCGTTGCGTTCCCACCTACCCCGATGGGTCAGACAACTCGCCCTGTGTTAACACCAACGCTGACGCCGCCACTGCGCCGCAGCCGCCGTCACCTGACGACGCCGCTGCGCCGCGGCGCGGCTACCGGCTGTTCCCCCACACTAAGTCGGCGTGGTCGCGCTGGTCGGCTCGTACTTGTAAAGCCTCGCCGGTACGGGGGTGATGACCCCGCGCCAAAGACGACGCCTCGGCACTGTCCACCTGGGCGCACCCCACAGCGGGCAGTCGTCCGCGGGGTACGGGGCGGGACGTCTCCGAGGTGCGGGGCGGGACGTCTCCGAGGTGCGGGGCGGGACGTCTCCGAGGTGCGGGGCGGGACGCCTCCGAGGTGCGGGGCCGGCGCCTCCGAGGTGCGGTGGTGACGTGTGTACGGTGGTGACGTGTTAGTTAGTTAGTTATTAGCGCTTTAGGGCGCATCGACTACATTGGTCATGTAACGCCCAAGTGGCGACGTGTGTACGGTGGTGACGTGTGTACTGGGCGGGCGCCTTCGAGGTACGGTGCTGGTGTGTGTACGGTGGTGACGTGTGTGACGTGTATACGGTGGTGACGTGCGTGACGTGTGTGATGTGTGTAACGTGTGTACTGTGGTGACGTGTGTGATGTGTGTACTGTGGTGACGTGTGTGATGTGTGTGACGTGTGTACTGTGGTGACGTGTGTACGGTGGTGACGTGTGTGACGTGTGTACGGTGGTGACGTGTGTGACGTGTGTACGGTGGTGACGTGTGTGACGTGTGTACGGTGGTGACGTGTGTGACGTGTGTGATGTGTGTAACGTGTGTACTGTGGTGACGTGTGTGATGTGTGTACTGTGGTGACGTGTGTGATGTGTGTGACGTGTGTACTGTGGTGACGTGTACGGTGGTGACGTGTGACGTGTGTGACGTGTGTGTACGGTGGTGACGTGTGTATGGTGGTGACGTGTGTGACGTGTGTGACGGTGTGGGTGGTGACGTGTGTGGGTGGTGACGTGTGTGGGTGGTGACGTGTGTGGCGGTGTGGGTGGTGACGTGTGTGACGTGTGTGACGTGTGTGGGTGGTGACGTGTGTGACGTGTGTACGGTGGTGACGTGTGTGACGTGTGTACTGTGGTGACGTGTGTGATGTGTGTGACGTGTGTACGGTGGTGACGTGTGTGACGTGTGTACGGTGGTGACGTGTGTGACGTGTGTACGGTGGTGACGTGTGTGACGTGTGGCGGTGTACGGTGGTGACGTGTGTGACGTGTGTGACGTGTGTGACGTGTGTGACGTGTGGTGACGTGTGTGACGTGTGGTGACGTGTGTGACGTGTGTGACGTGTGTACCGTGGTGACGTGTGTGACGTGTGTACTGTGGTGACGTGTGTGACGTGTGTACTGTGGTGACGTGTGTGACGTGTGTACTGTGGTGACGTGTGTGGGTGGTGACGTGTGTGTGGGTGGTGACGTGTGTGACGTGTGTACGGTGGTGACGTGTGTGACGTGTGTGACGTGTGTACTGTGGTGACGTGACGTGTGTACCGTGGTGACGTGTGTGACGTGTGTACCGTGGTGACGTGTGTGACGTGTGTACGGTGGTGACGTGTGTGACGGTGTGACGTATGTACTGTGGTGACGTGTGTGACGTGTGTACCGTGGTGACGTGTGTGACGTGTGTACCGTGGTGACGTGTGTGACGTGTGTACGGTGGTGACGTGTGTGACGTGTGTGACGTATGTACTGTGGTGACGTGTGTGACGTGTACCGTGGTGACGTGTGTGACGTGTGTACCGTGGTGACGTGTGTGACGTGTGTGACGTGTGTACCGTGGTGACGTGTGTGACGTGTGTACGGTGGTGACGTGTGTGACGTGTGTGACGTGTGTGACGTGTGTACTGTGGTGACGTGTGTGACGTGTGTACGGTGGTGACGTGTGTGACGTGTGTGACGTGTGTACTGTGGTGACGTGTGTGACGTGTGTACCGTGGTGACGTGTGTGACGTGTGTACCGTGGTGACGTGTGTGACGTGTGTACGGTGGTGACGTGTGTGACGTGTGTGACGTGTGTACTGTGGTGACGTGTGTGACGTGTGTACCGTGGTGACGTGTGTGACGTGTGTACCGTGGTGACGTGTGTGACGTGTGTACGGTGGTGACGTGTGTGACGTGTGTGTGTGACGTTGTGGTGACGTGTGTGACGTGTGACGTGGTGACGTGTGTACGTGGTGACGTGTGTGACGTGTGTACGGTGGTGACGTGTGTGACGTGTGTGACGTGTGTGACGGTGGTGACGTGTGTACTGTGGTGACGTGTGTGACGTGTGTACCGTGGTGACGTGTGTGACGTGTGTACCGTGGTGACGTGTGTGACGTGTGTACGGTGGTGACGTGTGTGTGTGACGTGGTGACGTGTGTGACGTGTGTACGGTGGTGACGTGTGTGACGTGTGTGACGTGTGTACTGTGGTGACGTGTGTGACGTGTGTGCCGGTGGTGACGTGTGTGACGTGTAGTGTGGTGACGTGTGTGTGTGTGACGTGTGTACGGTGGTGACGTGTGTACTGTGGTGACGTGTGTGACGTGTGTACCTGTGGTGACGTGTGTGACGTGTGTGACGTGTGTGACGTGTGTGACGTGTGTACTGTGGTGACGTGTGTGATGTGTGTGACGTGTGTACGGTGGTGACGTATGTACTGTGGTGACGTGTGTGACGTGTGTACGGTGGTGACGTGTGTGACGTGTGTACTGTGGTGACGTGTGTGATGTGTGTGACGTGTGTACTGTGGTGACGTGTGTACGGTAGTGACGTGTGTGACGTGTGTGACGTGTGTACGGTGGTGACGTGTGTACTGTGGTGACGTGTGTGACGTGTGTGGGTGGTGACGTGTGTGGGTGGTGACGTGTGTGACGTGTGTGGGTGGTGACGTGTGTGACGTGTGTGACGTGTGTGGGTGGTGACGTGTGTGACGTGTGTACGGTGGTGACGTGTGTACGGTGGTGACGTGTGTGACGTGTGTGACGTGTGTACTGTGGTGACGTGTGTGACGTGTGTGACGTGTGTACGGTGGTGAAGTGTGTGACGTGTGTGACGTGTGTACTGTGGTGACGTGTGTGATGTGTGTGACGTGTGTACTGTGGTGACGTGTGTACGGTAGTGACGTGTGTGACGTGTGTGACGTGTGTACGGTGGTGACGTGTGTACGGTGGTGACGTGTGTGACGTGTGTACCGTGGTGACGTGTGTGACGTGTGTACCGTGGTGACGTGGGTGACGTGTGTGACGTGTGTGACGTGTGTGACGTGTGTGACGTGTGTGACGTGTGTGACGTGGTGACGTGTGTGACGTGTGTGACGTGTGTATGGTGGTGACGTGGGTGACGTGTGTGACGTGTGTACCGTGGTGACGTGTGTGACGTGTGTACGGTGGTGACGTGTGTGACGTGTGTACGGTGGTGACGTGTGTGACGTGTGTGACGTGTGTACCGTGGTGACGTGTGTGACGTGTGTACCGTGGTGACGTGGGTGACGTGTGTGACGTGTGTATGGTGGTGACGTGGGTGACGTGTGTGACGTGTGTACCGTGGTGACGTGTGTGGCGTGTGTACCGTGGTGACGTGTGTGACGTGTGTACCGTGGTGACGTGTGTGGCGTGTGTACCGTGGTGACGTGTGTGACGTGTGTACCGTGGTGACGTGTGTGACGTGTGTACCGTGGTGACGTGTGTGGCGTGTGTACCGTGGTGACGTGTGTGACGTGTGTACCGTGGTGACGTGTGTGACGTGTGTACCGTGGTGACGTGTGTGACGTGTGTACCGTGGTGACGTGTGTACGGTGGTGACGTGTGTGACGTGTGTGACGTGTGTGACGTGTGTGACGTGTGTGACGTGTGTACCGTGGTGACGTGTGTGACGTGTGTACCGTGGTGACGTGTGTGACGTGTGTGACGTGTGTACGGTGGTGACGTGTGTGACGTGTGTACGGTGGTGACGTGTGTACGGTGGTGACGTGTGTACCGTGGTGACGTGTGTGACGTGTGTACCGTGGTGACGTGTGTGACGTGTGTGACGTGTGTGACGTGTGTACCGTGGTGACGTGTGTGACGTGTGTACGGTGGTGACGTGTGTGACGTGTGTACGGTGGTGACGTGTGTGACGTGTGTACGGTGGTGACGTGTGTACGGTGGTGACGTGTGTACCGTGGTGACGTGTGTGACGTGTGTACCGTGGTGACGTGGGTGACGTGTGTGACGTGTGTGACGTGTGTGACGTGTGTACGGCCGCGGTGTGCTGGCGTCCCCGGTAACGAGGGGTCGTGTCACGCCTCTGCCGCCAGCTGAGTCGGGAGGCGGAACAGCGCTGCAGCGGACGTGCGGCGGTGTGGACCGATAGTGCAGCCGTCACCGCCGCTGTCGTCGCCGGGGCCAACTGCACGCCCAGCGCCGTCGTGAGACTCACAGAGTGATGCCATTCATGGCCGCCGACGGGCCTGCCCGGTCTGTGCAGTGCCGGCCGACACTGCAACTGCCTGTGGTGGCTGCTGCGTCCGCCAGGGTTTCGGCCCAGATATACTGCGCACATAAACCGCCATGTCGTACACATAAATTGACCAAGTGAATAAATAGCAAACAGGATATGTGAGCTTAACAGTCTGTTGTATGCGAGTGTGCCAGTCTGTTGTATGCGAGTGCGGTAGTCTGTTGTATGCAAGTGTCTGTTGTATATGGCCGTGGCAGTCTGTTGTATTGAACCTCAAATCAGACACACACGAGACACCACAGCACATCTGAGCCTGGCATCAGACACACACGACACCACAGCACATCTGAGCCTGGTATCAGACACACCTACGGCTACAGAGACTTAACAAACTCAAACTGGCTGCGGTGGCGCAGAAATGATATGTCGTGCAGAAACCGGTTTTGAATCGTTCCTCGCATGAAAGTAATAGGGCTGGCGAGGTAGGGTATCTGCCTACACTGGCCGATACAGAAGACTGATTTTCGACCGGTTTGGGGAGGGAACTGTTAAAATTTGTTTCCGATTCCGAAAAACTGTTCGGATTTTAACGGCTGCTGGCTGACTAACGACTAATTGACAAGTTGTCGGTTTCATTCCGTCTGCTGATGGGATGTCGAGTTCGAAATTCCATCTATTTCGAAATACCCTAACATTGACATTCTACTTCATACATATTCATTATTCATAGATTATCCATATTTCATGGTCGATGTTTATCTCGCGTGCAACGCCAACGACAGAACAATAGGACAAGGCGGCCGGTGGTAGGCTTACCTTGGGACAGGATTTGTCAAGCAGAGGAGGGATGACCCGCCTTCCTCATCGACTCCCTGCTGAATCATGTGCGCTCACCAAGTCCTCACATGCTCAGAACAGAATTTCGGACTCCGACAGGACAAAAAAAAGCATGGAGGCGGACGTGGACTTTACCGTCGGCTCGCTGAAACCTGCGAACACCCTATCACTAGCTCGCGACATAAGAGCAGTCTGGCTGCAACAGGAGGCCAGAGGAACCCAACGCAGTGGCGTTGGGTTTCTTTTTACGACACCATCAGATGGTTTATCACGCAGCTTAACCACCATACCACGCTGAATGGTGGCGGGACCCGAAGTTGGTACGGTCAGCGAGCCTCTAAAAACAGAGAGCCTGCGGCTATGACACGACCAGCTGACCGCCATGCCGATTAGGCTTCGGGTCAGGTCAATCCAGGCTCGCCCTGGGAAGATTACTAGGAGCGGCCACTTTCCGCAATGTTGACCTGACGAAACCTGACTTGGCTTCGTCAGGCTATTTCAGGCCAGGTTAAGTCCATCCTGGTCAGACTGCTGATATATGTCACTTGCTGTAATGCTGACCTAAAGCAGCCTGACTCGGAATCGATAACTTGTTTTTAAATCATGTAAGTGCACATGGTTGTTGCATTGGTCCTAAACCACCTTCCGATCGGGAAATTCCAGCTCCATGGTACAACTTTAATCGATAATTTAACGTACCAACATGGCGGCCAGGTCCGCATGCTGCCTACTCCCCCGATCTTGCCTAGCCAATTCCCAACTGGCCATTGCATCAGAAAGCGTTAATAGCGAGCGCGTGCAGTGCCCCGACCCTGTTGTGCCAAGACGTCTTTACCCTGGGGACGTCTTTACCCTGGGGACGTCTTTACCCTGGGGACGTCTTTACCCTGGGGACGTCTTTACCCTGGGGACGTCTTTACCCTGGGGACGTCTTTACCCTGGGGACGTCTTTACCCTGGGGACGTCTTTACAGGTTAGCACTCTATCCCCTGAGTTAACTAGGCAGCCGTGTCATATAGTTCGGAACACGAGGGGAGAGGTAAATCAATTTTCCTTCGATGTCAGTATTGCCTTCAACGAAATTGCCGTAAAACGCAAGTGCTCGGTTCAATTTCGATCTTATTCTGGCAATAGCTAATTGCCATTTTGCACTTGGTTTACCTGAATAATTACAGACGTTTTTAATAAGCCACAGGTAAATGTACCAATTCGCAAAATCTTCGCTCTGCGACATTTTGTTTCCCTGGCGTTTGTCATAAACTCTCATTTCAACCGTTGTGCAAGGGTTCAGAAATTGGTACCCATTTAATCTGTTAGTAAATATTAATCATTACGACGATTAATTAACCATATATATCTAGCTAACAATATATTAAGCGTAATATATATACACATACATACATACATGTATATATATATACATATATATTTGCGTATGTGTATATATATATGAATTTACTTAAGTCATAAGTACTTCATATTTACATCCCGAGACGCACACACTACCACTATACTCGACAACTGGTTAACGTTCAGCACCGTTTTGGGAGAGTCGTTTGGCACACGCAGAACTTCTATCGAGCTATCCAGACTTCCCGGGTCCGATGAACGAAGGACAGAACTCTAGTGATACGAGTACAAGTCGTGTGCACGTGATAGGCTCGAAGAATCACGTGCAGATCACGTCCGGGAACCCGATACTAACAAATTATGCGAGCGTGTGGGTTTGCAATAGGCGGGTTTCAATGCACCACAAATTTATACGTAATTATGCCATGATCTATCTCGAACTTTTAGCACTAGAAAGGGAAACCATCTGTTCAGAACTTCTCCTCAAGAACGGATTGGTCTAATTCCCATAACCTCGGCTCTGGAAGGGGGGGGGGCTCTGGCGCTTTCAATACGAGAGTTGAGATATGCTGCACAAAGCCATCGTTCAGTATGATTGCAGTAGGCTTAGAAATGGGAAAGCATTGCGATGCTTGGACAGCGAAAGAAATGAGAGAAGTAAATATAAGTAAATGAGACAAACAATTGCGGAGAAAAAAGAGAGGAAGAAACACACCTTGACAAGGGCGCAAACCTAAAATGACATACTTCTTTGGGGAAAACACAGGCATGGCAAGGAGAGCAAAATAGTGCTGCTTTTCCAGGCTTTTCCTTGAAGGGGCGAGCACTGCTGCCCCCAGCAGCGCCTCTCCCAGCTTCCGCTGCCCATGCGACGAGCCTCACCTCTGTAATGGCGAAGACCACCTCCACCGTGAGCATCGTGCTGAAGAGCAGGAGCAGCGCCCAGGTGAGCAGCACGCGCGCGTGCGCGGCGCCCAGGCCCGGCACCGTCTGGTAGAAGCGCACCTTGAGCACACACTGCGCCGCGTTGGCCGCGAAGTGCGCCGCGTTGAGCAGCAGGCGCGCCGGCGCCGCGTCCGCCTCGCTGACGGCCAGCAGTCCGATCACGCTGGCGCAGGCCAGCAGCGTGGCCGCCGGCCACAGCAGCGCGTGCACGTGCGGCACGCGCGCGTGCCACTCGCCCAGCGCGGCGTCCATCAGCGCGGCCAGCGCCGCCAGCGCGCAGCCCAGCGTGAGCGCCCAGCGCACCGCGTGCTGGCGGAACCGCAGCGGGGGTGTCGACGGCGGCGGACGGTGGCGTCGGCGCCACAGCGAGGCGCTGCCGACGCACGCGACGATCGCCACGTGCGTCAGGCTGACGGCGGCCGCCGCCACGTCCAGCCAGCACACGTGGTGCCAGCTGCGCGGCCCGGCCGTGCCGCACAGCGCGGCCATGTCGGCTGGCCGCCGCCGGCGCGGCTCGTCGCGGCCGACGCGTCGGACGCCGCCTCGTGCGCGACGGCGGGCGGTGACGTGGCCCGGGCCTCTGGGAAAGGTGAGCGCGGTCAGTGGGCGTGTCGCTCCGGCCGGTCAGTGGCAGAGCCGGAGCGTGTGTCGACGCTAGCCCCTCGTATCCATGGGATGAAGGTTGGTTGGTTATTGGTTTTACGACACATCGACCGTTGAGTCATGTAGCGTCGTCAATCTATCGCGCCGATTGGTCGCGGACGAAGAGTAGCGACAGGCGAGAGCTCACAAGCGTAACCATAGGATGCAAGTTGGTCGTCGTCAGAGGGTCTTACAACTGAGGAGATTTGCAATCCCACACTTGCGGTGGATGAAATGTGTTGGCTGTTCTCTCAAAGCAGCATGACCACAATATCTCCTATGTTTGCGCAGTGCTCCAACAAGGCTAAGCAGCGATAAATAAGCACGCGTCGTTTGTTTCAAGCCTTTCAGCACCAGACGTTATGCAACAGACTCACGAATCAGCTCGACTAAGGTAACTTATGATGGCTCGATAACGGCCAACAATCTCCACTTCTTGTTCAATATCGTGTTGCCAGTGAGTGCGTAGTTTGAACGCGTCAACTCTCATATATACGGCAAAAGTTCTTCCCGGCAGCCCAACCAGGCTTGGCTCGACCTTTGAACCTTGGCTTGGACTTTGGAACTTAATTAACGTGCTGTTACAGTGTCTGAACTCATAATTACTTTTCTCAGCATTATGCCGGGTCTTTCAATTTTGATATTTAGCAGCTTTCGCGACAATATTTTCTTTCAAGCGGGTGCCTTGCTCCGAAGACAGCCTGCATGACGCAACTTGTCGGAGCCGGTCCAGCTGGCACAGCCAGCAGACCGTGACCTCCAGCACATGGTCACGTGGCAGGCGGCGGGCATCAGACCATGTCGTGACGTCACGCGGCCTGGGTGCCCCGAGACCGACCGACCGCGCGGCTGATGTCAGTCCAATGGAGGGAATCGCGCTGACTGGATGCATGCGGCACAAACTGAACGGAAAGTCGCACAGACGAAAAACAGACCATGACATAGTGTGGCAGATATGCTAATTCGGCAAGTGGGCATAGTGCATTTGGGTTTGAGATACGCCCATCATATTCGGCAGATGCGTCTAATTTCCACAGCATTGCAACTATTTCCAGCTGAAGCGGGTGCTTTCTCAATGCACATATGCTAGAACTGAAGGCACTATTTATGCAGCCGAGTTGCTCAGCGAAGCACCGAGCGTGCATCTCCAGACGTGAATGCCACGCGTCGAATTGCGTAATTCAGTTTTGCTGCATGCTGGAATTGTTGGACTTCCTGTCCGGAGACGAGGTTCAGTCGTGTGGCTTCAGCGGGGAAGCCATGACAATATTTCCGTCGCCTCTCCGGGGCCCCTGATTACGCCCTCTGCTAACCATATACAGGCAAAGGTGGCTATAAAGAACACACGGGAATGGCGAGCTGATATGCATCCCACTCCCGCTCCCTGCCCAAACCCAGAACCGCGACAGCAATATACACAGGACTGCATGCATTGGCAGTTTCATGAGGAAAAGCGGTGCTTCCCCCTTTCCAAACGTGTGTCTAGACGAATCACCGCACTTTTAATCAATGTCTATCAATTTTCGAGTAAGACTATGATCATAATAATTACTACTGGGTTCGAGGTGCATCCAAAACCGACGAATTTTCGTAAAATTATGGGGCTTTAAGGAAAACCAATAGTTAGATTTGGAAGCTTAGCCCTCCTTCGCTTCCCCTTCTTTGCTTCTCCCAAAGGATGTCTTTGCCTTCTCGATCGGCTTGTAAATGCATGTTAAATTTCACAACTGGTGTCTTTAGAACCTTTACTGATCCACCCCGCCGTTAGATATATCTTGCCCAATTGCACATGCTGGCAAATATAGGAAACGATAAAAGCCGTCCATGTCGTACTATATATGTAGCTTGATGAAGTGGAAACAGAACCGGGATTAGAAATAGTGATAATCCAGCCAGGTCACTGGTTGAATTAGGCACGCTCACAGCGGGATATTACTGTCTCTATCTCTCCCTCACCTCTCTCCCTCTCCCTCTTCCTCTTCCTCTCCTTCTCCCTCATTCTCGCCATCACCTTCCCTTCCTATCTTCCTCTCGCCATCTATAAATTGTGATCTATCGCTAGGTGGGTGGTCGTTACATACGGACTGAACAGGTGCATTTCTCGCAACCTACTACACATTACACATTTGGATCATTTACATATTTCCAGTGATCTCTCTCGATAGCCGGCGTTGGCGGCTCAGCCTGCGTACATTTATATATATATATATATATATATATATATATATATATATATATATATATATATATATATATATATATATATATATATATACAATATGTCGGCTGCTGACGTGTTGGGAACCCCAACGTGAGCAGGGGTTGCCAGCACGTGATACCTGTATCATATGTGTGATACATATGTAATACAGGTATATATATATATATATATATATATATATATATATATATATATATATATATATATATACATATATATATATATACATATATATGTATACATATATATACCTGTATTATATATATATATGTATATATATATATATACAATATTATATATATGCATATATATACTTATTATATTATACATATACGTACACATATGCATATACCTGTATACATATATAAGTATTACAGAACAGTAACTGCCAATGTTCCCTAAATAGTGGGTTGGTAGGCTCGGCGCATGATGCTCTCACTTCGATAGCCAATACGAGTATGTTTCGCGTGCGATGGTCTCACTTCAATAGCCCATACGAGTATGTTTCGCGTGCGATGGCCTCACTCCAGATGCTCTTCTCGTTAGTTATTGGAGCTTAGGGGCGCATCGATTGCGTCGGTCATGCAGCGCCCACCCAGACGCTCTCCAGCCGCTCGAGCGACTCCACCCCGCTTTAGCGGCGGCTGAAATACAGCGATTACGCTAAACTGCAGAACGGGCCGATGGTGCGGGTGCGGCAATTGCCGGCGTTTGCTGGAATGCGTCCGGGGCCCGCCGGCGGCCGGCGGTGCATCAGGTGAAAGCCGGACTGGTCGGCGCCGACGGGCGGGTCGTGTGGCGTCATCTGCGACACCCGCGGCGGCTACATAGCTGCACCGCCCAGCTGGACGCCGCGTCACAGGACGGTGGCTGAGCCGCCGGCGCCGGGGCCGGCGCGGCCAGCAGCGCGCCCAGGCGAGCCGACGCTCAGACAACCGCCGCTCTGGCGCGGCCGCTCAGAGACGGCCGCCTCTGGCGGTGAGCGCTGGCTCAGAGACGGCTTCCTCTGGCGGTGAGCGCTGGCTCAGAGACGGCTGCCTCTGGCGGTGAGCGCTGGCTCAGAGCCGGCTGCCTCCGGCGGTGAGTGCTGGCTCAGAGACGGCTGCCTCTGGCGGTGAGCGCTGGCTCAGAGACGGCTTTCTCTGGCGGTGAGCGCTGGCTCAGAGACGGCTTTCTCTGGCGGTGAGCGCTGGCTCAGAGACGGCTTCCTCTGGCGGTGAGCGCTGGCTCAGAGACGGCTGCCTCTGGCGGTGAGCGCTGGCTCAGAGACGGCTTCCTCTGGCGGTGAGCGCTGGCTCAGCGACGGCTCCTCTGGCGGTGAGCGCTGGCTCAGAGACGGCTCTCTGGTGGTGAGCGCTGGCTCAGAGACGGCTCTCTGGCGGTGAGCGCTGGCTCAGAGACGGCTGCCCCTGGCGGTGAGTGCTGGCTCAGAGACGGCTTCTCTGGCGGTGAGCGCTGGCTCAGAGACGGCTGCCTCTGGCGGTGAGCGCTGGCTCAGAGACGGCTGCCTCTGGCGGTGAGCGCTGGCTCAGAGACGGCTGCCTCTGGCGGTGAGCGCTGGCTCAGAGACGGCTGCCTCTGGCGGTGAGCGCTGGCTCAGAGACGGCTTCCTCCGGCGGTGAGCGCTGGCTCAGAGACGGCTTCCTCTGGCGGTGAGCGCTGGCTCAGAGACGGCTTCCTCTGGCGGTGAGCGCTGGCTCAGAGACGGCTTCCTCTGGCGGTGAGCGCTGGCTCAGAGACGGCTTCCTCTGGCGGTGAGCGCTGGCTCAGAGACGGCTTCCTCTGGCGGTGAGCGCTGGCTCAGAGACGGCTGCCTCTGGCGGTGAGCGCTGGCTCAGAGACGGCTTCCTCTGGCGGTGAGCGCTGGCTCAGAGACGGCTTCCTCTGGCGGTGAGCGCTGGCTCAGAGACGGCTTCCTCTGGCGGTGAGCGCTGGCTCACGTCGGTCCCTGGCGGTGAGCGCTGGCTCAGAGACGGCTTCCTCTGGCGGTGAGCGCTGGCTCAGAGACGGCTTCCTCCGGCGGTGAGCGCTGGCTCAGAGACGGCTTCCTCTGGCGGTGAGCGCTGGCTCAGAGACGGCTTCCTCTGGCGGTGAGCGCTGGCTCAGAGACGGCTTCCTCTGGCGGTGAGCGCTGGTGGCGAACTGCCGGCCCCGCGGGGACGGGCCCGACACAACTCGGAGCGGCGGACACGGCAAATGGGGAGGGGAGATGGGACAGAGCCGGGGGTTACCGCTGCACAAAGCGCACCGTGACGCGGCGTCCCGGCTCGGTAAGCAGCCGGCGATAGTTCGTAAGGAGACGCAGGCTGACGCAGCTGGGCACACACTTTCGGTGGAACAGAGGTATTCAACGCATTCCGAAAAAGTGGACGGTTGTTGCCACCTGGCACAACATGACGAGACAAGTCCTACGCTGTCATGACGGCCCTAGGTATTTGGCGAGAAGGCCGACGTTGACTGGCATTACATGTATTGTTCTGACTTCCTGGATTGGCAAGCTGCCCAATCATCATACTTGTATGGTTACTGATTGGCCCTTCCTAAATAGCTTTGTGGATTCGCTGCCTCAGCCTTTGCTCGGATGGGATTGCTTGAATGTCCGCTACCGAAGTGCTTGAGAGAAATTGGAGCAAAATAAAGTGTTATCAAATCATAGTCACCATCAAGCACGCAGGTGTTGCATTAATAGTTGGTTGCGGGCGTCATCAGTACTATTGCTGCCAGGTAGTAGTACACGTTTGCATCGCTCTAAACTCGGTGACGTTTTGGAAACAAGTCGGTATTCCAGCACTGGCTCCCTACTAACTACGATCTAATGGATCCGCCGTGGCACTTCCTGATCGGATCACTGCTCCGTCGCGCATACAAATGACTTCAAGTTGCACAACACTTCATGATATAAGACGGCCGGCAGGTGCGACCGGGTGCTGGACGTGTGGGAGGAAGAAGTCGATACATTTATGTGGCATCGGTGTGGGAGGCGCGAACATCCCGGCGACGACGATCCTGGGCTTTACAAAAACGTCTGTTGCAGTCGCACGCGCGACTGTGACGAAGTTAGCTTCGGACCCCTCTTTCGAACGCGTTCTTGCAGCCTAATCACGACTGCCGCCGCATGCCCGGGCTTGCGGGAACCGACGTCGGCCGGCCGGCTCGCGCTGACGATGAAGTTGATGTCTGCAGACGCGACTGGGCAGCAGGGCGAGCGGACCACCGGACTGGACGGCGGACGGTCCTAGTGCCGAGACGACCGCCGAGTCGCGAGACGCTGACGGAACTATCAGGACTGTCAGGACACGAGACGCTGACGGAACTATCAGGACTGTCAGGACACGAGACGCTGACGGAACTATCAGGACTGTCAGGACACGAGACGCTGACGGAACTATCAGGACTGTCAGGACACGAGACGCTGACGGAACTATCAGGACTGTCAGGACACGAGACGCTGACGGAACTATCAGGACTGTCAGGACACGAGACGCTGACGGAACTATCAGGACTGTCAGGACACGAGACGCTGACGGAACTATGATGAAAGAGCTGACGGACTGTCAGGACACGAGACGCTGACGGAACTATCAGGACTGTCAGGACACGAGACGCTGACGGAACTTCAGGCTGTCAGGAACAAAACAGAAAAAATAAAAAAAAAAAAAAAAAAAAAAAAAAAAAATTCAGGACTGTCAGGACACGAGACGCTGACGGAACTATCAGGACTGTCAGGACACGAGACGCTGACGGAACTATCAGGACTGTCAGGACACGAACTGCTTGCAGTCGCTTGTCGGTGTCTGCCCGCTGTTTCCTGTTGCACCTGTTGCACGCCAAGCTGTTGCCGTTTCGCCAATCGTCCGCCAGGTATATACAATAACTAATAACGACCATTGCGTTTCGTTAGTTCGTTATTTGGGCTTTAGGGCGCTCTGACCAGCGTTGATCATTCGCGCCCAGCCGTTGGGCTTCGAGCTAGTTGTCGCGAAGCGAGACAATCTGTAGAACATCACCTCCAGGCGAACCGAAGTTGCTCACACGACCCAGCATGTTTGCATTGTTTGCATGACAGCTAAGTGTGAGATGGAGGGATAGTGGACTATCACTCCAAAAGCACGCCAAGCGACACCCGTGGCGAAATCAGCGCGAGGTGGGCGCGGCGTTCTGCGCAGCCCCCGCCCTTGAACGACAAAACCCAGCATTAACCACACGCCTCGACTGTAAAAAAAAGCGCCTTGAACTATGGTCTGTACCACCGCCCCGCAATCCGGCCAGCTACTGTGTGCCGGCCAGTGGCGGCTGGCGTTGCCCCCGCACGGCCAGCACGGGTACGGTGGGGAACGAGGGTCCAGGGGTAAGTTACCCGTCTCACGATCGAAAGGTTGTGGGTTCGAGTCTCACCTGTCGCTACTCTTCGCCCGCGACCAATCGGCGTGAGAGATTGGCGACGCTACATTGCTCAACGATCGACGTGTCGTAAAAACCAACAACCACAGGCACGGTAACCGTCAGGTGGACATTGTCTGTCACGTGGCTGCCGCGTCCACCCACTCCGAACATCTTTGGCACGAGCTGCCGCGGCCCAGCCCGCGACCCCCCCCCCCCAGACACTCTGCCAACACATGCCTGGCGGGCCCGCGCCCGACCACCTCCCATCGCGCGAAAACTGCTCACTAATCAGAACATCACGAGACTGGCATCGCCCAGTCATCTATAGCCGCACGTTCTGGCCGACAAGAAGCGGTGAATAATTTCCAAATGATCGTGCGGCTCGCACCAGTGCCGCGGGCGCGCCGCAACAGTAGCCGTGGTGCGCGCGCGTGCCGGCCGTGCTCAGGCGCCAGCTGGCGGGGCCAGTGCGGAGGTGGCGCGGCTTCGTGGTACGTCCAACCAGGACGTCGCCGAACGATCTTCAGTGGGCCGTTGCCGGCTTAATATACGGTTATTTGCGGCGTGAATACAGATGTTCGCCGTGCATTGCCGCCAGCTTGCAAATCAACTACTCGATACAGACGACTATAAAAAGTAACGAAGTACTCATATAAAATCAAAATGAAATCACAAATTGTTCTAATATATGTCGGGCATGGCCGTACTTCAGAGATAGAGTGCATAAGGAAGACCGGGGCTATTTGATACGCGGGAAGCATTTTCTCTAATACAACATCTTCTCCAAAAGTATGAAGACGGTTGCCATGGTCATCACACATGCTGCTATGGGCACCCTATTCTCGAGACGAGAGCAAGTTCAAGTCCTTTCGACTCGCGACTGCGGGATGGTGACGGTGTGGCACATTTTTTTGGTCGAAAGTAAAATGTCGATGTCTGTGCTTCCCACTTAATTGCTCATTGTACGTCCACTTACAATCTTTTAGGTGTGTGCTATCATTACCATGCTTTGCTTGGTATGCATGTTGTGGTATGTACTTGTATGCATGGTATGGTAATGAGCATGCATCATTACCATACCATGCTCAGCGTTGCAGCAGTGAAATGCCTTCATCGTTTGCCGCTACACTGCACTCGCAATGTTGCATAACATGTTGCAGCCTGCACCAGAAAGATTGCGGGGTAAACTGATACAGCACGCATCAACATAAGCATACTGTATCAATATCAGCCTGCTTCAACTTTTTGTGGACTAGTAAATATAATAAAATAACCATAAAATTGCATATTTCTATTAGGGTGTTTACTAAAGCTGTTTCAAGATAATCCGATTAAATATTTATATCGGAATTTATTACCCGACTGAAAAGACTGAACGAAGGAAAAGGTGCAGCTACGGAACGAACGTTTGGGCATTCCATAAACGGCATATACCATGAGATATGATCATCCAGGAGATAAAACAGTATTTTTACCATGAAGGTGAAACATAGACCTTTCAGATGGCGTAAAGTAATGTCGCCTATAGCTAAGATATTTGATTTAACTCACATTTTATCAAATTACCCCATCGTCAGCAGCAACTTATCCATATAGTGGGGTAAGTTGATGAACCGGTAGTTGGGCGATGTTTGGCTCTATGGTGGAAAGCCCAGAGAATGCCGTGAAAAAAAAAAATTATTGGGATGATACTAGAATATTTGGGCTTGACACATGGATGGCTATCTCCTTGACATATGACATGCTTGCAAACACGGGAGAATGAAAGGAATAGAAGAGTTTCCGAGAATGTTGCGTTGCGACGAGCCTATCAATCGCATTTGCGCGGAGGCCAGAGGCTTCTCCAGCGGACTGCTGCATCAGAGGAACATAGGGGAGGGCCAAAGGGAGACGGAGACGGAGACGGAGACGGAGACGGAGACGGAGACGGAGACGGAGACGGAGACGGAGACGGAGACGGAGACGGAGACGGAGACGGAGACGGAGACGGAGACGGAGACGGAGACGGAGACGGAGACGGAGACGGAGACGGAGAGAGCGCAACAAGATTAAGATCAAGAGGGAGTGAGAATGAGGGGGAGTGAGCGACAGTGGAATTTGAGATCAACCCGGTGAGACACAAGATGAGACACCTGTCACACATTCATTTGCTTTACAAGGAAATGAAACCACAATCAAACGGGCAACGAAACTAGAACGGATCTCACGGGTCCTTCAGACGGCTCACGACACTAGAAGGAATCTCACGGGTCCTTCAGACGGCCCACGACACTAGAGGGGATCTCGTGGGTCCTTCAGACGGCCCACGACACTAGAGGGGATCTCGTGAGTCCTTCAGACGGGGAGCAATGCTAGAGGGGATCTCGTGGGTCCTTCAGACGGCCCACGACACTAGAGGGGATCTCGTGGGTCCTTCAGACGGGGAACAATGCTAGAGGGGATCTCGTGGGTCCTTCAGACGGCCCACGACACTACAGGGGATCTTGCGAGTCCTTCAGACGGGGAGCAATGCTAGAGGGGATCTCGTGGGTCCTTCAGACGGGGAGCAATGCTAGAGGGGATCTCGTGGGTCCTTCGGACGGCCCACGACACTAGATTGGATCTCGCGGCTCCCCCAGGTCTGGTGAGAACCATTCATCCTGTAAGTCAGGCGGTGGACGTTGCTCACATGGTGCAACTAATCCAACGTACAGTGTGCAATACAGCACGAACACACCAGGAGTCGAACACACCACGAACACACACGAACACACACGAACACACCAAGAGTCAGCACAGCAGCACGAACACACCAGAGGGAGGGTCCAAGAGGGTTCCGCCATTGTGTGCGCCATCCCTGTCCCTCTCCCTGCATGTTTCCAGGAAGACAAGCAAGTGACATTTAAAGGAAAGCGCATCAATTCGCTGACCAAATTTCCACGCAGTCCACGTGAAATGTACTGTCGTTCCGCCAGCGACAACAAGTGACCTCACAAATGACCTCACGAGCACACGCCGACTTCACAGTGGTGCTTCCGGATATATCCACCTGCAGACCACATGACCGCAATATCACAGCTGCTCGGGAGGTGGTGTCGTCGAAGCTTTCGGAAGGAAATGTCGAGAGCTCTGACCATGACGGAAGTGAGGAATGAATAAAAATTACACATAACAGCATATACTCAACTGGAGAAAACTCACGCGTGAGAGTGAGAGACGGTAGATAGTTTTTGATCACTCAGTGAAGAGTATTCGTCGGTGTAATTCCCATTTAGAAAATGATACATTGATTTCATATTTTATCATGACAGCTACCCAATAAGCAGAGCAATGTTTTACGCCCAATATGTTTAATACGGAAGAAGCTGAAATGCAGCAAGTGCTGTGGTAACTTCAGATGATTATGAAAAGTAATCAATTACTCACACTAAGTAGCATAGCATCACTAAAGATTGTCTTGATATATTTCGAAATTTATCAGGCCATCTTGTGATTCTATTTTGCTTAGCATGAGCACTTGGTAACTTTTCATAATCATCCTTAACTTAGCAATGCTCAGTAGAGCTCGACGCAACATGATCTATCGTAATTTCAGTTGCTTCCCAAGTCGATTCTGGTCCATTTCTACATGAGGATTGGGATTGCATTCCACTGGCACAGGAGTGATTTTAACAGTGGCATAGCATGTTTGTTTCGGGAGATGGTGATATTCACCAGGGTTGCTCTTCATCGGAAATAGGTGTTCATCACTGGAAAGAAGTGCTGCCTACTGGAAAGACACTAGTGTCAAAATAGCGTTCGAAAAGGCGGGTACGAGCCAATATTTCATCGGTACCACGGGTGCTGTTTAATATGCTTTTGAGGGGTAAGTGCCTTCAATGCTGACTTTGCCCCATCCCCATAATTTCAGCTTTCAACATGGGACACTATGGAGTGTGCCCCCTTCCCAATCCACTTGAGTTCACCGTATTGTACCCACAATTATTTTCAGAGTTCAACACCCATGGTTGGCAATGAAAAATATTGAGGGGAGGAGGATGTGCGGGACACCCTTCATATTGCGTGTCACTATTGATTGCCACACAAGGTGTCTCGAGTAGTTAGTTATTAGGGCTTTAGGGCGCATCGAAAGGTGTCTCGAGTAACCCAAACATATTGTTGTTGTTTTTTTTTGGAGGGGGCGCAGAACCGCGAGTATTCCCTGACTACGGCTCTGGGCCTAGTCATGTGTACGGTTCACTGCGAGGAACTGCGGCTCCGGTGAGGCTTTGGATGCTTGATGTGATGTTAAGGGGACTTGGAATTGGACACCAAAGCGTGAAAGTGTCGTCTACTGTCGAATGATTGCACAGCGACCAATTAATTAAGATATTATTTTCACCCGCTTCACCCTATAATACCAACGACCTGCCACTGGCAAAAACAAATCCTCGAAAGTTTTTCCCGAAGTGAAATCTCACTTCGCCACTTACGCCAAGGAGGGAGGTGGACGTCTGGCGTCTCGTGAGGCCGTGACCCAACTCACTGCCACTCACCAGGCGTGCACTCCCCGGAGTATCAGCCGAGGCGTGACCTGATCACGTTGACCTTGACCCGCGACCGTGACACGACGCGCACCTCGCCTCCGTCAGTCGGCTACTGACAGCCGCGTGCGCCCCTTCTCAGCGACACTCACACGCGCGCGAACACACCGCCCCCGCCCAGCCCCGTCGGAGGTGGGCCGCCAACTGACCACGCACGCGCCACCAGCCGCACTGGCCGGCCGCCGGCCGACCGCCATGGTCCCGCCCTTCCCGGCGACGGCCGAACAACAAGTGATGACGTCACCGCCCAGTGGCCAGTCCCGGCGCGGCGCTCTGACTCAACGCGGCTGCCGAAATGCACGCGGGAATTCCGACACTGTGCAACCACGCTGTCCACGGGTTGTAAAGTCCACAGCTGACAACTTCCACAGATGTCGACCCTTTGCTCATGGGTGCTCATTTTACGAGGTGCGCACATGTCATACAGCATGTGAATCGAGAGCAAATGTATGGATAAATTGCGATGCTTGCAGTATTTGAGAGACACCACATATCGGGGACCATACATATTGATTTATGAAAATTACTGGGAGGGGAAAAGTGTTACAGGATTGTTGTAGGAATAAGATGTTGCTGTTCCACACGCGCGCCGAAGAGGGGTAGGGGTGGGGGTGACGGAATCTGCCCACTTCTCTCGTCTTTTTACATTATCTCATCAACGGCGGCGATATTGTGATGCGGGGCGGGGATGGCCGAGTGGTTAAGGTGTCTGGCTATGTGTACCAAAGGTCCCGGGTTCGACTCTAGCGCCACTCAGGACATTTCCCAATCCCGCGGCCTTCCGGCGAAACAGTGTGGGCGGCGCCATTAGCCGTGAATGTGCATAAAGTGTGTCGTGAACCAACCAATAAACAACAAACAGATATTGTGATGCAATCTTGTGACCGTTCGAATTCAATAGGCGCCGCTTATGCAACACCAGGCCGAAATTTGCTTGTGAACTTAATAATTACGCGGGTGCCAAATCGACCGACCTGGCGGCGGCCGGCGAGCGTTCAAGGTCAGAAAGGCTTTGTCGGTATGGCGGAGCGGCTGTGCGGTGAGGCAGCCGATGACGACCTCATTTGACCTTAAAGGCCTAGAGTCACGAAATTTGTAGTTCACTACACCAGTAATCTACACTCCAAATTGTGTGCTTATTGTTCCAGTAGTATCCAAAATCTTACGGGCAAGGGCCGAATCCTTCTCCCATCCCCTCCTGTGCGTGATATGTGAGAGGCCCTTGGGCGGTGGTGTTAATCGACCCTGTCCTCAATGATGCATGTATGCTGGGTTTAGTCCACGTAATCTGCTGACGGGATCAATTTGCAACTAACGTGGTGCTTAAGATAAAGATAAAAACGCAACCACTCATCTAGAAGACCAAGTTATGAATTAAGGGGAATGTAATTATCGGACTCAATTAAAAGCCCGACAAAAAAACAGCGAACGCAATTTTCGAAACGTTCCGTGCTATCAGCGTGCACGAGTTCCCCAGCCACGTTTCCTCCGTCGCTCATGCATGAGCGAATAATCTACTAGCCCACCCACACCCAAGCGCGAAGGCCGAAACATCAGCAGGTGCAGTACAGTGCATGCAATGTGCACCACCCTCTATCTGGCTGCCTGATTCGATGATATTAGAGAATTACGATGGCTTTAATTCATCGTACGCTACATGCATTGCATGCTTAATGTTTTACTGTTTCTGCACTATTTTGCGGGTCTCTGTAGCTGTCCTAAAAGGCATTCATTCCTGATGCTCCACGTCTTACATGTCCTATATATCTTATATGGTAAAATGCGTATGCTTCGCATCTCTTCAAGTAGATACGTGTCTGTGAAAGAGGCAAAGTAGTCATCATAGTACAAGTCACGTATGATATAAAAATAACTTTTTTTTATCACACTTGTGGCCAAAAAAATATGTCGGAAAATGATTATTCCCCATTATGAAGATTGAGCATCGGGTGTCGGACCATACATCAAGTTGTAGCCCTCGGGGGAATAGACGATGATTTGCAAAACAAAAAGTACTTTACAAAACCCAACATTTTGACGTCCGTGGCACGGTGGTCCTGTCAGCGCCGGGGGCTCGTGACAGCGGCGCATTCAGGAATTGTCATGGGGCACTTCTCTGAAGGGGCGCAATTTTTTCGGAGGGACGCCGCCGCGAAAGTACCTCGCGGTAGGGGCGGAAAAATGTTTCGGCCGGGAAAATGCTCCACTCCGGGAAAGCTCGAGTGCACCGCCATCACATTTTTCAGCCAGAGACGCCTGAAGTTCCCCTCATAATTTCAAAACACGCTTCTGCGTGAAGGGGTGTCCTTTCATTCCGAGGATAGCATCTGGCGAGAAAAAAAAATCAAGGAGGTCCATTCGATCACGTTGAAAAGGCGCCCTTTTCCCTCGAAAGGGCTTTTCTGACGAAACAAAATATAGGGGGTTCGATTGAGCCTTCACGGATGGACGCCTTTTCCCGGCCGGAGGAGCAGGCGCCTTACCATGGGAGGAAGGCACATGACCTCAGTTTCCCTCCCCTGTATTTGCCCCTGATTCCTGCATCTGTAAGCCAGCAGTCGGCCGCGTCCATGCTGTCACAGCTTTTCCCTTTCTCCGGAGAAGACAGACCTCTAGCCGACGCAAACAGACTGTTCGTTTCGGATGGCTGGAATCAAAGAAGACAGCACGAAGTTCGACTTGCTGGTGGCAAGCCTTTCCGTGTCGATCACGACGTAGATGCGAATCGATATTATCACAGCCCAGCAGCCCAGACGTCCAGTTTCGTGGCACATATTAACGGCCTGAGGCGTAAGTTGACGCAATCACGAGCGGCCTTCCTAGAAGCCCAACTGGCCCCCCCAGCCCCCCAGCAGCCCGGGGACCAGAAGCCGTTCCAGCTGCTCCTACGAATGCACTCAGAACTGGGTACAGAACATGGGCGGTCGTCCCATGTGAGGCACTAACGCAGTGCCTCACCTGAATAGAGCTGGGAAGTATTTTTGTATGTTATTTTCGTACAAATGATGCTTTCATCCACTGAAAAATAGCAAAATTGAAAAACTGGAAACAATTATGCATTGGTGACTGAAAATTGAAGTTCACATTTCCATCTTAGCTTCAAAACAGCTCTATCACGGGTCGGCAAATGCAAGCCTCCGACAGATATCGCCACATATTGCGCTTTCGTTGCATAACAAGCGTGCATGTTGTGCGGATTTCTTTTGGAGTTGAGTCCATTCTACTCTTAAATGGAGGTCACTGTGTGAAGGACACTTTTGAGATACATCGGGCCATGTTTTGCATAAATATGCTCCCATTGATTCGTGAAGATAAGGGAATGTGCGGAATTGTGCGGCAAGAGTAAGTTACTCACCCACTCACTTAGTTAGGTACGAGAAGTGGCAAATACTAGAACCGAAAGCCCAACGGGGAAGTCCGTTAGTGACCGGTGGGCTTTTACTGGGCTTTGTTGTGATGCCTAGTCAGCAACTATCGCAGCCGTCACGGGAGGCTCCTCTGGGCCAACTGGCTATCGTAGCTGACAGATAATTATTGGAAGCCCAGCTTCAAGCCTGGTGTTGGCATTGGCTGCAGGATACTCAGCAGCGCAGGTGGTGCCAGTCGGTGCAGTGTCTCCGGACACCAGTACGCCGACCACACTGCAGGGTATAGTCGTGACGTTAACGGTGGCGGTCAGCCGCCTGGAAGCAACCGTCCCGAGTGGAGGTCAACAGAGTGAACGAGCGGTCGTCACTCGTTCCAGGGCCCTTGGCGGGGCCGTCGGCGAGATAATCGGCGGGACCACCGACGTGACCATCCGTTGAGCGATCAGAGGACCATGAGCGGGACCATCGCCGGGGCTGCCGGCGGGACCATCAGTGGGACCATCGGTGGGACCATCGGCGGAACCATCGACGTGACCATCCGTTGAGCGATCAGAGGACCATGAGCGGGACCATCGCCGGGGCTGCCGGCGGGACCATCGGTGGGACCATCGGCGGGACCATCGGCGGAACCATCGACGTGACCATCCGTTGAGCGATCAGAGGACCATGAGCGGGACCATCGCCGGGGCTGCCGGCGGGACCATCGGTGGGACCATCGGTGGGACCATCGGCGGGACCATCGGCGGGGCCATCGGCGGGACCATCGGTGGGACCATCGGTGGGACCATCGGCGGGACCATCGGCGGGACCATCGTCGGGTCCATCGGTACGCAAAAGGTGTGCGCAATAGAAGCATGACAGCTGCGAGTTTTGGAAGCACAGAGTGTCCTAAAAGTGGACACCCAGCATCGAGCGCCCTCCGGATGGTTCCACTGCAGGAGCGCGAATGCGCCGACTGAGCTGCAAAGACACGACTGCGAATGTAAATACCGCAGCGCGACATTGCTGCCACTGGCTACAGGACAAAACTGAGGCTTCAGCAACTTCCACACAGCATTACTCCCGCAGCAAAAACTGTGACCGACTTCACCGCGACACGGCACAACTACAAACGCGAGAACCGAGACGCGGCACTGATGCTGCAGCAAAAACTTCGACCGACTTTATTGCGCCGTGACACGACTACGAATGCAAGTACATGTCCCCCAGGCCCCCCCCCCCAGTTGTTACATCCGTGGTCGCGACGTTAACGATAGCGGTCAGTCGCCTGGAAACAACCGTCCTGAGTGGCAAGACTCGTCGCAAGTAGCAGTGATGCGACGAGATACCACTGCCGCACGGTATTTATGCCACTGTCAAAACTGTTATACCACGTTGCTGCCACTGCAGCATCTTAGACAGATTGTGCTGCGAAGAGACTTCTCTGCGATTACAACATCGTCAGATGACAGTAGTAAAATAATTGCTCTGTTGTGGCGGGGTGGAATCCTTTAACATAAAACATTTAACCCTCGCAATGCGGCAGAATGTCATATCCTTGCAGAATAGGGGTGGTTCAGCTTCGCAATCCCAGCTATTGCCATAAGCTAGATGAACATGCGCTAAAACACTGTTGTATTTCCATTATTGGACAACTTTCAAGTGTGCTTACATCTGGCACGAGCAAAATTCTGCATCCATGCTCCACGAGGGGAAGCCATAGAATGGCACAAGTCGCACGGCCCTTGGGCTTTTGAAAAAATATGTCATTTAAAATGCATCAGCCGTTTTTCACTCTGGATATTGGGTGGGGACTCACCATGTGACCGTATGGGGGGGGGGGAGGTGCCTTTGCTTTGACAACACATTCGGCTAGAGTGTGGCATGTGTTTCGGCTACCAACTTTGACAGGCCTGTAGCGAGTCACCAAAGTTTTGGCTACCAACTTTGATATCACTTAGACCACAAAAATAGCGTCGCGTGCCCTTGAAAATAACACGGAAAGCCCACAAAAATCGTGCCGGTCCCTGTTGGTTTAGGAAATATATGCCGACCCAGAATGTCACTAAGCAGCCACAACAATTGCGTCGAAGAGACCCCTCCTCTCCCCCACAAAAAAAACGAGCCTGACTATGGAATAGAAGGGTGTTGGGGCACCCTGAGGTGCACCACCGACTGAAATAAAAAAACTCTGTGAGCAGCCGCAGTAGGGTACAAAAGAAGCAAATCCACCACCCAGCACCGAATTTCGGCGCAATTTCTGTCACGCCGAAGTCACGGGGAGGCCCAGCTAAGCGCAGCGTGCTCACGAACTCGCGCCGAGCCCTCTACATTAGAGGTTAAAAAAACCACCAAGTTGGTCGCCGACCAAAACGAAGCAATCGTGCGTGGTCTCCTACCCAAAAAGCGTGCAAGGAGGTAAATGAGCAATATGAGCATGTGACACTTTGCCTTCGAATACAAATTCGTTGCTGTTTTTTGGTTGTACTGCAACCATGAAGGACCGTACACACGAAAGATAAACCATGCATTAATTCCGACCAATATACCCGGCCCACTAGCAGTAAAAGAAACACGTTAAACTGATTATGACAAAGAGCCTTCGCCAGGCCCCATCTTATCGACTATAACAAAAACTAGCAACATATGGGATGACGTGCCCAGCTAAATCCACTCGGTCATTCCGGCTCCAGTTTATTGTTGTATATGGAATGTGCATGGGCATGGCATTGTTGTATATGGACGCCAGTACGATTTCCCACCCGACGAGGTACCACCTTTCTGTGGTGAGGGGATTGAGTGCCCCAAAGACCCGGCAACCATCGTACCGGCGATGGGTGAGACCAAGAGTGCCTCACTCGTCCTTCCATCCATACGTTCCCATTCCAATGCCCATCTCATCCCAATACCCATGTCCTGCATCTGGCCCTGCAACACCAACTATCCCTACTATGAGCAGGCAGGGCAACTTCCCCGGTCCTGCCCACCAGCTCAGTTTTATCGGGGTAGCCGCGCCCCCTCGGCCCGCCCCCCCGGGGTTGACCGGAGTCCTGGAGGTTGAGGTCCCCCGTCGCACGGTGCTAGTTGTGACGGGGGACCAACACACCTCTTTGGTCCCGATATCCTGGAGGGGCGGGCGGGTCCGTGGAGCCTGACGCGGAACAAGTGGCTGGTCGCCTCGGGCCGGGGGCCTGGCACTCTTCCCGGTGCCCGCCGACCCGGCCGGCCGGGGTCAAGAAGTGGGCGGTGCTGGGTCCCGGTCGGGGTGGTGAGTCTCTCTCTCTCGCGGCCGGGCGAAGGCGCCGCCTGCCCCGTATAGCTCCGCGGTCGTCTGATGACCTCCCGCTTGTGGGGCTCAGGCATCCCCGCAGTAGGGCCCCAATGTGGTGGGACGTCTGCGAGGCCGAACAAACAAATAAACACATGGCAAGCCAAAACTCTAAAACCCTCCCTGGTCCACGTGACAGTGGTCAGAACCGAGAACAAATACGGCGATCTGCGGACAATGTAGCCACTAGGGCTTCTTCTCCTCGCATTCTTGTCTTTCAAGCCGCTGAACGGTCAAAATAACTGGCTTCGCTTTCCCCATTTCAGCGACGAGACGGCTGTGATCGCTTCGGACGTATCAGGCGATGCGAAAAACTTAGAGACGGTGGTTTGGAAGTAGAGTACGAACGCACAGAAGAGGCAAAAAGAGCACTGATGGCAAATTAAATTATATACCTAGCCAGAGGCCAACAGGGCAAACAGATAGTAACAATACCGATGACTGTAAAAACACACACGACGAAGAATTACTCGAAGGGTGTAATTAACTGTTTTGATCTCAGAGGCGTTAGTGATGCTGAAATTACCGATGGTTTGTCAGATGATGGAATCATTGAGGCGCGGAGACTGACGATAAGGAAAGGACAGGAAGTGCAGCACACAGACAATATCGCCGTGCACTAAGGCAGACCCACCACGCAGCGCAGGATCCCACAGATACGCTGATGACCGGGGACCGTCCCAGGGAGCTCATCCGTCTCGCGAGAGTACCGGGGCACAACTGACCGCTCCCCACCACGCACCGCCGACACGACCTCGGGTGGCAACCATCCACCAATGAAATGACAGCAATGCTGTGACGCCCTTCGTCACGGATTCGCTAACATTCGCTACTGACAGGCGGAGTGATGGGGACGAGTGGCCTAGGGGTAAGTTGCTCGTCTCACAATCGAAAGGTTGTGGGTTTGAGTCTCACATGCCGCTACTCTTCGCCCGCGACCGATCGGCGTGAGAGATTGGCGACGCTACATGACTCCAACGGTCGATGCGTCGTAAAACTAATAACGAACCAAAAAAGACAGACGAAGTGCATTTCAATACTATATACTGTGTATCTAGCAGTGGATCCAGCACTTCCCCCCCAGATGTGATGCTGATGAGATTTCCTATGGCAGCACAGTGGGGCATGATTGGAGTAGTTTGGAATCGTTGAGGAGTGTGCTATGCAATATCAGGTGAATGGTGCTAGATAGGCCGGGGTATATCACTCTCTAGGAACTTAAGATAATGGATTGATTGGGGTGTGAGCATGTGCTTTTCTAGTATTTTTTTCTTATAGATAGGCTTAACCTAGATGGCCTCCATGGCTCTTATCAAGCCTTAACACTTCATGACTGTGGCTTTATATTCGGGTAATCTTCCACGAACGAAAAAATCCGTCTATCGTACGAATTCTCACGGCCATATTTGTATACGTCATGTTAGGTCATGTTAAGCATACCCTTTCGGATACCTGAAACGTCTTAAAACGTACCAAGTACAAGACAAATATTTATCCGCATGTGCAAAAACACATCAACTGCAAGCACAAGACGACACCTGCTGTAAAAATGTCTTATCGTAACCTATCAAGTACACAAATCAATTCCGGTGTGCTCACGCCTATCGCATCTATCTGCCTAAACCCGGTAGTAAATGGCACGCCTCTGTGTCGTTGATGTGCGGTCACCGTTCTACTTGTGCTGTACACGTCTCGCCCCGAGTAGTTCCCGGCCCACCGTTTCGACCCACGGCACTCCCGTCTCATCCCGTCTCGTCGGTTCCCTGCCCTTCCGGCTCGTCCCGCCGTCACGCGGCTCCACGTGGTGCGCGACGCTCCTCCGGCCACAAACCGTCACTATACAAATAGTTTTATTGGCGCTTTTGGTCGGGCAACACGCGTGGGCGATGCCTCTCACCTGTCACTGCCGGCTCTCCTAACAACGCACGAGACGACGACACGGAAACACGGCCTCGCACGACACACGCGTATAGCAAAAATAGACTTCCCACAGCTAAACAGCGGCAACAGCGCCGCACGACGTCCACCACTAGTGGGACTCGCCGCGGCCGTGACGGCTGTCGGCGGCGGTGGGCGCCGGCCGAGCCCTCAGAGCACGCGCGCCGGCGGCCGGCGAGACGCCGCCGCCTGCCGCAACGTCAACGACGCGGCCACGCGCCAGCCGACGACCGTCCCGATCCCGCCCCACACACACTTAGGACTCCAGAATACATATCACATTCAACAGTTCACTGGGAGACGCGTCATAGGGTTATTCATATATGTAGATGCGGACGCGCAAATTAAGCTTACAGCCACGCGATTTGACAAGTATTTTTTCTCACGCTGCCGGCGTGTTGGTGCGGCTCGGATGGGCCACAGTCCATTGGGTCAGCAGGCCACAGCCCATTGTGTCAGCGGGCCACAGACCATTGGATCAGCAGCTCATTGGGTCAGCGGGCCGCGCTCCGCTGGTTGAAGTCACCCACTGACCCTCCATGAAAGACGACCGGTCAAAACTTGGGACTAGTGCACCGTCCTATCGTTCTGGCGGGCGCCGCACTACCGCCGGTCACAGCACAAACGACCACCGGCAATGGCCAGCACCGCTCGCAGCCGCCATCCGGCGGCTGTTGTCGCAACCACTGGTTGTCGACAGCGCCACCAGACGGCGCTGATGGCCGGCCGGAGGTTCACAGCATCAGGGTCTGTCTGCGCTGTCGCGCGGCCGGCTGCGTCTGGGAGGAGGTGCTGCTGCTGCTGCGTCCCTGGTCTCGGGTGATGCTGATACCGGGCAGCGAGAATATCGACACATCTGAAACGGCCGGCAGTACGTCATTCGTGATCACCGTCATCAGCACTGCGGTGGCCGGCCGGGTGGTACAATCGCCACACGAAGCCCCGAGCTGGAGTAATGCTGGAATTTAAAAAAAACATGTGGTCAGGTGGTGCTATTTCCATAGCTTCCTCTTACGGTCGATGACCATGACTTTTACAATGGACGACAAAGTCGGCAGCGAAGAAGGGAACAGACCTGGCAGTCAGTTCGCCCCGGGAACAGAACGAGACCTGATCTTAACCCGCGCCGTCTTTCCGGTCAAATCCCCACACCCCGTCTCGGGGGGGGGGGGGGGGTGAAGACCCCCTCTAAAATCCCAACTAAGCATCGCACGAAAACGAAAGAGCTCAACGAGTAGGGTCAGGGTCCACCCTCCAAAACAATTTTCCACAAAAGTGACGTCACCAGGGGAACTAGATTTTCCATGACTTTTTACGACTTACATTATGTTTTTGATTCTGGGGAGTTCATTTTGGGGACATTTGGAAAAAACAAAATTTATTTGGAATGGGAAAAGGACAGCGGAATCGACCAGGGCTAAAATTTATTTTTGGCCCCACAATTTTTTTTTTGAAATTTCAAAATTGTGAGTTTTCAAGCTTTCCTTAATTTGTATTTTCCAATGGGCAGAGCAGACCAAGAAACGTTATTTGAAGTTATCTTGCGCTAATAAAAAATGCTTACTTTAGCCAGAATCCTGTATTTGAACTGCAATTTGGCAAATACGCAAAATTTATATGCAGTCAAAAACGAAAAAATGCAAAATTCCACCCGTACGTTTTGTTTCATCCGTAAAGATAAGCAAACGCTGAAAGTTTCATTAAAATATCTGTATCCGTTAAAGCGTGACGACTGGTTGAACTTTTTTTTAGAGGTGACCTCACTTGACCTTGACTACCTCGTTGACCCTAGATGACCTGACCTAAAATTTTTGAATCAGCACATCAAATTGATGTGGAAAAAGGTATGCCAAATATGGGGGCGGTGCCGCGCGCCGTTCGTCCGCTATCCACGAAAAGCCTGAAGGGGAGGGGGTTTGAAGATCCCGAGACGGGACGGGTTAAGGTTTACCTCTGATATCGTGTGTTTGAAAAAAAATGAACGGTGGATACCCTGATGCTGTACGATGCGCAATACAGTTCTGCCCGACCATTTGTTTACAGCTGTTGTTTATTTAAAAAAAAGAAGGAAATTGAGATGGAGTTATGAACTGATACACATCTAAGGCATCATATACTGGGTATCAATATCGGGTATCTCAGAATCTCACGCAAACATCAAAATATCCATATCACTTAAATAATAAGTATCACTAATACAAGATGATTATAAAAGTAACCAAATGCTCGTAATAAGTGAAGGAGGATACAACGTCTGTCTAATCTATTTCGGACATAACCCTTCTACGGAGACAGAATAAACATACAAAGACATTTATGAACAGGATTTTAAGCACATGCTATATTCATTATACCGTCTGCCGATATTGACGAAATCATCATCTGAGTTGAAGTATTTAAATTTCAACATAACGGTACATGTAATGAGACGCTGACAGAGCCAAAATGTTCGTCGCTTCCCTGGACACCCTCCGTATACACCTACGTTATGCATCTCTATTTGCACATATATCCGTGATCCGCCCATGCTCTCGAAGTGTTCTCGTGTGACTGAACGAGTGTGTAAGTGAACACGTGAGTGCACACACGGGTGAGTGAATTCCTGGGTGAATGATGGGGTGAGTGATTGTGCCGGTGGGCGATTACGGAGTAAATAAGTCGGCAAGTGTAGTTGGCGTCCGTACAGTGCCACGCGGTATAGGAAACTGGTTTCATTAGGGTCCATGAAGTTACCATTGTGTTTAGGGGAGAATTATGGTTTCTGATTGCAATGGATTCGACTATGCTCAACACAGCGCTCCGCAAAATTATCAACTAGTATCACTAATAATATGCATGCACATGAGTATCCACGCAGCCGGAAGCTGCCAACTTGTGCTGCCCACCGATCAACCTAACACTTCATCCAAATTATGTGCTTTGTTGGTTGTTAGCCAATTTAGTCGGGTCTCGTGTTTTCGTGTCTATTGTCTAAAACCATTCCAAACGTTACGCGGCGACTCACGAGCCTGGCTATGGGCAGCACGGGTCAGGCTGTGGAGCGGCACACAGCCGGGCAGCTGATGAGCTCCGCGTGTGATCAGGTGCCCCGGGTGACCGCCCCACTCACCGTCCCGCAGCGAGTGCACGCCGGGCCCCAGCGAGCTGAAGTAGCGGTGGTGCATGGCGTCTGCCGCCGACACGCGCGCCGACGCGTCGAAGCGCAGGAACTGGCGCAGCAGCGCCAGCCCGTCGCCGCCCAGGCGCGGACACCGCTCCGACAGCGACTCGGGCCGGCACGTCGGGAAGTTGTACCGCTTGAAGTCGTCGCTAGATGTCACCCCCGGCCACGTCCGCTCGGTCGGCGAGCCGAGCGTCTTGAAGATGAGCAGCAGCTCGTCTTTGACGGTGGAGCCGGGAAACAGTGGCCGGCCGGCCGCCATCTCGAAGAATATGCAGCCGACACCCCTGCCGAGCAAATCAGCAGGTCAGCACGAGCCGAGGGCGGAGAAGTGAGCACCAACCGACCCCGGGCAGCGGAGAAAAGGTGAGCACCAATCGATCCCGGGCAGAGGAGAAAAAGGTGAACACCAACCGACCCCGGGCAGAGGAGAAAAGGTGAGCACCAACCGACCCCGGGCAGAGGAGAAAAAGGTGAGCACCAACCGACCCCGGGCAGAGGAGAAAAAGGTGAGCACCAACCGACCCCGGGCAGAGGAGAAAAAGGTGAGCACCAACCGACCCCGGGCAGAGGAGAAAAAGGTGAGCACCAACCGACCCCGGGCAGAGGAGAAAAAGGTGAGCACCAACCGACCCCGGGCAGAGGAGAAAAAGGTGAGCACCAACCGACCCCGGGAAAGAAAAAGGTGAGCACCAACTGACCCGGGCAGAGGAGAAAAAGGTGAGCACCAACAGATCCCTTGGGCAATGAGAAAGTGAGCCAACGACTCAGGGAGAAAAGATGGGCTGAGAACCGACCCCGGGCCGAGGAGAAAAGGTGAGCACCCACGGATCCCCAGGAAGAGAGGGAGAGGTGACCCCACCGATCCGAACAGAGGAGAGAGATGAGCACCCACGGATCCCGAAAAAATTGAACCCCTCCCAGGAAGACAGGGGAGAGGTGAGCAACGATGGGTCTCGGGAAGAGATGCGAACCGCAAGGACCGACCTATGCCGGGAAGGGAGGGGATAGGTGGGCACCGACAGATCCCGGGAAGAGAGGGGATGTTGATCCTATACCGTTGCTGGGCCTACGTCGGGCAGGTTCCATCCAACAGCACTTGCTGACATTTTACGAGGAATGGTTAAACTAATATTTATGAAAAGGTGTTCACAAAAGTAGGATTCTGGTGAATACTTGACAATGCATCATGTTGAACTGAATTATGCACCTTGGTTGGTTATTGGTTTTACGACACATCGACCGTCGAGTCATGTAGTGTCGCCAATCTCTCACGCCGATTGGTCGCGGACGTAGAGTAACGACAGGCGAGACTCGAACCCACAACCCTTCGATTGTGAGACGAGCAACTTACCCCTAGGCTACTCGTCCCCGGAAGAGAGGAGATGGGTGATAGCGAAAACCACTTAACATATTTCTACCATTCGTGGAACACTATTATAGTTGAAAGCTCAACTGCTCGCTTTGTTGAATAGAGGGCGAATTAAATGGAATAGTCGTATTTTATGTAGGAATTCTCCATTGCAGTGGATTGCATCCTTTTACACTCAATAGCCTGGAGCGTCCAGTTCAGGTACTTGATCGCAATACATGCGCCATTTTCTAGCCCCGTCCAACGCAGTGATAAATTACTCGCGAAACAGGGTGGAATACACCACTTTCTGAACACTGAGTCGACATCCTTCCCAAAGAAGTATCGACATCGTGCTTCACGGTGCGTGCTTGTGACGTCTCCTTGCCACGTTTCTGATAGTATCTCGTTTGCAAGTATCATGCTTATGCTCATAACGGATCCGGGATCGTGATAACTAACATCCCGTAGTGCAATTCCAGGTAAAGGGATTACCTATGATGTGCTATGTTATACAATACTAGTTCATAGCAAAGGCATTTCCATCGTTTTAGTTGATATCGTTATCTCAAAATTTGGTAGCTCTCAAAACAAGCGAAATGGATAGCTATGCGTATGCAATTGTTCAAAAACTGGGTTTTAAGGACCCAAGCATTTGACAGGAGTATTCGAAATAACGGTACTTCCATGGCGATTTCGACCTCCTGCTGTTCTTGTTTCGGGGCGCTGTATAATCACTGCAGTTGATGCGCCCTAAAACCCAAATAACTAACTAACTGTTCTTGTTTCGACATCTCACACCTAAAGAGAAATCAACATTTTAACACTGGTCCAACGTCCCGTCTCCTGTTCCCCATTCCCAGCCTCCGGCAGCGCTGCCTGGCTCGGCTCGACGGTCCCACTCCCCGATGGGGCCACCAAGTGCGCTCTCCAGTGTTACTGGGGGGGTCGCGTCCCACGACCCAGAGAACGCACGTCCCTGTCCCATCAACGCCGCACCGCCCTGTGTTGACGGCTACCGAGAGTGTGGTGATGCACCCCGCGCCCGGCCCCTGCCCCGGCCCCGGCCTTACCGACCGGTTGCTGGGGCTCTGCGACGCGTCGGCTATCGCCGCCACATTATCGACGCCAATCTCTCACACCGGTTAGTGGCGGGTCAAGGGCATCAGCGACCCGAAGCCTTGATCGTCCGGTTAAGACACGAGTGTCCCTCGCATGGAGCTGGCGCAGGACATGGGGGGGGGGGGGATCTAGAGAGAAAGGTGCAACGACCGGTCTCAATCTTGGAGGATTTAGCGTCAGCCATATTGTATTGCGTTAACCCTATGTCATAAGTTAGCGCTTGGCCACATTGCACGAAAAGGATGGGTAAATATATGTATATATATGCATCTAAATATAATATAAACGGGAAATATATGCATTTAAACACCACCTTTACCGCCCAGCAGCCATTAATATCGTTCAAACCTTCTTCTATTCACCACGTCCCGACCGAATGCACCGACAGTTCACCACTAGAGGCGGCAACTATCTAATATCTTGTGACCGTAGCCCACTACAAAACTAACAGTACACACACATTAGGAAATCACATACACGTCAAGCCAGGTCAGCTCTTGCGACTTAATGGCAAACAACCGATTTTGGCGCGAAGTGCCTACGGGATACATAGGCTGGAGTAAACATATCAATTGGATATAATTCCAGGCAGCCACTAGGCCTTCGGGTATCAAATACTGGCCACGCTCGTCGGCAGCCTCTTGGTGATGAACCAATGTGAATAGGAAGCGGCCATTCTACAGCAGCCGCCAAATCGGAGCAGCCCACACCACAGCCAAAATTATTGGAAAGAAAACCACAACACTCAACCGACATCCTTTCAAGAAATATCGACACCTGCCCTTGATACAAGCTTATGAGGTATTCATGCTCCTTTCTGACAGAACTCATTTATAAATAGCATTATCTCATGTGCATTATCTTGATAAGGAATACAGACGGCCACCAAATATCAGTAGCAGTCCCCCACCGTGATGGCTCTAAATTATTAATCTAAAGCAAATGCCCAAATACCTCATTGACATTAGGCCAACAATCAGAGCAGCCACACCATGACGGCCACCAAATCAGAGCAGCCCACACCGTGACGGCCACCAAATCAGAGCAGCCCACACCATGATGGCCACCACATCAGAGCGACCCACACCATGATGGCCACCACATCAGAGCGGCCCACACCATGACGGCCACCAAATCAGAGCAGCCCACACCATGACAGCCACCAAATCAGAGCAGCCCACACCATGACAGCCACCAAATCAGAGCAGCCCACACCATGACAGCCACCAAATCAGAGCAGCCCACACCATGACAGCCACCAATCAGAGCAGCCCACACCATGACGGCCACCAAATCAGAGCAGCCCACACCGTGACGGCCACCAAATCAGAGCAGCCCACACCATGACAGCCACCAAATCAGAGCAGCCCACACCGTGACGGCCACCAATCAGAGCAGCCCACACCATGACGGCCACCAAATCAGAGCAGCCCACACCGTGACGGCCACCAAATCAGAGCAGCCCACACCGTGACGGCCACCAAATCAGAGCAGCCCACACCACAACGGCCACCAAATCAGAGCAGCCCAACCGGAGGCGGTCGCGGCGTGGTCTGCGCGCCGACAGCTATTGCGTGCCGGCGTGTCGCCGCCATAAATCTGCGGCCGGCGCCGCTGTCGGCAGGCGTCGGCAGGCGTCGGCCGGCGTCGGCAGGCGTCGGCCGGCGTCGGCCGGCGCGGCGCCTGTCACGGCCGCCGACCGGCCGCGTCCATCACGGAACGCCGGCCCGCCCGCAGTCGACGACCAACTGGGCCACGACGGCCCGCACCTCGAGCGGTCGCACCGCGGCGGTACCCGGCGCCGACGGCGCCCAGTACGGCCTCGGTCCGGCTGTATAGCACCGTAACGCCACCCGGCGCCGACTGTGTAGCACCGTAACGCCACCCGGCGCCGGCGGCACTGAGTACAGCCTCTGCCCGGCTGTGTAGCACTGTAACGTCACCCGGCGCCGACGGCACTGAGTACAGCCTCTGCCCGGCTGTGTAGCACCGTAACGCCACCCGGCGCCGACGGCACTGAGTACAGCCTCTGCCCGGCTGTGTAGCACCGTAACGCACCAGGCAGGGCGCCGTAGCCCGGGCTGACCGTACGGGGGCTGTGTAGCACCGTAACGTCACCCGGCGCCGGCGGCACTGAGTACAGCCTCTGTCCGGCTGTGTAGCACCGTAACGCTACCAGGCAAGGGCGGCTCTGAGTAAGGCCTCGGTCCGGCTGTGTAGCACCGTAATGCTACCAGGCAAGGGCGGCACTGAGTACAGCCTCTGCCCGGCTGTGTAGCACCGTAACGTCACCCGGCGCCGACGGCACTGAGTACAGCCTCTGCCCGGCTGTGTAGCACCGTAACGCCACCCGGCGCCGGCGGCACTGAGTACAGCCTTGCCCGGCTGTTGAAAGTGTAGCACCGTAACGTCACCCGGCGCCGACGGCACCCAGTACGGGCTCTGTCCGGCTGTGTAGCACCGTAACGCTACCAGGCGGCGGCTGAGTAGGCCTCGGTCCGGCTTAGCACCGGCACCGGCCGGGCCGGCTTGGCACCGTAACGCGGGGCGGCTCTGAGTAAGGCCTCGGTCCGGCTGTGCAGCACCGTAACGCCACCCGGCGCTGGCTATGTAGCACCGTAACGTCACACATGAGAAGTAAAACATCTACCGCGTAACACCTGATCGAAAGAAATGCGCATTATACATGTACGATATACATTATAATGTACATTTCTTCCGATGAGATGTAGCATGTTAAATGTATTCCTTCTGGATGCTTCGCATTGCTTCCCTGCTATTTTTTCCTGCTGAATGACTTCCAAGGTATTATATGCTAACATATATTTTTGGAATCGGCATAGATCCCAAAAATGTAGCCGTGCATTGTTGGTAACTAAATGCGATCTGTCAATCGGTCGACCATTCTACCAGTTTGCCAAGTTATGTTGTATCCGAATCCATATTCGAATGATCCTTATTTGAAATTGATGCAGGAAGGTGGATTGTTGGAAGTTCCGTGCAACAACTGCGCAATGTTCGTCCAACGGCAAAAGGCATCTCTTGCTTTATCTCCGAATATGGCTATTCATTTTAACAATATTTTTTAACCGTAATTCGCCAGCAAAAAAAAATCATCAGCGGCGGCACCACGTCATCATATCATATTGTCATGATAAACTCGGTAGAAGGACACGATCGCTGTGCATTACCTCGCATTTGCCTGTTCATAACTAGCCACTACTAGCTTCGCCAATCTCCAATGACATCATGCAAAATTGCACACCAACAGTACCATTTTCCAAATGTACAATTAATCGAATGGCGGGTGTCCCATGCGCACCATTCATTTAATCCACTCCGATATTTCGGTGTTCGAGCCCCCTACCATCGTTGGTTGGTTATTGGGTTTTAGGGGCGCATCGACTGCGTTGGTCACGCAGCGCCCATTCCCCTACCCTCGTCCTCGCCTGTCCTGCCCTCTTGGTCCCACATCACTCTCACCGGCTGCCACGGTACCGGGGTCGTCTAACGGCAACGTGGAGTCGAACCCAGATGTGCGCTATAAACAGCCTAACTGACACTGATCGTGGGCCGAGCAGGCGCCGACAGAGCGAGACCGTCACTGGCTACACCCGCCACACATAGAGAGGTGTCGAGTGAGGCCCGACCGTCGCTGACCCTCACCACATATCGATGGGTGTCGAGTACACCGACCGTCGCTGACCCTCACCACATATCGATGGGTGTCGAGTACTACGACCGTCGCTGACCCTCACCACATATCGATGGGTGTCGAGTACACCGACCGTCGCTGACCCTCACCACATATCGATGGGTGTCGAGTACACCGTGTGCTCACCACATATCGATGGGTGTCGAGTGAGGCCCGACCGTCGCTGACCCTCACCACATATCAATGGGTGTCGAGTACACCGACCGTCGCTGACCCTCACCACATATCGATGGGTGTCGAGTAAGGCCCGACCGTCGCTGACCCTCACCACATATCGATGGGTGTCGAGTACACCGACCGTCGCTGACCCTCACCACATATCGATGGGTGTCGAGTAAGGCCCGACCGTCGCTGACCCTCACCACATATCGATGGGTGTCGAGTACACCGACCGTCGCTGACCCTCACCACATATCGATGGGTGTCGAGTAAGGCCCGACCGTCGCTGACCCTCACCACATATCGATGGGTGTCGAGTGAGGCCCGACCGTCGCTGACCCTCACCACATATCGATGGGTGTCGAGTACACCGACCGTCGCTGACCCTCACCACATATCGATGGGTGTCGAGTACACCGACCGTCGCTGACCCTCACCACATATCGATGGGTGTCGAGTACACCGACCGTCGCTGACCCTCACCACATATCGATGGGTGTCGAGTGAGGCCCGACCGTCGCTGACCCTCACCACATATCGATGGGTGTCGAGTAAGGCCCGACCGTCGCTGACCCTCACCACATATCGATGGGTGTCGAGTACACCGTGGAGCCGAGTAAGGCCCGACCGTCGCTGACCCTCACCACATATCGATGGGTGTCGAGTAAGGCCCGACCGTCGCTGACCCTCACCACATATCGATGGGTGTCGAGTGAGCACCGACCGTCGCTGACCACTCACCACATATCGATGGGTGTCGAGTACACCGACCGTCGCTGACCCTCACCACATATCGATGGGTGTCGAGTACACCGACCGTCGCTGACCCTCACCACATATCGATGGGTGTCGAGTACACCGACCGTCGCTGACCCTCACCACATATCGATGGGTGTCGAGTACACCGTGGAGCCGAGTAAGGCCCGACCGTCGCTGACCCTCACCACATATCGATGGGTGTCGAGTACACCGACCGTCGCTGACCCTCACCACATATCGATGGGTGTCGAGTATCGTAAATAAGCACCGACCGTCGCTGACCCTCACCACATATCGATGGGTGTCGAGTACACCGACCGTCGCTGACCCTCACCACATATCGATGGGTGTCGAGTAGGACGACCGTCGCTGACCCTCACACATTCGATGGGTGTCGAGTACACCGACCGTCGCTGACCCTCACCACATATCGATGGGTGTCGAGTACACCGACCGTCGCTGACCCTCACCACATATCGATGGGTGTCGAGGTACACCGACCGTCGCTGACCCTCACCACATATCGATGGGTGTCGAGTAAGGCCCGACCGTCGCTGACCCTCACCACATATCGATGGGTGTCGAGTACACCGACCGTCGCTGACCCTCACCACATATCGATGGGTGTCGAGTACACCGACCGTCGCTGACCCTCACCACATATCGATGGGTGTCGAGTACACCGACCGTCGCTGACCCTCACCACATATCGATGGGTGTCGAGTAAGGCCCGACCGTCGCTGACCCTCACCACATATCGATGGGTGTCGAGTACACCGTAGCAGCCGACCGTCGCTGACCCTCACCACATATCGATGGGTGTCGAGTACACCGACCGTCGCTGACCCTCACCACATATCGATGGGTGTCGAGTACACCGACCGTCGCTGACCCTCACCACATATCGATGGGTGTCGAGTACACCGACCGTCGCTGGACCGTCGCTGACCCTCACCACATATCGATGGGTGTCGAGTACACCGACCGTCGCTGACCCTCACCACATATCGATGGGTGTCGAGTACCAGTGCGCCCCCACGACCGTCGCTGACCCTCACCACATATCGATGGGTGTCGAGTACACCGACCGTCGCTGGCCACTCACCACATATCGATGGGTGTCGAGTACACCGACCGTCGCTGACCCTCACCACATATCGATGGGTGTCGAGTACACGGAGCGGGGCCCGACCGTCGCTGACCACTCACCACATATCGATGGGTGTCGAGTACACCGACCGTCGCTGACCCTCACCACATATCGATGGGTGTCGAGTACACCGACCGTCGCTGACCCTCACCACATATCGATGGGTGTCGAGTACACGGTGGAGCCGAGCAGCACGTCCGGCGGCCGGTACCACAGCGTCACCACCTCGTTGCTGTACGTCTTGGTGGGCACCGACTTGGCTCGCGCCAGGCCGAAGTCGGCCAGCTTGAGCTCGCCCAGCTGGTTGATGAGCAGGTTCTGCGGCTTGAGGTCGCGGTGCAGCACCTGGTACTGGTGGCAGTAGGCCAGACCGCGCAGCAGCTGGTACAGGAACAGCTGCCGGCACGGGAGCGCGCGCCGCCGGTCACCCACCGGGCGGGCGCAGGCGACGGATGGCGCCAACTCGGCGGGCACGACATTCCACGGCTGGTCGCAACACAGTGGGTTCGAATCCCCCCAGCCGACAGGGTTGCTGAATCCACCCACGACTAGTCGGCGTGAGCGTTTGGCGCCGCTATATGGCCCAGCATTGGTGGTGGTGGTGGTGGATTGGAGTTTAAGGGCGCGTCGACATCTAGGGTCATTTTGCCCCCATAGCCCAGCAGTGGAACAAGTCGCAACAGAGCCCGACGCTCCGCCCCCCCCCAGCGACTGACGTGTCGGGCGACCAGGTATGTGAACATGGGCTCAGCCAGCGCAAGCGGGAACGCCCTTTTAGCTGTTGTGCTCTGCATAACCAACATAGCCAACATCGGGCATGGAATTGGAATGCAGAATGGGAAAGAAGTATATTCAAAAAAGCATTTGTGCAGCTGTCGATCAGCTTCAAATCCGCCCACCCCTACCCCTCGCTTACGGCAATGAATTTGAACCAGTTCCCTGGTAGATGCCACTTCGTACACAGAAGGTAGCACCAACAGCCGAGCTCGCGAAAGAGATAAGTCTTCGGCACTCAGAAATAATGTCATTCATTTTACTTCATGGGCTATGCATTTTGTATAGGTTATGGTCATGGCAAGTCTTAGTTCCGTTTCTGCATCACTGAATTGCATAGCGCAGGCTTGCTAGACAACGGGACACGGATGCCGAATAACATGCATGAATGTTACGCTCGAGCAGATAACAACTCAGCACCAGTTTGAAAAACAAGAACCTTCGGCTATAGAGCGCAATTCGCGAGTCCTTTCATCCCCAGCGGAGTTATCATCCCTCTCCAGCTCGCCACTAGTGGAGATGAGGCTGAACGACGAAAAACCGGCGCACTGCATGGTATGAGACGAATCCAGTGACACATTAAAAAACTTTCAGTTAGCTTGCACCGAAGGCAGATCAAAGGACAAAGCTTCCAAACAGATTGCACACTGATAGGAACGGAACGTTTCTAAAATTGCATTCGCTGTTCTTTTGTCGGGCTTTCAATTGCGTCTGACAATTTTGTACCCCTCAAGTGATAACCTGGTCTTCTAGACGTGCGGTTGTACATTCATCTTGATCTTGAGCATCATATCAAATGCAAATGTATCCTAGCAGCAGGTTAACTGGCCTAAATCTAGCATACGAACATAATTGAGGACATGGTCATCAACACGAGCAGAAAGGCCTCTCACACAACATGCGCAGGAGTGAGAGCGGGGGTGATTCGGTCCACGCCCCTAAGATTTAGAAAACTACTGAAGCTACAAGCACACAATTTGAAGGCTAGATTGTGAATGTAGTGATCTCGTTTCAGTACAAATTTCGCGAACCTGTCTTTCCGTCCTAATGAAGTCGTGATCGGCTGCCTCAGCGCACCGACGAAGCCTCCGTGACCTTCAACGCTCGCTGGCCGCCGACCCGCCTGTCGATCTGGCACCCCCGCAATTCCTATATTTACTCACAGATGTCTATTTTGTGCTGCAGAGGATCCGCTTATCGATTTTCAACGGCCACAGCATTGCTTCATTGGGTACAGTGCTGCGTCGAGCATGATCATGGGCAAGAAACACGCCCAAAATAACCTGATGCTTATATTTACACAAGGAAATATATGCAAATTCGCACTGTATATGTTTCGGTCCGGCCTTTCTTTCGGCCTTCCTCAACAGTCACTATTGAGGAAGGCCCGCGGCCGAAACATATACAGTGCGAATTTGGATCCATTTCTTTGTTTAAATATGAGCATCAGGCTATCTTAGGCAGTTTTTCACAGCCATAACATTGCATTACAATACTGCCGCCAGTTTATGAGATAATGTATGAAAAACAGAAGTCGACGGATTCCGTCCTTCACCACTCCATCGGTGTGCGTCCTTTCATTACATGTGTCCGAAACAGACACATCTTATATCTACATCAATCCTGTAGCACTTTGTGCCCCGCCTCAACCAACCCAATAATTTTCCTAGAAGAATACGTATGTATTGCGGGTATTTCCCCTCACGTAAGATAAGAGTTGATGAGCTTCTCGTATATCACGAGGAAGGAAAAGATGGTAATGGCCAAATTATTGGACGGCATTGCTAAAAAGTTGCGCCTACTGTGGCGTCCCGTTGCATTATATTACATGCCAGCGGCCAAGCCACATCAATAGGAGCGAAATATTTGGCTATTGGCACCGTTTCCTTCTTCTTAATATCCGAAAACCCGATGAAATCTGATACAGCCGTGAGTTGAGCACAACGCTGTACCTGCTACTGGTGGCCTCGCCTAGTGGCCCCATCGTTAACAAGCCGCGTCAGCTGAAACTCCCGCAAATGACACAAAACGCAGACAATAGCTTCCGAATACCCGCGCCCGCCGCTTGTGGCTGATCTTCCTGGGCATTAACGCGCTGCATTCTGTCAATTGTACCGGCCAAATAATGCCCACAGACAGAGGTATCGTCATATACACTTCTGAAGGGACAAGTCCCCCTCCCACCACGAAATCCGACGCATAACATGGAACCATGTGATGTGCCCCAAAGATATTTGGGCGCACCCATTGCCTTCATGCGTTGAGCCCCCCCCCCACACACACAAAAAAAAGAATGAAAGGCCGTGCTCACAAACACGAAACAATGGTAGTCCAATAGATGAGAAATATCGGGGGAAAGTTGCGTGTCACCCAACTCTGCGAGTGTCGCAGCACGGCCGCCGGTGCGACGTCCAGGCCCCGTAGCCGGCCGCTCACCTTGACGTTGTTCATGCTCATGACGTTGGTGCAGTCCTCCATGTACTGCTTCAGGTCCTTCTCCAGGTACTCGAAGACGAGCGTCATCGACGTGCTCGTGTTGCAGATGTCGTGTAGGGTCACTGTCGAATAACGGTCTCGTCAGAGCGGAATAAGGGTGTGGACCGGCGTCATCGAAGTGCTCGTGTTTGCTTGCGTCACGTGTCAAGGAGTAGACGTGTATAGAGTAACTATCGGGTCAGATATTCATCACGGGGTGGTCAGGATGTACACCAATGTCCAGGGTGTAGAACACGTGCATGGAGTCACTGCTGGGCAAGATATTCATGACGGTGAGGTCAGGATGTACACCAGTGTCCAGGGTGCAGAACACGTGTATGGAGTCACTACCGGGTCAGATATTCATCACGGGGTGGTCAGGGCGTACACCACTGTCCAGGGTGTAGGAGACACGGGTCAATCAGTTGAAATTGACTTGAACTTCGATTCAGTCACGATTTTTGAACATCACTCATGCTATTCTGAGTTGAATTACCGCTTTATTGTGATTCATACCTTCGCTGCAGATTACAGTGACCTCGAAAACTGCTTCGGATTGAGTAGCCATATTTTTCAGCGGCAACATTGATTGAGTCATGATATCTGACATCGGACCCGCGCGGAACCACGGCAGTGTTTTTACTCATCAGACAAAATAAACAAAGTATAGCAACACTAACTGTTTATTGACACTCGTACCTTTAACTGGGGCCGTCGGCACGTTCTTTTGCCATCACTATTCCCAGAAGCTACGTTGTCATTCAGAGGAAGAAAAATGGTATCACTGCTTTGAGCCAAAATCAGCCTAAAATATTTATATTTTCACAGTAATTGCTGGATAATTTCCTCGCAAGATACAATTCACAGTATTTCTCAACTTTTCGACATGCTCTACAATTATCATTATCATGCGAGGATATTCCCTGAGTTGCACACAAAAATAACTGCTATGATACTGTGTTCTCTACAAAGCAACTGTTACTTCAGGTTCGAGCTCCCTGCATTCTTCAAGCCCTAATCAGCCTTCAGCAAACTCCGCTTTGCTAGCGAAAAAGGCAAAGCGGGGGACAACCTCCCACGTCTTTGCAGCACGCAGTTGTATCGATACGAAAATGGAACAATGTAGGCGATAACTACTGTATTAAATAATGTTCATACTAAATAGTAATAATAAGTCGCATATCTACCATCATGCATACTACATACGCTCGGACAGCCCATACTAAATCGCACACGATTGCATTCGGCCAGCTACACAAGCAAGGCTTTTCATAAAACCGAGAACAACAGAAAAAGAACTGGCGATGGGACGCGAGGAAAACAATGTTGCCAGCATTTGAAAGTATTATAAATGGACTTGTGAAAACAAGTTTTTTTTCCGCCGCTGTACTCGCCCGATGGCTGATGTTATTGTCGCCGCCACACCCGCCCGATGACCCATGTTATTGTGGCCGCCACACCCGCTCGATGACCCATGTTATTGTGGCCGCCACACCCGCCCGATGACCCATGTTATTGTGGCCGCCACACCCGCCCGATGACCCATGTTATTGTGGCCACCAGTACCGCCCGATGACCCATGCTATTGTGGCCGCCGCACGCGACCGATGGCCCATGTTATTGTGGCCACCAGTACCGCCCGATGGCCAATGCTATTCTCCCGCTTAACGTCCCACAGTATGTACCAAGTTGGTTGCGGCATAGCACGATGACAGTATTAAGTTCACAGGAATTGACTTAACGTGTCCATTTCCCCGCATCGTGCAACATTGCAAGAAGTCGCCTTCAAAATGTTATACTTCTTAACGATTTCTACTCAAAATTGTCCATTGCTACCCGAGCCTTTTCTACGTTTTTTTCAACTCCAAAGATTCGGCTCCACCGGTATTTTGGCACGTGGCACATTGCGCTCGTCGGTATGTCCATACTTTGGCAGTTGGTCAGCCATTTGTGTTCAGAGGCGAGCCAACAACACGGCTACACAACGCTCACTTGCTACCGAGGTGTGAACACTTCCACCCTCTCTGCAGCATCCAAATTTCGGGCACGAACGTGGCAGGACCAAAACTGTGACAGGCGGGCAATACTAGCGGCAGTGATGACATTTTGCCAGTGGCGACCTTTTTTGTGGTTATTTATGGTCTTCACGTTATATGGCTTTCATGGACACCAAAATATATAGGTCCTTTATGATGCTTGAGAAAATATAATTATACTTCTTGTTATTATGTACGGCCTTTACGTTATACGGTTTGCGTGGCACACAAACATATTGGTCCGATTTATTAAGTAAATACAAATGCTTGAGAAAAGATTGTTCTAGTCATACCTCCATATGCACCCATGCAATGAGCATGGCATTTAAGAGAACTCCCGGAGTGTCCGGGAATGCCGCTAAATTGACTGCTGATGGTTGGCCAGTGACCAACAGGCGGCAATACTTACACAAACCGGTTCGATTTCTCGATGCCTCCAGAGCAAAGTACACGAGCACACACGAGCACACACGAACACCCACAACAGAACAGGCCGACCACGCGCCACCCGGTGTGCACCGCACTCCTCGCGCCGACCACTCGACGCCCTCACCGATATTGGCGTGTTTGAGTTTCCTCAGCAGCGAGATCTCCCGGATGGCGGTGCACGGCGCGCCCTCCTCGTGCTCCAGACGGATCTCCTTCAGCGCCACGATCCGGTTGGGGATCAGTCGGGACCTGCCCTTGTACACGGTGGCGTAGGTGCCCTGCGAGAGACGGACGCGTCTCGTCACCACTTCCGTCCGCGCTCTGAGCGCTGCTGCAGTGTACATTCGCGCACCGATTCGCCGTACGTGTGCTTTGAAAACAGATGCGCCAGCTGGTTCGGCCAGTGTTAAAATAATGGTTTTTCGTTAGGTGTGAGATGTCGAAACGAGCATAGTAGGATGTCGAAATTTACCATGGAAGCGATGTCGCTGAACATGTTCTTTTTCCACAGTTGATCCAACAGCTTACTCATGTGTGCGTCCTTTTCACTTGTTGCCAGATACCTAATTTTGGGACAACTATTTTAACGACAACGATACAAAATACTTGCGCTTACTAAACTAAAAAACAAAATACTTATGTTACTGAACTGACTTTTGTATGATAGACCGCATCACAAGCAATCACAAGCAATCACCGCATCCACTTACCTGGAATTGTGCTAAGAGATGTTCATGTACCATGATCCGCAATGGTGGGTATAAGCATGATACTTATCAACGATATACCATTAGAAATTAGATATAAAGACATCATTAAGATTCATCAAGAAGTACGATTTTGATACTTCTTTGAAAGGCATGTCGATTCAGTGTTCAGAAAGCGGTATATTCCACCCTATTTCACGAATAATTTATCACTGGGTACGGCAGTTGGTTGGTTCTTTGGGTTTAGGGGCGCATCGACTGCGTCGGTCATATAGCGCCCATAGTTGGCACGACCAAGGTAGCGCGCCTGTGCAGGGCCGGGAACAACAGTTCATACCGTGGAGGCCCTAACGAAACAAAAACGTCCCGTCCCCGATATCGCGCAGTCCGACACTCTCAATGGGCGCTGTATGACCAACGCAGTCGATGCGCCCGTAAGCCCAAATAACCAACCAATACGACACTCTCAAGCACACTCCGCCTGTTTTCCCACTAGAGAAGATGACTCACTCCAGCCAGTCCAGTCATCTCTCTCCCATTGTGCCAGGGTCGGTGTACAAAAAGCACTTTGATTGGCATAGAACGAATCCAATGTCGTACAACTGGAGTATTTTCGGTTTGGTCTTTCCGGTCAGGTCAACACACCCCGTCTCGAGGGGCCCAAAACGAAGCGTCGCATGAATACTAAGGAAATGCCATCGGAAAACGCTCGACGGGTAGGGCTAGAAACCACCATGCATTATCCCCTCGAAAAATGACGTCACTAGGGTTTATGGGGTCACGACTGTCATGCATAATTCTCTGGGGTTCATTTTTTGTGGGATTTAAAAACAAATCTCTTCTTTTTTGGGGATCATAATGACGGAAGCGAAATGGACCATCGTACAAAAATGTTCACCCTCCCATTTTTTCCTCTTATAAATTTGCAAAATTTGAGTTTCCGATGAATTTAATTATTTAAAAAAACTTTCTAACGGGTAGATCGCACCGAGAAACGTCGCTTTAGGTAAACATTGCTTACTAAAAGTACCGGCCCCACACAGCCGCCACACCGCCAGCCGGCCGGCCCCACACAGCCGCCACACCGCCAGCCAGCCGCCACCCCACCAGCCGCCACACCGCCGGCCCCACACAGCCGCCACACCGCCCACACAGCCGCCACACCGCCAGCCGGCCGGCCCCACACAGCCGCCACACCGCCAGCCGGCCGGCCCCACACAGCCGCCACACCGCCAGCCGGCCGGCCCCACACAGCCGCCACACCGCCAGCCGGCCGGCCCCACACAGCCGCCACACCGCCAGCCGGCCGGCCCCACACAGCCGCCACACCGCCAGCCGGCCGGCCCCACACAGCCGCCACACCGCCAGCCGGTGGGTCGGCGGGCGGGCGGGCGCTCACCTCGCCCAGCTTGTCCAGCTTGATGTAGGTGTCCTGCTGGCCGAAGCCGATCTCGGAGAGCGACTGGCGGCGGGTGGCGCGGCTCAGGCTGCCGTCCAGCGTCGGGCTGAGCGACTGCTTCTGCAGGAACGACTCGGGCAGGTGCAGGTCGGCCGGCAGCGACAGCCGCTTGTTGATCTCCTGCAACACGGCCGCACTGCTCGACGCGTCCTGAAGCCAGGTAAAGAGCCGACCGATGGTGACACGGTCAGCGGCGTCGGCAGACGCCAACTGATGACGGCACAGTCGGCACAGGCCGACTGACGGCGGCACAGTCAGCAGAAGTCAACTGATGGCGGCACAGTCAGCAGAGGCCGACTGACGGCGGCACAGTCAGCAGAAGTCAACTGATGGCGGCACAGTCAGCAGAAGTCAACTGATGGCGGCACAGTCAGCAGAAGTCAACTGATGACGGCACAGTCAGCAGAAGTCAACTGATGACGGCACAGTCAGCAGCGTCGGCAGACGGCGGCACAGTCAGCAGAAGTCAACTGATGGCGGCACAGTCAGCAGAAGTCAACTGATGACGGCACAGTCAGCAGAAGTCAACTGATGACGGCACAGTCAGCAGAAGTCAACTGATGGCGGCCAGTCAGCAGAGTCAGCAGAAGTCAACTGATGGCGGCACAGTCAGCAGAAGTCAACTGATGGCGGCACAGTAGCAGCGTCAGCAGAAGCCAACTGATGACGGCACAGTCAGCCGCAGCAGTCGACTGACGGCGGCACAGTCAGCAGAAGTCAACTGATGACGGCACAGTCACCAGAAGTCAACTGATGGCGGCACAGTCAGCAGAAGTCAACTGATGGCGGCACAGTCAGCAGCGTCAGCAGCAGCCGACTGACGGCGGTACCGTCACCAGCATCAGCAAAAGCTTTGTCAGAAGCGCTCCCACAACATCGGCAGTCGGCGACCATGCCGCGAGCGCACGCACGGGCTCCACACAGCTACACATCTGCTTTAAATACAGTCTCTGGCGACGGGGCCGCGGTAGCTCAGTTGGTAGAGCGTCGGACTCTTGATCGCGAGATTGTTGCCTCGAATCTCACAACCGATGACATTTACCAAGCCCACCTGCGACCAATCGGCGTGAGGAGATTGCCGACGCTATGTGATCTAGCGGTTGAATGCGTCGTAAAAGAACCCACGGTTCTTCTTCAGTCCCTGGCGATTACTAACAAAGCCCACTGACAAACCACCGTGATTCCAGTTCGGGAAGCCACCTGGGTGCACCGTTCCACTCGCCATCCATCTTAACACAGCTAACCTAGTTAATGTTACGGTCCAGGTGGAACGCCGGTTATGATTCGCGAGAGCCTTGCACAATGGTAGAAGGGCACGGTGTTCGTCTCGGGGGCAGCGATATAGGGATCAGACGCGCTTAGTCCAGGCTGCTGTAAACGAGTGGCGGAGTAACGCTATAGGAATCAGACGAGCTGAAATGCTGTTGTAGACGAGTGGCGGAGTACCTAATTGTTTTTTTAAGATGATAGAGTAAGGGGACAAAATTCCGTAAAAAATATGGGTGAGGTGGAATGAGGTCGAACCATGGAATACACCTTAATATAGTTGAATGCACTGAATTTATGATGTATGTATCACTACGAGCGGCATGGCAAAAACTTACTTTCGCACGGCAGTCATTCGGAAGGCTCGAGGCATGCCAGTTCCAGTGAAACCTTCGCCTATTTGGTCATAGCGGTCTGACCCATCTGTGTGCACCAGAGTTTTGTAGCTGTTGTTGGCAACGTATTCGTCAACAGTAGCCGGAATTCTGACAGAAATACCGGCTGACTTCCTGTCTACAATAAGGTACGCGAGTGTTTGTTGTGTGTTGATCCAAACTGTTTGGTGAGTGCGGCAGTTGCTGTGGGTGGTGTGGCGTGGTTAGGATCTGTCACCGCCCCGGCAATTTGGCACTCAACGGAACGAGTTGGCAACAAATCGGCTCTTCCGCATCTGTCTGGTCTAAATCATTCAGACTCGCCCTACACCGGGCGATTCTGAATGGTGGGTGTCATGATATCGCTCAGGCAGGCTTGAACACCAGCAATCGACTGCTGGGGTGCCACTTAGCTACAATATGACCGGGGCTGATAACCTTTACATATATGACGCATGTGGCGATTGTGGTCGAGCTCAGTCTTTTATCTGAGCGCGCGACAAATAAAACCAATTGGAGTGTAGTTGGATATGGATAGATATCACTCTGAAGAATGAAACACAAGTTAGGATTGGGGCACTTTAGAGACCTCCAGACCAGAATGAGAACACCGACAGGTTAATGCAGGAAGAGAGAAGCAGGAAAGCGTAGGAGATAACTGTTTTGTTCGGGGATTTCAACATGTTTAAACAAATCAGGAAGAAGTTCCATGGCTTGGTTTGAGGAAGATTTCTTGTTTGAAAATAATGCATGACCCCACAACGGCAAATGAAATGCATCTTGTGCCTACTAATGCGGGAAATTTTGTACAAAATATGAACATAGGAGAGATCTTTGGTGATAGTGATCAGAACATCATACGCTTCTCATTGTATGTTAAAAGTTTGGAACCAATAAAGCATTGTTTCCAAATTGTGTGCAATGGAAATACATGAGTTCAGGATATTCCTGAAGGAACTTCATCGGGACTTATTGATGGGCTCAGATGCTCATGAAATGTGGAATATGATAAGACAAACTATTGCAAGGGCTCTCAAAAGATAAACTGTTCAAACAGGGTTCATTCCCCTGTTCAGTAAGTGGCTGTGTGTTGAAGCCTGATATGCCATCCAAATAAACTGCAGTTACAATACCCTTTTAATTTTTCCCGTTGATAAGTTACGATCCGGGTGCAAGATACAGAACAGTAGATCGTCTGTCCTGGGCGGAATAAAAAGTGAATAATTATCTGTGGTCACGTGAGCTCCCATTTCTGGCACCACTTGGTCAAATGATCTAATGCGCAAATCACGGTTTCAGCATTTAGCAGATATGGAGTGGAAGTCCAGAATGCTACGATGTCCGCAATTAGTGAGGAGCACAGTAACTCGACAAGCACAATAACGTACTGAAAGGCAACAGACGCCCTGCAATTTCGGACAGAATGATTCAAACGTGAAATCAGAGATGAAGCAATACCTCTGCTACTGGCACGACGTGACAAAGACAAACATAGCAATCACGTCAAACGGCTAGTTGCGAGAACACCACTTGCGCGATGGAAATTCGCGCTCCTCGGATATCGAGCGTTGACGCGCCCCACTGCGCATCGAACAGTGGGCAAGAAGGTCGCTGTCTGCTGCACTTTTGACAACCAATGTTTTCCAATCGTAGCTACAGCCATTACTTAACTGCTCACTGTCATTGATATAAGCAGATAGTAGCTTATGCTTCTTCCCAGCAATTCAGGCCTGTTTACACTTGGCAGCATTCCAGCAGTATCTTTCCTCGGGAGGCCCGGCGTTCGTGACGTCGGCGGCAGAAGGCCGCAGGCGGCGGCAGACTCTGACGTCACGCTTCATTGGTTGGTTATCGGGGTTTAGGGACACGTCGACTGCAGAGGTCATGCAGCGCCCAGTCGCGTTTCATTCTGCCAGCGTCATACTAGCGGTTGACGTCACCTAGCTGATGCGGCATGAAGCACCTCACTTGCTTAATTACTGCGCCACAAATAATCCGCTGTAGCACCAACTGACTCAAGAGGTGCCACTCACGGTGGTACCAAAATAGCATCAATTCCCAAATATGTGGCACCAGCCCAATACAAGAAGGGCTCTTGCACGTCAATGGTAATGGTTTTGATGGATGAGGAGGCAATGCGATTAGGACAATAGGGAAGCAGAGGAAAATGTATTCCTGTTAAAGAGCTGGAAAGGGTGCCGAAAGCTAAAGATTCGAAAACTGTTCATTCATACCAGGATGACAGACAATGGTGCAGGAACCGAGTGGAGGTGGGGATTAAGTGGGCGACGACCTGCTGTGGACGTTTCTGCCACAGCCCGCAGACCGGCAACTATTGAGTCTTCTCCTGCAGACCCGCAGACCGGCAACTATTGAGTCTTCTGCTGCAGACCGGACAGTCAGACCGGCAACTATTGAGTCTTCTGCTGCAACCCGCAGACCGGCAACTATTGAGTCTTCTGCTACAGCCCGCAGACCGGCAACTATTGAGTCTTCTGCTGCAGCCCGCAGACCGGCAACTATTGAGTCTTCTGCCACAGCCCGCAGACCGGCAACTATTGAGTCTTCTGCTGCAGCCCGCAGACCGGCAACTATTGAGTCTTCTGCCAGCCCGCAGACTGGCAACTATTGAGTCTTCTGCTGCAGCCCGCAGACTGGCAACTATTGAGTCTTCTGCCGCAGCCCGCAGACCGGCAACTATTGAGTCTTCTGCTGCAGACCCACAGACCAGCAACTATTGAGTCCTCTGCCACAGCCCACAGACTGGCAACTATTGAGTCTTCTGCTGCAGACCCACAGACCGGCAACTATTGAGTCTTCTGCTACAGCCCGCAGACTGGCAACTATTGAGTCTTCTGCTGCAGCCCGCAGACTGGCAACTATTGAGTCTTCTGCTGCAGCCCGCAGACCGGCAACTATTGAGTCTTCTGCTGCACAGCCCGCAGACTGGCAACTATTGAGTCTTCTGCTGCAGCCCGCAGACCGGCAACTATTGAGTCTTCTGCTACAGCCCACAGACTGGCAACTATTGAGTCTTCTGCTGCAGCCCGCAGACCGGCAACTATTGAGTCTTCTGCTGCAGCCCGCAGACCGGCAACTATTGAGTCTTCTGCTGCAGCCCGCAGACCGGCAACTATTGAGTCTTCTGCTGCAGACCCGCAGACCGGCAACTATTGAGTCTTCTGCCACAGCCCGCAGACCGGCAACTATTGAGTCTTCTGCCACAGCCCGCAGACCGGCAACTATTGAGTCTTCTGCTGCAGCCCGCAGACTGGCAACTATTGAGTCTTCTGCTGCAGCCCGCAGACCGGCAACTATTGAGTCTTCTGCCACAGCCCGCAGACCGGCAACTATTGAGTCTTCTGCTGCAGCAATATGTTTCAGCCCGCAGACTGGCAACTATTGAGTCTTCTGCTGCAGCCCGCAGACCGGCAACTATTGAGTCTTCTGCTGCAGCCCGCAGACCGGCAACTATTGAGTCTTCTGCTGCAGCCCGCAGACCGGCAACTATTGAGTCTTCTGCCACAGCCCGCAGACCGGCAACTATTGAGTCTTCTGCCACAGCCCGCAGACCGGCAACTATTGAGTCTTCTGCTGCAGCCCGCAGACCGGCAACTATTGAGTCTTCTGCTGCAGCCCGCAGACCGGCAACTATTGAGTCTTCTGCTGCAGACCCGCAGACCGGCAACTATTGAGTCTTCTGCTGCAGCCCGCAGACCACTTGGTTTTGGGCAACTATTGAGTCTTCTGCTGCAGACCCGCAGACCGGCAACTATTGAGTCTTCTGCTACAGCCCGCAGACCGGCAACTATTGAGTCTTCTGCTGCAGCCCGCAGACCGGCAACTATTGAGTCTTCTGCTGCAGCCCGCAGACTGGCAACTATTGAGTCTTCTGCTGCAGCCCGCAGACTGGCAACTATTGAGTCTTCTGCTGCAGCCCGCAGACCGGCAACTATTGAGTCTTCTGCCACAGCCCGCAGACCGGCAACTATTGAGTCTTCTGCTGCAGCCCGCAGACCGGCAACTATTGAGTCTTCTGCTGCAGCCCGCAGACCGGCAACTATTGAGTCTTCTGCCACAGCCCGCAGACCGGCAACTATTGAGTCTTCTGCTGCAGCCCGCAGACCGGCAACTATTGAGTCTTCTGCCACAGCCCGCAGACCGGCAACTATTGAGTCTTCTGCTGCAGCCCGCAGACCGGCAACTATTGAGTCTTCTGCTGCAGCCCGCAGACCGGCAACTATTGAGTCTGCTGCAGCCCGCAGACCGGCAACTATTGGTTTCTGCAGCCCGCAGACCGGCAACTATTGAGTCTTCTCTGGCAACTATTGAGTTCTGCAGCCCGCAGACCGGCAACTATTGAGTCTTCTGCTGCAGACCCGCAGACCGGCAACTATTGAGTCTTCTGCCACAGCCCGCAGACCGGCAACTATTGAGTCTTCTGCTGCAGACCCGCAGACCGGCAACTATTGAGTCTTCTGCTGCAGACCCGCAGACCGGCAACTATTGAGTCTTCTGCTGCAGCCCGCAGACTGGCAACTATTGAGTCTTCTGCTGCAGCCCGCAGACTGGCAACTATTGAGTCTTCTGCTGCAGCCCGCAGACCGGCAACTATTGAGTCTTCTGCTGCAGACCCGCAGACCGGCAACTATTGAGTCTTCTGCTGCAGCCCGCAGACCGGCAACTATTGAGTCTTCTGCTGCAGACCCGCAGACCGGCAACTATTGAGTCTTCTACCGCAGCCCGCAGACTGGCAACTATTGAGTCTTCTGCTGCAGCCCGCAGACCGGCAACTATTGAGTCTTCTGCTGCAGACCCGCAGACCGGCAACTATTGAGTCTTCTGCCACAGCCCGCAGACCGGCAACTATTGAGTCTTCTGCCACAGCCCGCAGACCGGCAACTATTGAGTCTTCTGCTGCAGCCCGCAGACCGGCAACTATTGAGTCTTCTCAGTCAGCCCGCAGACCGGCAACTATTGAGTCTTCTGCTGCAGCCCGCAGACCGGCAACTATTGAGTCTTCTGCTGCAGACCCGCAGACCGGCAACTATTGAGTCTTCTGCTGCAGACCCGCAGACCGGCAACTATTGAGTCTTCTGCCACAGCCCGCAGACTGGCAACTATTGAGTCTTCTGCAGCCCGAGACCACTATTTTTTCAGACCCGCAGACCGGCAACTATTGAGTCTTCTACCGCAGCCCGCAGACCGGCAACTATTTAGTCCTCTGTTGGAATCTAGTAGTCCGACATACCGAAATATCCATATGCAGCTCATAACACAACGCTCCTTTTACTCGTACCTGACGTATATCCATATCCATATCCTAGGTGAACTGACGTATATCCATCAGAATACAAGTTGTCAGGTCGTCCATCAGCCATCGGTAGGGCGCCCCTTCTACCTTCCGCCTCATTACTGTCAAACTCCTCTTCTCCCTAACCCCTGGGCGCTGTATAACCACTGCAGATGATGCGCCCAAAACCCAAATAACTAACTAACTCCCTAACCCCCTTCCCTATCGCACTCACCACCTGACTGTCCACTCTCACTCACACTATCTCCCTCCCCATCTCACACACAATCTCCTTCCCCTTCCTTCACACTCCCTATCACCCTCCCAAACTCTCAATCTCACTATTTCCCTCCAGCATCCGCTTTCACTCTCCCTCCCTCAGTTGCATCACTCTTACTCACTTCCTCTTTCTCTCTCTTCTTAGCACTTACTCAGGACCACACTCCCCCCCTCTCTCTCTCTCTCTCTCTTTCTCTCTTCATCCCTCCCTCCCCCTGTTGTTCTACCCCCACCTAACCGCTTCGTTTCCGGCCGCCCCACCCTCTCACAAGTTCCCCGGAGCGCCTCCCTGCGTGTCGGGCGGGCGGCTCCACGACACGGCAGGCGCGCGACTCACCGCCGCGGCCGGCCGGCGGCGTTCGTCATACCGTCGGACGGCGGCACAAGATGGCCGCGCCCGCGGACGTGCTCGGCGGCCGCGTGACTCACGTTGGCGCCGGGTCGCCGGTCGCGGTCGCGGTCGCGCCGGGGTCGCAGCTTCACGTGCACGGGGCTGGTGACCTCGTCAGAGGCGCCGCTGGCCTCCTCCGACTCGCCGTCGGAGCCGATCCGCGGGTGCTCGTACACGACGCCTGCGGCAGAACGGCGGGGCTCGGGTCACGACGGCGGCGACACGCAGTCGTCGGCGATCAGACACGCCACGGGGTGGATCAGTTGTGGCCGCCGGTCAACACTGATCAAAACAACGGTCCTCACCAGCCGGACACGAGGCCAGACACGCCACGGGGTGGATCAGTTGTGGCCGCCGGTCAACACTGATCAAAACAACCGCCCTCACCAGCCGGACAAAGGGCTGGGCACGCCACGGCACAGGTCAGCTGTGGCTGCTGGTCAACACTGACCAAAACACTGGTTCTCACCAGCCGGGAAAAAAGCCGGGAGCCGTGCAGTTGGCTGTGGACAGGGAACACAACTCCGGGTTCCTGATGTGCTTCGACAACGGCGTTGGAGATGCGGTCCTTTTTGGACCTTTGGTCACTCAAAGAATTACACGATACAATAATATCCACTTCTTACATTGCCGGATACCAGATGAGTCTTGCTAAATTAGCCATTCGAGCCCTAAAACAGAACTAGAGTAGCCTCTATACAACTGGTCAGGCACAAAGGGCAAGTATTTCGACAAAATATGTGCGGGCACACTTAATGTTTTGTCATGGCATATGAATTTTCATGTTCGAGAAACAACAAACATAATTGCATAGATTGAGGGATGGGGTGGGGTGCTCCTAGCAATTTCCTGAAACATTTCATGAGTGCACAAACAATGCTCGCGAGTGCACATATAGATGCACAGAAGAGGTGCAATCCCTCATTTCGAAGGCAAATTATTGTCTTTAAAATGAAGGCAAAACAAGAAGAAAACAAAAAGTTTTGTGTTCATCCACAGGGCCACACATTCGGAAAGCGCTTCTGGAAATACTACTCCTAGGTGCGCCACTGAGTGTATGTGCACCCTTAGATGGATACAGAGGTACACCACTGCAAAATGCAAGGCATCGCAATTGTTTCACTGCTGCCCTCATTTTTAAACATCAACTTAGATGTTTATGAGTCATTCTAATTACATAGATGTATCCTTTGATATCGAAGTTTACACCAACAATCAATCTCAACAACCCTCAATTGAGCCTAACTTCCGGTGTTGGCAGGCTCCACTCGCCAGCAATGAGTAATCTCACTTCTCGCCCCTTGAATTATCAGATTATATATTCCATAACACAACTCTTACTCACGGCCATTTACCACCAATAATTAGTTGAGATTAGCCGATTCCATTCGGACAGCAGCTCAGTGCTTCTAAGAAAAATCCTTCGTTAAATGAAGGAAACCACCATTATCGGCTCACATGCTGAAGGAAACTACCATTCCCAGCCCGGTTTGACCCACACGGCGCTTCGATTCGATGGATTCGGGGCTCTCCAGCTCCTGCTCCGGCTGGAGCTTAAATACTGCCAAGAAAGGCTACAAATAACGCATATATTTTGCTTCCTTGAAAATTCACAACTTTTATATGAATTGACATGAAAAACTGTTCACTTTTACATTCTCAGACAACCCAAAACAACAGCAGGAAATACACAAGATGGATTTTACACATGGATATGGCCAGATGGCTGCACAACATATTTCAAATCTACGAAGATTTTGCGACAAAATGGGCCACCATAGAAGAGGAAATTGCAGTGCCTTCCGACTTGCATTGCTTCAGAATACATAAACTTGTCGCAATAACAGTGTTTGTGACACTTCGACAACTAGTTTCTCCGCTCTGGGAAATGGAAATTGAGTTGCGAGTTCTAATGCAACGGAAAATGAGAGCCAGTCAGGTGGCATTTACTGTGCTTTCGTCGATCAATGCCGCCAGCAGGGAGGCTGCTGGCTGGCTTAACGATTCGAATCCGGCCAGCGCGATGAAGCCAGGTTTGCCAAATCGCTGACGCGGCTGACGGGTAAAGGAAACTCGTCTCGATTGCGTCGTTTTTACACTAATCGAACACAGGCCGCTGGCGGCCTTGGTAGCTGTCAAGGCGCGTGGACGGTCGGTACGAAGCCATTGTGTTTTTAATTTGCTTTCGTTCTTCTCTGGTTTGCATCCCGGGAAGAGTGGGTGCTGTGGGAATGATAATCTGTAGGTGCTGTTTTATTATTACACGCGACTCCTATCATCTGTCACACATGTTGTAGGTATTCTGGTATTTTTTTCTGGTTCTAACGATGTCATTGCAGCGAATAAGGCTGGTTGATTTTGATGGAAAGAATGAATTCAAACTTAAGGTTCGTACCAATATTTTTGGGGGCTGCCATCTGTGATGGTAAGCTTTTTGCATTCCAATCATACCATTGACTATTGACTATTATAAATACCGTGTAGCAGACTAATCATTTTCGCTAAGGGATATTGATGTCTTGCGGTTCCTGAGGTGAAACGAATAGTTCTTATTCATTGTGAATATATTCTTATCATAGCAATACCTGCCTACCTGAAGCTGCAATATATTCAAAATGTCGTGAGAAATCAGGCATGATTATATGAGTCACCTTTTGCAAATGGCAGTGTATTGTAAGCACCGGGCTCAGACGACTGTGTTACTGTTTGTACTGTAAATACTGTGTGCCAAGTTTGCATTGCGAGGGAATGCTGTTTTTCTATTATCCAGCATCAGGAGACATACCAAAGCTCCGTGTGATCAAGCATCTCGAATGTATGCACCTTATTCATGCTTCCCAGACATACCGCAATTGCATGAACTCAAGGATTATACACTCCAAATAAAAGAATCACTGCTTGACAAGCATAAAGAGCGTAAAATGCGTGAGGAAAACGTGCCAACAAATAAACGCCCATCCATGCCCAACAAATAAACCAAGGAAGCCAGGAAGAAGGCACTGAGAATGCTCGGGGCAATAAATAGGAATGTATCATACAAAAGTGAGGAAGTCACCAGGAAGCTTTACTGTGCATACGTCAGGCCACATTTGGAATACTGCATCCAAGCTTGGTCTCCTAGCTATGAAAAATATTGTTGGCTTTTAGAGAGAGTACAAAAGAGGGCTACAAAAATGGTTAATGGCATAAGCAACCTGGCATATGAGGAAAGATTGAAGAAATTGAATATGTTTTCACTTAGATATAGAAGGCTGAGAGGAGATCTCATCGAGGTCTTTAAATTTGTCCATGGTCTGGAGAGGGGATACCTTGGGGAAATGTTTGAATTGAACAGAAATGATGCAATTAGAGGTCATAAATTCAAAATTAAAGTTAACCACAGCAGACAAGGTTAAGGCAAACTGTCTTCACCAACAGGGTAGTAGAACACTGGAACCAGCTGCCAGAAAACATTGTCAGTAGCAGCACATTGAACATCTTTAAAAACAGCATAGACAATCATTATAAGAATAGAGGGCTTGGTTTTCAGTATTACAAGGAGGGCTGATTGACAGATTTGGTGGGCAACTGGTTCAGTGTACAGAGTGGAACCAAGAAGGACCCTTGTGGCTCATAGTTGCACTAATCTTTTATGTCTTATGTCTTTATTTATGTCAATAACTTCTTAAAACGCTATACTTTAATCATTTACGTTACTTCGGAAAAGACAAACCTAACTTAGACAACTAACAACCTCAAGCATGCGAAGGACACCTTCCCTTATCCTGAATGAAACTATAACAGTGAAACATTTTGAATAACTCGGACAAAGCACGGCAATGTAACGGTACACGAACGAAATAACACATACAGACCCTGCCATGCTCAATTTGAAGATGCTTTCAGTAAAAGGTCCCATTGCATGCCCACGCAATGTTTTCCTGCACAAGACCGTTACAGCCGGTTGCCACCCAGTCAACGACTAGGTAACGCTGGAATAGACAATCTCTAGCTTTGTCCAGCTTGCCACCCCTGAATGACGGCTGGTCATCATACACGGCAAGTTGCGGGCAGTGGCACGGGCAGGGCTGTCCTAAGGAGAACCCACCAGTGATAACACGTATGAAAGTGGCAAAACGGATGAGTGATCGAACGGAGAAAACGTCCGGCACGTGAAGCGCGCAGAAAATGTAGGGGTTTCCGTGGTGAAAAACTCGAAGCTTTCCGTGGGTTGGCACCCCTGGCTGCGCCTCTGGTTATGAACGACACCGAGCCGATGGCCATTGGCGATTCAGAACGGCACCAATGGCAGATGCTGCCGTCTGTGTGGTTCACGAAAAAACACGAGCAAAGCAAATGTTGGAATTAGGAGCCCGATGGTAACAAACCATTTGTATTTTGATGACCATGACCTGCGTTATGTAATATTTTATCACAACCAAACATTGAACCAGAAAAAAATCGACTTGGACCACTTTTAATAACCTCACTAGTCACTTGTTCAGATATTACCCCAAGTTCATTTTCGTTATTTGATGAATCGGGAGTTGTCAGAATGCCAGGACTCCCGGGCATCAGTAAATAACACTGTGCTGATGGACATGCCAGATCAGCGCCATCCAGCTTCAGAGTTTCCGGCTACTGCAAAACAAGGATACTAAAACCCCTTCTGAAAAACCGCGACATCCGTGTGTGGGGCGGGCGTTGCGCTTCCCTCCCACCACCAGCCGGTCAGCTGACGCCCCCACGCGTGACGTCACCAGCTGTGCGTCACGCGGTGGCCAGCTGCCGGGAGGGGGCGCCGCCGACGACCACAAAGGGCGGCCGGCCGGCGCCTGCGAGCGCGCCCGGCCGCTCCCATGGCAGCAGAACCGGTTCGACGATCGTCGCCCAAGGTAAACACGCGCGCCACGCGGTGGCGTCGGCAGATGCTGGCCGGCTCTGGTTACCCCGCGCCAGCTGTGTGCGCCAGCACCGAGCCGGCTGCCCTGTGGCAGCACAAGGCCGGCGCTGGTCCGACCCCGGCCGTGGTGAAGCTCCACCCGGCCGGCTGCTCTGTCGCGGTGAAGCCTCACCCGGCCGGCTGTGGTGAAGCCCCACCCGGCCGGCTGTGGTAAAGCCCCACCAGGCCGGCCGTGGTGAAGCCCCACCCGGCCGGCGGTGAAGCCCCACCCGGCCGGCTCTCTGTGTGCCACCCCCGGCCGTGGTGAAGCCCCACCCGCCGGCTCTCTGTCGCGGTGAAGCCCCACCCGGCCGGCTGTGGTGAAGCCCCACCCGGCCGGCTGTGGTGAAGCCCCACCAGGCCGGCTGTGGTGAAGCCCCACCCGGCCGGCTGTGGTGAAGCCCCACCCGGCCGGCTTGTAGCCCTGTCCGGTGAAGCCCACCCCGCCATCTCCGACCCCGGCCGTGGTGAAGCCCCACCCGGCCGGCTGTGGTGAAGCCCCACCCGGCCGGCTGTGGTGAAGCCCCACCAGGCCGGCTGTGGTGAAGCCCCACCCGGCCGGCTGTGGTGAAGCCCCACCCGGCCGGCTGTGGTGAAGCCCCACCCGGCCGGCTGTGGTGAAGCCCCACCCGGCCGGCTGTGGTGAAGCCCCACCGCCGGCTGTGGTGAAGCCCCACCCGGCCGGCTGTGGTGAAGCCCCACCCTGCCGGCTGTGGTGAAGCCCCACCCCGCCGGCTGCTCTGTTGCAGCGCTCGGTCGGCGCCGGAACAGCGAACATCAGTGACGCGAGGTCTCCCAAGCACGCTGCACGCCTACTCGCTCTGCGGGCTTCTGATAATTTCATTCAATCTACTCCTTAGGCGAAAAAGCTATCAGTATCATGCACGAGAGCAATCAGACGTGCAACCGTATCGCTCAGTGCAAAATCGTTTTCTCTGAAAGCATGTTAGTTCCGATATTTTTTTGCAAACCTGAACATTTGTACCAGTTTTCCTTAGTATCGAACAGGTTTTATGCGCGCTACGGTAGATGTTGCCAAAGCGGCATAATCCTCACAGAGCTAGGCTTACAACCACTATGAAACAGCCCACATCTATATTGCATATCCATATCTGCATATCATGACGTATGCTACCATGATATTCATTACCGGTGTTTGCGTGCTGCTGACTGCTTTGAACACCGCATACTAATACCATGTCATATTGCATTACGGAAACTGCAGCCACGGGTGGAAAATCTAGATGTATTGGGAAGGTGGTTCAAGCCAATTTCTTCTCTTAACCGTCGGTTAGCGAGCAATTTGGATTTATACGCGCTTCGAGTCGAGATGTGATCATATTACGCCCACATTCTCATAACCGTCAGGTGGTGGTGGTGGTGGCTTGGAGTTTAGGGGCGCGTCGACATCTTGGGTCATTTTGCGCCCATTCATAACCGTCAGGCTTAGCAGGCTACGATTGTGTACCGTAACACGGGTCGGTAACAATAGGTACCCATTTTACAAAGAACAAGTCACGATGTCACCATCCCGCTAGCACTGATTGGCCGATACAATTATACGTGACTTCAACGCCAGCCAATGAGACGATGCCTGGTTCCATTACTCTCTTCCTTCCCCGTTGCTGGTGCAGTGTAAAATAATTGACAATGTGGCCTGGAAATTTACAGTTAATGGAATTGACTATTTCATCCTTGTCTTAGGTTTTTATCATTTTGCCACATGATGTGTGGGCAGTTATTATACACCTGACAGCTAAATAATGTAAAATGCATGTGCCTGAAGTGAAATATGTGTATTACAACAGCATTATGCTTTTTAATCCTTAAGTGGAGATCCTTTATTTTCTTCCAATCTTTCACTATTCCCAACACTTCTTTCTTCATCCACACAGTATGGTGAAGTAATTTTAGGACACTGTGCTGGTGTTACCCAGCAGAGCTGATGGCTGAGTGAGCTTTATGTGATCAGGGTGAATCGGGTTATGTAATCAGGGAGGTGGCAATGGCCACCTCAATCATGGGTTCTGTAGTGGCACAACTGGGCCATGTGGGCATGCACTAGGCACAAATGGTTTTCTGCGCAGCTTTAGCCATCAAAAAGTTCATTTGGACCCCAGCCAACTTCACAAAAGGATGCCCATAACCCCTTATATGTAGGTATTCCTGAACCCCTGCAAACACCTTGATGACCTCAGCGTATTCGGATTTCAGAGACCAAAAAAATGTAGGACAGGTAGCGAGTGGGAGGATCGAATCAAATATCGGTCACCCAGACTTCACTTTAACATAACAGAATTCCGAGCAATCGCAACAGTAAAAAATCAAACCTTGAGCACGCTTATTGTGCCATTCAAAACAGCACTCCATGTTGGCGCCGAAAGAACTGGTGCACCATCTTCCGGCTGGTGTCCGCCGAGGAAGCGGTGCTTCAGCTACTCCGGTGCGATGTTGGATGTTTGGGGTTTGCACCTTTCGGCTGGAATCAGGGGCGGATGCAGGGGCACTGGAAGAATGTGCCCCACCCCATCCCCCGGCCGGGAAAAGGTACCCCTCCGGAAAGGACGAAGTGCACCCGCACCTGAAACATTTCAGCCAGAAGCAGGACAGGCATAGGCGTCCCTTCAGTGTGCTCCAGTGTACCCTCGCCCCCTCAATTTTCAGCCAGAGGCCAGTGACCTCCAGACAAGTGGACCTCCCCCCCATTACAATGTCTGTGTCCGCCCCTGGCTGCAGTCAGGCGGAATGGACATCTTCCTGACGGTCGGTCGTCAGCCGATCAGGAACGAGTGCACTGCTGCACCGCTCTTTGGTCGGTTATTGGTTTTTACGACACATCGACCGTTGAGTCATGCAGCGTCGCCAATCTCTCACGCCGATTGGTCGCGGGCGAAGAGTAGCGACAGGTGAGACTCGAACCCACAACCTTTCGATTGTGAGACGACATGCTACTCGTCCCCCTGTACCGCTCTTTAGTGACCATGTCTGCCCGGCGGTCAGGAGGTGCACGCCAAACTGGACCAATGACGCCGTTGGCACTTATCCACCACACCAGGTGGTGGGTGACCTTTCGTCCGTGAAGAGGTTTTCCTGAACAACATCGGCCGCCGATTGATCCCGGTTCGGCGGCTGTGTGTGTGTTGACACCGCCGTTCAGGCGGAGACGTGCACTGCCGCTGAACCGAATCCCCTCGAGAAACCCGGGCTCAACTGCGCCGCGAATAGAGTGTTGACAAGACACAACTGTCCAACTGCCGTCGAGCGGAAACAACCGCTTCCGTCGTCCAGTAAAAGTGAACTACATTGGCCAGGGGCCATCGTCAGGAGTGACGATGGCCCCTGGCCGAAACGTTGAGTAATATAGCATAATCCCTAACGCTACTTTTGATGTAAACTCAGCACCTCCTGGTATATTGAGGGTCGTACATTTCGTCTCACGCAATGTCTAAAACCCAGGAGCACTCAAGAGCCATTCTTCGTTGTATTAAACAAAAGTGAACTATTTTACCTTTGTCGTCGTTGCACAATGGGCCACGAGCCCGGGCCAGCGCGTCATAACTGGCTTCAGTGACTTTTCGGTATCAATATGAACATACATCGAACTGTTCGGAACTGACCACGGAACATGAATCTGACAATAGTTGTTTTTCCCCAGTGAATTCGTCCATGCCAGCATACAAATTCACTAAGCAGGAAGCTTTGCCCGACTCAGTGGGAAAGGAATTAGTTCGTCATGAAGTAGGCTTATATTTTATTAGGAAATGAAATACCACACGACATTTAACATGAAATACCAACGAGTTGGTAAGTTGCGAATGATGGAAAGTGCAAATGCAGGTACATTCGTGCGAATTTCCACTCGCGTGCTTTACATTAAAACAAAAACTGCATGAGTTTGCAATCGAAATTAACTTTTCAATACTGAGAAAATGTCTGACATTTTTCTGGCTCACCCTGTACGTTTTCACCAGCACCATCTAATATACCATTTGTTAGACGTGAGCATGTATCAACCAGCCAGTTGGTTTATCACCCAACTCCGACACCACACATTCAGTTCTAATGAAGTTTTGCATACATGCTTGGAGTGGATAAATATTGACAAACCAAATTGCGAGTCGATGGAAACTTTGCAAGTGGGTGCTCGAGGCCAAAACTTGTGCAATTACCAACACATGTGGGCGGAGAGGAAAAGACAAATGTCTGTCGAAAAGTACAATGCAAACAATCCATAACCACAATGGCGATAATTCGAAAACGACGAGTCGCAGAGACATCAAATCGACAAACTATTGTGCTGAGCTGAACAGATAATTGTGTTTGTTCGACTGCTCCCATTGTGATGTGTCACGTGACTCCCATAGGAGTCAGTTCCATCGTTCTGGTTGTCACGTGCCACGCATCTCCCACAGGAGTCAGTCCCGTAGTCTTGATTGCCATGTTCCACTGACTCCCACAGGAGGTTGTGGTAAAATGTGCTGTTTTGGCCCACTTTTCAGGATTGGGGCGAAATTTAGACCAGCGGACGAGACAACCATTTAAAACATATATTACATTTAATTTTCCTTCCAACTGCATTTCGCCGAGCAAAGGTAAAACTGTGCACCCCACAGATGCGACGTTAATGTGGCCACAATGCGGCGACGTCGCGAGTTCGAGTTCGAAGTGCTTCCCTGTTTCCACACAAATTATGGTCAAACCGTCCAAAGATTGGTCATAAATAAGTGGTGATTGGTGATAGCGAGAATACGGTATATGCTGCGGTCTCATTGTAGTCAACAATGAGATGGACCAGACTTCGACTTACCCTTATAACACCTGTGGAAGCAATCCAGCAGCAGCTTCAAAATGCACTGATCAGTTGCCGCCTCACGCTTTCTTACCGAACGTGTCACGGCGCTAATTCTAACGATAAATTCATAAAAACCGCACTGTGCAGACTAGGTACCTGAAGCAGGAAACACACCTGGGAACGGGACCTGGACCAGGGAACGAGATGAGGAACGGGACGGGATGGCGAGTTGAGTGACGTAATCGGGTTACGTAATTCTGCTTCAATTCCGTCCAGTGCAAGGCCATAGTGCATATGCTATGAATATCGCATATGCAACATGCCGGCAAAGAAAAGAAACACTAGAGTTCGCAATGCATGTTCCATGAGGCAAGAGGCCGTGTTTTGAAACATAATATTCGTGGAGTGCTGTGCCGTGGAATTTGTTTTTGCGGCCCCGCACTCACGCAGATTAAATACACGCCCCCACTCCGCACACACTACAGGAGTGGTTCCATCTGTCGGCACAGCTGCGGGACAATCCTGTCCGCGCCTTCTTCTCGGTTCCTCACAGCATCACACTGTACACGCGACGGGACTGTCCCGACTTATCGGGCCCGGCGGCACAGTGCTGCTCCTGTGACACAAGGCGAACCCGTGCCCTCGAGGAATCCCACCGAACGAGGCGGCACCCTCGCTCGGGGGTGTCACTTCGAGAGGACGCTCCCATCTACCCAGAGGGAGCGCTTCCGGCTGAACAATCAAATGCGGTGCAATAAAGTGTTCTGCTAGTTATCCCCGCTTCGTCTACCAATGTCATATTGCACTCGAGTGCCCTGTAGAGGAGCCTTCTTCCCATCCTGAGGGGTGCCACATCTCCATGAGAAGGGGGCACATTTCCCAGTGGCGACCTCGAATGGGTCCACAACCCATTTTTGAGAATAATACTCTCACGCAGAGTCCCGAACCCTGAATTACCTACAATAGGCTTCTGAACAATTTTACAAACCCACGCCGCCAGCACTGCTACTTTTCTCGTCATAATTCGCTTGGCGTTCCGTTGGCTTTGTTTAAGACTATAATTATCGCTGGGAAAATGCTAAACATGGTTTTCGTTCAACAAACCCCACATTACAAACGCGGGCCACAGCAGCTGTCTTTCGCAAACAGACCAGACGACGGTCGCTAATCCATTGATTGATTGATTGATTATTTGGGCTTAAGGGCGCATCAACTGCTACTGGTTATGTAACGCCCATGGTCCCATGGTCGCTAATCCATGGTAGCTAATCCAGTGTGCAGAGATAATACACGGACAGCGACCTTGGCAACCACTTCACGATGCCGGGGACCGAACAGCCAAGGCTTAAGATACCGCTCCCGAGGGTGCATCACAATGTCCATAAATTACGACACCGCGGCTGACGTTCCCATTTGCGAAACAGCTTGAAGCGCAGAATAATGGGCTGGCGCGGGATTGCCTTGCGATCATTCACCATTCTGCATTCTCGTATTTAAATCGGAAAGGCCATCGTTTCTTTGTGTTGTAATCTTCTTGCAGGGTATAAATACGATAGGTTTGATAATTTCATTATGGAAATGGTGTAGATATGAAGACTTCGTTCATATCTATAGAGCCACAGCATGCGGCCAATGTTTACCCTCCGCGACGGCATCAATTCAATTCATTTTCAGCGCTTTCGACAATTCCACAATAGCTTATACAACCATGCTTTCACATTCATTTTGCCACCATGTACGTCCTGACACTCAGAAACTAGCAGCGACCCCAGGTCAACGCTCTGTAAAATGTTCTAAGCTGAACAATTATCATTACCAACGACCATAGCTTCTCTGTCGTTCATTTATCGCTGCAAAACTATCACGGAAACATCTCGGCGGGTTATTCGTGTCTGGAGTTTTCTGGGCGCATACACTGCACCGGTCACATACCACCCACAACCTCATCAGTCAAACAATGAAATGCAAGCGAAAGTCAGCCGACGTGACTCGCACTCTACACCCTGGCGCGCCGAACGACCGACGGACGAAGGCAGCCGACGAGGCGTCCGAAGCGAGCCCGCACCACACGGATCACACTTGGCCGGACGCCCGCCGACGCGCCAACGTCGCGCTGCAAGGCGCCCCGAACAAGCTGCCGAGCGGCGAATCGAACTGCGCCAACGACCGATCCCGTTTTCAGTTGGGCGGCTCGGCGCACGGCTCGGCGCAGAGCGATGCCAGATAAGGCGGGCGGGCCGCGGGCCGACACCGGCGACACGGAGCCCGCCAGACCGGCGCCGCCTCCTGAATATGGGGACATCCTGCCGACTGGCGCCACCTCCTGAATATGGGGACATCCTGCCGACTGGCGCCACCTCCTGAATATGGGGACATCCTGCCGACTGGCGCCACCTCCTGAATATGGGGACATCCTGCCGGACCGGCGCCGCCTCCTGAATATGGGGACATCCTGCCAGACCGGCGCCACCTCCTGAATATGGGGACATCCTGCCGACCGGCGCCGCCTCCTGAATATGGGGACATCCTGCCGACTGGCGCCACCTCCTGAATATGGGGACATCCTGCCGACCGGCGCCACCTCCTGAATATGGGGACACCCGGCCGACCGGCGCCACCTCCTGAATATGGGGACATCCTGCTGACTGGCGCCGCCTCCTGAATATGGGGACACTCGGCCGACTGGCGCCACCTCCTGAATATGGGGACATCCTGCCGACCGGCGCCGCCTCCTGAATATGGGGACACCCGGCCGACTGGCGCCACCTGAATATGGGGACATCCTGCCGACCGGCGCCGCCTCCTGAATATGGGGACACTCGGCCGACTGGCGCCACTCCTGAATATGGGGACATCCTGCTGACTGGCGCCACCTCCTGAATATGGGGACATCCTGCTGACTGGCGCCACCTCCTGAATATGGGGGGACATCCTGCCGACCGGCGCCACCTCCTGAATATGGGGACACCCGGCCGACTGGCGCCACCTCCTGAATATGGGGACATCCTGCCGACCGGCGCCGCCTCCTGAATATGGGGACACCCGGCCGACTGGCGCCACCTCCTGAATATGGGGACACCCGGCCGACTGGCGCCACCTCCTGAATATGGGGACATCCTGCTGACTGGCGCCACCTCCTGAATATGGGGACACCTGGCCGACTGGCGCCACCTCCTGAATATGGGGACATCCTGCCAACCGGCGCCGCCTCCTGAATATGGGGACACTCGGCCGACTGGCGCCACCTCCTGAATATGGGGACATCCTGCTGACTGGCGCCACCTCCTGAATATGGGGACACCCGGCCGACTGGCGCCACCTCCTGAATATGGGGACCCCGCCGACCGGCGCCACCTCCTGAATATGGGGACATCCTGCGCTGGCGCCGCCTCCTGAATATGGGGACACTCGGCCGACTGGCGCCGCCTCCTGAATATGGGGACATCCTGCCGACTGGCGCCACCTCCTGAATATGGGGACACCGGCCGACTGGCGCCACCTCCTATATGGGGACATCCTGCTGACTGGCGCCGCCTCCTGAATATGGGGACACTCGGCCGACTGGCGCCGCCTCCTGAATATGGGGACATCCTGCCGACTGGCGCCACCTCCTGATATGGGGACACCGGCCGACTGGCGCCACCTCCTGAATATGGGGACATCCTGCCGACCGGCGCCACCTCCTGAATATGGGGACATCCTGACGACCGGCGCCGCCTCCTGAATGTGGGGACATCCGCCGACCGGCGCCACTCCTGAATATGGCGACATCCTGCCGACCGGCGCCGCCTCCTGAATATGGGGACACCCGGCCGACTGGCGCCACCTGAATATGGGGACATCCTGCTGACTGGCGCCACCTCCTGAATATGGGGGGGGGGACATCCTGCCGACCGGCGCCACCTCCTGAATATGGGGACACCCGGCCGACTGGCGCCACCTGAAGACGGGGACAGCGCCCCCTGGAGGAGTGCCCCACCAAAACGTCCAGATTCGCCAGTGATCAGACTGCTGCTCAGCAAGTATTAAATGACTTTGCAATTGCATTGCGAATCAGGGACATTGAGAATTTCCCATTCTCTTGTGACACTCCCACGAATGACACCATCCAAGTTGACACTTCCCATGGACATCACCACGCATTTCAGATGGGGAGTGAAGAAGAGAGGATGTGTAGGTGAGTATTTTCATGCGACGTTATGGGCGCAATTCTGAATTTCACGAAGTTCAGAGGGGACGCATTCCTGTCTCCCATCACGGCGACGCCCCAACATCCCACGTACTGGGGACACTTCTGACACTTCCCAGCATCCAGCTCTGTCTTCTGTTGTTAGTCCCGCGTGTTTTGGTCCCGTCACGTCTTGCCTCATCTCGCTCCGCCTCATTGTCCAAACACGCAAATCCACCAAAAGCGAGCCGAGGCCGCACGCCGCTCGCACCCGGCAGTCGACACCACTGCCATCTGGTGGCCGGCCTGCCAAACGCAACCCGCACGCACAGACAGCGAGCGAGCGCTCCCCGTGCGCCCCGCCCGGAACAGTTACGGCCCAAGGCCATTTCGGTTTGGCCGACCGCTCGGCACGTCTGCCGACGCCGGCGCTCCAGAGGCAGTCGCTGGCATTGGGCGCGCCGACCGGCCTCCTCCAGCGCAGAGGTACCAGTTACCGCACCACCGCATCCACCTAGCTGGCCTGTTCCGCGACAAATCGACAAGGGCGCAACACCTGATATTTTATATTTTGATGTAAAAAATATTTGTGTGGAGTTATCTGATGCGCCGAATCCAGCTCTGGCTGTTTGTTATTTCGACTTTAGGGCGCATCGACCATGTTGATAATATAGTGTCCATTATCCAGCTGTGCCATTTTTAGAAAGATCAGGTCAAGGGTCAAGGAGTTATAGCCTCGGGCGTTTCTGAGATGCCACAAAACAAGGGTGACTTTTGAGGTCCTTAATACAATGAAGAACAATCTGAATTGTGCAAACGTATATAATCGGTGAACTCGCCATAATCAACTGCATTTTTGGCTATTTCAGAATTTTCGTTTACGAACCACTTGAAATCATGGCATCGCGACCTAAGGTCACGTGACCTACCTTAACTATCTGGACAGTCACAACGCGATTTGAAAAAGTGCAAAAATGAAGTTCGATATCTTATCTTTCGAAGGAACAAAAAATGTATTTGGATTTGCCCCTAGAAATCTACAAATCCGTTCAAAATTAGGCATGCGTGGTTTTTTTTGCTAGATTATCGTGACCTGTTTTAATATTTGTTAAGAACAACACATTACTGAAATACAGGCCTTTTGATGTTCGTGGCACGTGGTGGAATGAGAATGTTAGTCATCCGATCTTGAGTGTTGTGTTGCACCAGTGTTCTAACTCGTTATGAGGTCAATGGTTAGACAAGTGGCAGAAACGTCTCCAGAATTGTGGTAGCTGGCCAATTCCACCACAAGTCGACAAGTGAAGGGGCCAGATTACACTATATCTTGATGCAAATAGGCGGAATAATATCGAACATTTTTGAGAGGTCACGAAAGGCTGGATACCTGAAACTCAATGAAGAGCAACACGAATTGCACGAATCTATATATCGTTGAACTTGTCATGATCCATTGCATTTTGTGTCAATTTCGAAATTTTTGTTCAAGTTTTTTTTAAATCGTGAGCTCGTGACCTATGATAACGACCTAGTTTGATATCCGAGACAGTCACAAAGCTATTTTGGAAATTCAAAGACGACGAAGGGTGATTTATGAACATCCTAGATCGTCACTTGTAAGGAGAACAGTAATAGAAATGTTTTCACCCTATGCAATATATTTCTGCCTCAGTATTAGCATATACAAAATTTACTATCATATTTCACAGACAACAATGAAATGTTTTTATAACAGCCAATCGCTGTACTATCAACCATCTGGCGTTTCAAACCCCACATTCTGGAGACGAAAAGATAAACCTCACTAACTGAGTAATCACATTCACCTTGAACTGCTCGAGAACAAATCTGGCGCGGACACATCCATTGACACGTGCTGTGTCTGAAATGAATTGCATTGGATCATGAGCCGTCTACATCGGTGTAATAAAATAAAACAACATAATCTTACGGTGCAATATAATACAATAATGTCTTTCAGTACAGTATTTTAAGGCAATGCAATGTAATGATTTACATATCATCCCATACCATGTCAGAATCCCAGTTCAGACTAATGGTCTGTCACTGCGATAATATTAATCAACACAATCTGTCAGCGCGCACACTAACACGTCTCACTTCACCCAACTACCATTAACACCCACCGCGCCCGCGTGCAATCGCATTAGGATAATTATCACTTGGCGGAATGTGATCAGTTGACTAGGTATTTCGTGAGTTCCACCATGTGGCAGTGCCTAATAAATGACTTGACTTGACACGCTCCGCATTCGTAAGCAGTTCATAACCATTTCGGCGCCGTGGATCACTGGTGCGAACTTGTGTTCCCTTCACCGTGACGGCTTTCGGGAAGTGCTCCGTGAAGTGGGTCGTTACCTCCATTGCCTCTTGCTTTGATACAAATATGAATTTGACGCAGCTGGCTAGCTTGTACGACAGATACCCAAACATGGTCTCCGCCGTCATTTCCCGATGCCGTCACAAGCGCCCTTACCTTGAGATGTGACAAAAAGTAATTTACAGGACACCCCAAAATCTGTCTGATGGTGACGCATTGACGAAGTCATGCTTATTCGTATGCCCCCGTCTGTGATATATTATATGTATATATATATATATATATATTATTTAGGTCAGGAACTGCAGTCCGAATTTCTGGGATAAGCCGTTACAGAAACACATGTACCATGTCGGTGTTGTGCTTTGTACCGTCGTAGATACAGCGGTAGCTCTGATGGCACAGCACCTGATTCTCACGCCAGCACACGATGAACGGGTGCGCGGTAGAAGCCTTGAGCTGCATCCTGCATCACAAATGAATAATTTTCAGCCAAATCGTGCTAGACAACGACTTCGCCCTGTTTGTCGGTAGCCTTTGCATAGGTGAAGTGCTGACCACGTTTGTCAGCCACAAAGTCGTGTCAGCTTCATGGTTTCCCGGCTCAAATATTGCATGCTTTCCCCTTTGGTCTATACTTTTTCTGCTAGTGTACAACGATGCGTGCTCATCCACTGTTTGCATCTAATCTCATTATCCATGTCATCATCTGCGGCTAAATAACCTTCACTCTCTTCTCCTGATTTGGACGCGGAGATAATCATCAGAAAGTACATCACCCCCATCTTCACCAGGACAGTCCTCACAGGTATGCATCATGAAATCGCGGTTTTCCCTGCCACATACAGTGTGACTGAGGAGGTTACGGAGACTGGGAATGCCGAGAGCGGATTTGAGCAGCTTTGGGGTTTGATAACAAGTGACATGCACATCGAGTGCGTCACGCTGCCTGTCGGGACGACCGCTTCGGACGAATGGCGGCAAAGGTCAAGAAGCCGGCGCGAGGGTTTTCAGAGTTATACGTGCGCGGATAATACATCCGACGAAAAATATCCTAAAAGCGAGCATTTTCTTGATTATATTTTGTGTTCCATCAACATCCCGCACAGTGATGCGGCCGTGGAAAGAGAAGCGACAAGCCGCCGTGTAGACAGAGGGAATCGGGTGACAAGCCACCGTGTAGACAGAGGGACGCGGGTGCCACGCCGCCGTGTAGACAGAGTGACGCGAGTGATAGGCCGCCGTGTAGACAGGGAGACGCGGGTGACAAGCCGCCGTGTAGACAGAGGGACGCGGGTGCCACGCCGTCGTGTAGACAGAGGGACGCAGGTGACAGGCCACCGTGTAGACAGGGGGACGCGGGTGACAGAGGCCGTCGTGTAGACAGTGACGCGGGTGATAGGCCACCGTGTAGACAGTGACTCGGGTGACAGGCCGCCGTGTAGACAGAGGGACGCGGGTGACACGCCGCCGTGTAGACAGGGGGATCGGGGGAAAACACCCCCGAGGAAAGGGGGGGGGGGGGGGGCCCCCCCGCCGGGGGAGAGAGGGGGGGGGGGGGGGGGGGGGGGGGGAGAGGGGGGGGGGGGGGGAAGGGACGGGGAGAGAGAGGGGGGGGGGGTAGACAGAGGGACGCAGGTGACAGGCCACCGTGTAGACAGGGGGACGCGGGTGACAGAGGCCGTCGTGTAGACAGTGACGCGGGTGATAGGCCACCGTGTAGACAGGTGAGGGGACAGGCCGCCGTGGGACAGGGGGGACGCGGGACAGAGGGGGGTGCAGGCCACCGTGTTGAGACAGAGGGACGCGGGTGACAGGCCACCGTGTGTACAGAGGGGCGCCGCTGGGCCCCATGTAGCGGGGGGTGACAGGCCGTGTTTAAAGGGGGCCCGGCTCCCATGTAGACGGAGGCACGTGCCAGCACCGACACACGTCCACTCGGGCCAGCCCGCCACTCACCGAGGCCCGCGCCCAGAGTGATGCTCTTCCGGATGGTGCTCTTGCGCCGCCGCTCGCCCAGCTGGCTGAACCAGCTGCCCAGCTTCTGGGTGCCGCTCGAGAGCGAGTTGAACGTGCTGCTCTTGTGCAGCATCTTGATCTCCATGTCGGGGCGGTCGCGCCGGCGGCCGGTCACCACACACACACCACACACTGTGCCGTCGGCTGTGCGTGCCGCGCGGCGGCTGCCTCGGCCGGGCGCACTGCTCAGTTGCTATCGACCCGGCCGGCGGCGCACACCCTCCCCTGCCGATAGCGTCCTCCGACTGACGTCAGCGGCGTGGAGGCCGCCCGCCGCCCGCCGCCCGCCGCCCGCCCGGCAGGCAGGGCCGCGTGACTCACCCATCTCGCCGGAGCGCCGGCCGCTAACTGCCGCGGACGCCACGCCGCACCAAACACGGCCCACTGTCCGGCCCGGACCGGCCGATGTCCGGTCACGTCGGCCGGCCCCGGCAACGGCTCTGCGCACCGCAGCCGACCAACTGTTCAGCTGGACTGCAAGGCTGTGTGAAGTAGCCTTGAAGCTGTTCGACCCGGCCGCCCGATCCAGCTGTTCAGCTGTCCGGTCCAAGTGGCTGGTGGTTCGGCTGTCCGGTTGAGGTGTCTGGCTGTTCAACTGTTCGGTGCAGGTGTTGAGATGTCCGGTCCAGGTGCAAAGCTGCCCAATCCAGGTGTCTGGCTGTTCAACTGCTCGGTCCAGGTGTCTGGAGGTTCAACTGTCCAATCCATGTGTTTGGCTGTATGGCCCAGGTGTCTGGCTGTTCAGCTGTCCGACCCAGGTGTCTGGCTGTTCAGCTGTCTGGTGCAGGTGTTGATTTGTCCGGCTCATGGTGTGAAGCTGTCCGGCCCAGGTGCAGAGGTATGTGGTCTACATATGTACCATCTGGCTGTGCAGCCTAATCAGAGGATACTAAAGCAACACGGTTTGGCTGCCACTTCATCTATCTAGTCGCAAAATACCCCAAATGTTTATGGTTCCATATCTCGTCACCTCCCAGGTCGATCTATCGTGAATAGACTATCCCTAGCACTGATGGTGCAGTATAGTGTACCAATTATATGGTTTGATCTTCCTCTTCATCAACGACAGCTGAAGTGAAAAGGGATAGGCAGGAGTGGTAAGCTTCTTACAAATTCCAGGGTAAGTCATATCCCCACACAGAAATCAGTTCCGTCGGTGTGTTCCCATCTACCGATGATTTGGCTTCTTCGGCGCGACCCTCTGTCTACACGGTGTACTGTCACCCGCTTCTCTGTCCACGACCGTGTCACGGTGCGGCATGTTGATGGAACCAAAAATATAATTCAGAAAAAGGCGTTGACGAGTAGTCTAGGGGTAAGTTGCCCGTCTCACAATCGAAAGCTTGTGGGTTCGAGTCTCACCTGTCGCTACTCTTCGCCCGCGACCAATCGGCGTGAGGGACTGGCGACGCTACTCGACTCAACGGTCGATGTGTCGTAAAACTGATAACCAACTAACCAACCAATTCAGAAAAGGCCTGCTTTCGGGAAATTTGCGCGAGATCTATGATCTGCACAAGCAGAACTCCGAATACCATCGCACCGGCTTCTTAGCCTTTGCTCCCATTCGTTCGAAGCAGTCGTCCTGGCAGGCAGCAGTGGGCGAGGCGAACGGCCCAGTCACCCTTTAACCGCCAGAAGAAAAAGCGGCTTGAGCGGCCGGCCTGGCCACAGCCTTTTTCCCAGGTGGGTGGCTTTGCAACGACGTGCCCTATAATCACGCAAAAGGCACGTGCGCACAGCTCCGATCCCCGATGGCCGCTTGTTTAAATTGACGCAGTGCAGTCCGTCCCACTTTTTCCCGAAACCATTCCATATTCGGTAATGTTTTCGAGTTTGTGTGCTGTGGTCCAGCGATGTTTTACAGCCGCGCAGTATTTGCTGCGAGGATAGTGAGCATAGCGAGTCGCGCTTCAGTGCCAAATAATCCGGGACGATACACGGTGACACGATTAGAGTTATCTGGGTCTGTCTGAAGCGTGCATTTTGCCATCCCTTTGATTATTTGGGCTTAAGGGCGCGCCGACTACAAGGTCATTTAGCGCCCATAACAGTTAGTTGTTCCAGCATTTTGCCATCCCGTAAGCCAGGCTAATCACAGCAGAAGACCGAGGGCCACGGACCGCTGTCGCCTGGAGACCGGTGATAAACAAACCGCCGCAGCCCGGTCGTACTAATTACATTTTCCACGAACGCACAGCCAGATGGAGCAAGTCATAGTTAGTTAGTTAGTTAGTTATTGGAGTTGAAGGGCGCGTCGACTGCGTCGGTCGTGCAGCGCCCATAGAGCAAATCCGTGTCACCACACCAGCCGGCGCCCGGCCATCCGAGTGCATATTCAAAATGCAGCATCACGATTGTGGATGCCCGGTCACTTCATGCTTGGGCTCTACATCTGCTAGCTTTGTGTCAAATTGCTGGGCTGGAATGGTACGAGCACAAAGCTACTACCTTCGTATGGCTGAAAATGCCCTCAAACTTGCAACCGCTTGCGTGTATGAGCTAAGCAAGCCACTCGCCCACTTAGTCACCACAGGCACATTTATGGTGCACCAGGCAGGTCTGTAGGTGCACAGAGGAGGTATGTGGGAGGACGTGCAAAAACACAGAACGAGACATAAACCCAGGGCGAGGCATAAACGCACACTTCCGGTGGACTGCAGCGAGATAATGAATACAAAGAGGCGTGCGTTACTCTGTCGCTATCGCACGCTCTGACTCAGCGTCCTATTTGCGTATCTCACTGTTATCTACAGAGTGACGGTCCCACGCAATCAACTGGAACATTGGTGGACCCCAAACCGATGACAGGTAGTTCTCCGGGGTGGACGGGTCACTGACACAGTCAATATCACGTGAAACAACATGTCTGCTTTCGTCAGGCAATCTAAGTTAAGCTTTTTGATGCATGAACTGTTTTGCTTTTTTCTCAATCAGGAATCACATTCATGTTTATCAGCGCATTATGATACCCTTCAACTTCTGAGAAGTACAAAAACTTTCCAAATTTCCTTTATCGACGCTTTCGCTCTGTTATGACACATAGATTTAAAAATAATCCTGATAATAATCGTTGACAAGTCTTCACCCTCTACCTTCATAACATCTGGCTATGGATAGGTACAGCTTGACATCCTACAAACTATGCCAAATCTGAACCGGTACGATGTTTAAACAAACATAAACTTCTGAACTGTAACTTCTGAACAAATACAACTTATGAACCATAACATGTATTGTGATTTTAGTTTCAACGCTGTTCGTACCCCAAGAATGTGTGCAATTAATCCTCAAATCACCGGCGTTAAATATAACAAGCATTCATGACATGCCTGGATATGACCACGCACAAGGGGAAGCTGAAGGTACAGTCTCATGGCATCAATAAAAATCCAAATATATAGATTCCACACAAATTGGTGCAGAGCAACTAGCTAAACGTACGCTCGGATAACACCGTCGTATGACTCGGGAGTCGACAGAGGACGCCCGAATTGGTAAAACCACCCGCAAGCGGCACACTGTACTGTTCGTGGCGCGACTCGACTCGAGCGACACTTTCACGTGTTCAAACTTAGCGTGGGACGGATTGCCTTCAGCTGCATTGATCGGCGTACGCGGTACCGTAGCTGCTGTAACCCTACGATGAAAACACGATTGCAATGCCAGAAGTTTCGGCGTTATACCCTCTCCGAGGGCATTCTGACTGCCTAATATGTTCGCTTTATGCTGCCCTTGACGAAGGTGTGATGCCGAAATGTCGTGCATTGTAATTGTGTTCCCATCTGAAGGTTGGAAAAAAATATATAACAGAATTGAAGGTCATCCGAGGCTAGTTTTGAACTGTCTTCCATTCCACAATGTGTTGCCAGGGCAAGTCACGACGCACTCTTGTTAGTTAGTCATTTGGATTCAGGGGCGCATCGACTACAGAGGTCGCATAGCGCCTCGTGACGTACTTTTGAAGAAGCCCGAGATTACCATTGTATTCTTGGATCAGCTTCAATTACCATTCAAGCTTATCTGGGAGATACCTACGAGTGACACAGTCAAAGTTCGAGCCTCCAGCGGAGAGCAGTTCCATTGAGTTAATATTTGGGTTTAAGGGCGCGTTGACCACGAGGCCACTTAGGCTCCATGCGAGCAGTTTCAGCGATTTGAAAGCCGAGAGAATGAAAGCAAATGGTCACCAACAGCTCTCTGACGCTTCTGTAGCGGCTCGTGGACCTGTCGTCCATCCGCTGCTCATCTCACTCATATTAATAACCAATCCCCTTTCCCTCCGCGTTGTCACCCCATATCGCATGCCGACGACTCCCAGCTGGTCGGCACCCGTCCCAGACCCAGCTGTTCGCACCCCTCTCCGGACACCACCTGCTTGTTAGAGACGCTATCGAATTGTTACGGACACCATCTAATCATTAGGGACATTATTTGCTTGTTAGGGACATTATCTTCCTCTTAGAGACACTATCTGGTTGCTAGACCCGAAGTCACGTCATTGAAAATAAACCTTCCGCCGTTGAAATTAGTTTACTTTTCAATATGATAGCGAGCCCAGGCAAACTCGGGTTACCACGATTAGCAGGAAGTTGTCTCTGGAAAAGGTCTGGAAAAGGTCTGGAAAATTCACATCACGCGACCAGGTACTGATAATCGTTACAAGTAAACATGGGTCTGGCTGTCTGTAACGTACGCGGGTCAAATCGCCCTGCAGTGTACACAGCCCGATCAGAAGGCCATTCGACAGACACCGGGCCCTGCCACAGCCCCGACAAGCCCGCGCCTGCAATTTAATCACCACCGTTGTTAACACATGGTGGCATATGGACGCGGCGCCAGCTGGCTGCCGGTCCCCACAAACAATATCGACGCACAGGGCGGCATCGATGGCCGCCGACTGCCCGCCAGCCCGGCTGACGTCTACGGGGGGTCAGCAGTCAGCCGGGCTGACGTCTGTGGGGGGTCAGCAGTCAGCCGGGCTGACGTCTGTGGAGGCCCAGCAGTCAGCCGGGCTGACGTCTGTGGAGGCCCAGCGGTCAGCCGGGCTGACGTCTGTGGAGGGCCAACAGTCACCCAGTCTGTGGAAGGCCAGCAGTCAGCGGAGACAGCAGCTCGTGCCGCAGTTCTCCTCTGGTAAGTCAGTAGCCACACGCACCCGTGCGTGTACACAAGGTGAACGACACCTCGGTCGTACCCCCCCCCTCTCTCCTCCACCCCACCTGCCCGTGCCCAGGCCCTAAGCCAAGCGCACACAACGCGTAAACAGAGACCGGCGGTGTAATCTCGCGCCGTCGTCCAGCGCGTGACCGGGCCGGATGTGAACACACGGCTGCTCCACGACAGGACCGTGGCGGCTCTGACCGTCGCGGCTCCAAGACACAACCGCCGTACGTCGCCGCTGGTCCTGCGGCCCCGCCGTAGCGCAGTAGCCAGACATGGCGCGGCCCGTGGGAGAGAAGCCCGGGCCCAGTACAGCCCGCAGCCCGCAGCCCCGTCGGGAGAGCTGCGCACTCGAGGTCAGTACGAACAGCGGCAGCTCGGGACACGGAGCGGTCGACCTCGCTCCGCGTGGAGCCGCGTCAGAGTCCGGACGGGGTAGGTGGAGCCGCGTCAGAGCCCGGACGGGGCAGGTGGAACAGCGTCAGAGTCCGGACGGGGCAGGTGGAGCCGCGTCAGAGTCCGGACGGGGCAGGTGGAACAGCGTCAGAGCCCGGACGGGGTAGGTGGAACAGCACCAGAGTCCGGACGGGGCAGGTGGAACAGCACCAGAGTCCGGACGGGGTAGGTGGAACAGCGTCAGAGCCCGGACGGGGCAGGTGGAACAGCACCAGAGTCCGGACGGGGTAGGTGGAACAGCGTCAGAGCCCGGACGGGGCAGGTGGAGCAGCATCAGAGCCCGGACGGGGCAGGTGGAACAGCGTCAGAGCCCGGACGGGGCAGGTGGAGCCGCGTCAGAGCCCGTACGGGGCAGGTGGAGCCGCGTTAGAGGCCAGGACGGGGCAGGTGGAACAGCGTCAGAGTCCAGGTCTCGACGGGGCAGGTGGAACAGCACCAGAGCCCGGACGGGGCAGGTGGAACAGCATCAGAGTCCGGACGGGGCAGGTGGAACAGCGTCAGAGTCCGGACGGGGCAGGTGGAACAGCGTCAGAGTCCGGACGGGGCAGGTGGAGCAGCGTCAGAGCCCGGACGGGGCAGGTGGAACAGCGTCAGAGCCCGGACGGGGCAGGTGGAACAGCATCACGGCAGGTGGAGCGCGTCAGAGCCCGGACGGGGCAGGTGGAGCAGCGTCAGAGCCCGGACGGGGTAGGTGGAGCAGCGTCAGAGCCCGGACGGGGCAGGTGGAGCAGCGTCAGAGCCCGGACGGGGCAGGTGGAACGCACGAGCCGGGCGGAGCCGACGGGGTGGTGGAAGCGTCAGAGTCCGGACGGGGTAGGTGGAACAGCATCAGAGCCCGGACGGGGTAGGTGGAACAGCGTCAGAGCCCGGACGGGGCAGGTGGAGCAGCATCAGAGTCCGGACGGGGCAGGTGGAACAGCACCAGAGCCCGGACGGGGCAGGTGGAGCAGCGTCAGAGCCCGGACGGGGCAGGTGGAACAGCATCAGAGCCCGGACGGGGTAGGTGGAACAGCGTCAGAGCCCGGACGGGGCAGGTGGAGCAGCGTCAGAGCCCGGACGGGGCAGGTGGAGCCGCGTCAGAGCCCGGACGGGGCAGGTGGAGCAGCACCAAGCCCGGACGGGGGTGGAACAGGTCGAGTCCGGACGGGGCAGGTGGAACAGCGTCAGAGCCGGACGGGGGGTGGACGCGTCAGAGTCCGGACGGGGCAGGTGGAGCCGCGTCAGAGTCCGGACGGGGTAGGTGGAACAGCGTCAGAGCCCGGACGGGGCAGGTGGAACAGCACCAGAGCCCGGACGGGGCAGGTGGCGGTGCCAGTGGCAGACAACCACTACCGCTTGGCTGCTCCGAACGGCCGCGCCTCCTGGATGCCAATCTCCACTAAGACTGGACCAAACAGACGGCCACCCGCCCGCCGAGGCCGCCTCGTGTGGCCTCACCGGCAGTGTGCCGGACTGAATGAAACGGCCAACCACCGGAAAACACTGGCTGTTCTGGGGGCCCGCGCTGGAGGCGTGCACGCGACCAAAACTCATCGCTGGCTCCGGTATGCCGGGAGGACGTAAGGTCGAAGCGCACTTAACTCAAAACCTGGGCGGCCGAACCTTCAGCGCCCGTGAGGCCCGATCGTCAGAGGGAGTCGGCGCCGCAACTCACGCCCTCGGCCGCGTCCGGCGGGCGGCCAGTGAGCCGCACCGACACCACGGACTGGGAGGATGTCCCAGCGGACTGTGCGTCGGCGCACAGGCGCCGGGCCGCTGTCCCGCGACCCCCGCAGGTGTCCAGCCAAGCAGACCAGCGGCGACGTCGGCCGGGAGAGGCGGGACGTCGCACCTTCGGCGGAATAAGCGCCGGCCCTGCCCGGTGCAGCACGCCAGCCGGAGAGCCAGTGCCAAACAGGTCGTCAAAACAGCTCGCGCCAGGGAGTCCAGCTCTCGACATCCAGGCACACGGGTACCCGCGTGCTGTAGAGAAACCACGAAAATGGCCTACAATGACGGCCGGCGGACAACGCCGGCACCACGCGGCCAGGTTGTGGCCGGCGGACGTGTCACCAGGTTTGAACTGACGTGTCAGAATCATGGATTTAAAGAGAAAAAAATTTGCAAAGAAAAGCATCCAGGGTCAGATATTTACATATCGGTGTAATTTTACATGAACAGTACTTTTTGCGCATTCCAGTGTCAGATTTTCAGGGCGCTGCTTTACCGACGCAGTCCATGCGCCCCCAAACCCCAATAGCCAACCAACCAACCAACCAACCAACCAACCAACCAACCAACCAACCAACCAACCAACCAACCAACCAACCAACCAACCAACCAACCAACCAACCAACCAACCAGTCAGATTCTGACATGCTCATCAAACAGCAGTAAGCTTGCAGTCACTTCCAAACAACCCCTCTCAGTTTGCCGAAAGAAGTGGAGCATTTCCTGGGGGTGCACAAAGCTCCAGATGAAAAGCACCCACAGGGAGGCTGTGTTTCCAACCCTACGTCCACCACCGGCGGCGCACCGGCGGCGCCCACAACCTCACCAGCATCCGAACGGCGCCCCCCGTGCAGATAACGCAACCGCGGCCCACCGGCAGGACACAGCCGCGTCCCCGTCCCCGGCGGCTCTGAACCGCCACGGCTGTGCGGCGGTTCAGACTGCACCGCAGGCGCATGTGTGGCGCTGTGGCCGACACATGCGGCGGCGAGAAGTCCAGCGGTAAGGCGCCCGTTGTCCGACCGCAAGGCTGCGGGTTCGAGTCCTGCCTGTCGCCGCCCTTCGCCCGCGACCGATCCGCGTGAGAGATTCAGGACGCTACATGAATCAAGTCGACGAGTCGTAAAATCCAATAGCCGCCGCCGGTGGTGGTTGGCTATTGGATTGGATATTGGATGCAGCCGCCGTCGACACAAGTGGCGGGCGACCCCATTCGGCGGCAGGCCAACGGCTGCCTGCTGATGAGCGCGAAGACCGACACAGAGAGAGAGGGCGGGTGGAGTGGCGCGACCGGTGCACCAGGGGGGATCGGAGCAGTCCGCGCACTCCGCCCGACCGACGCACCACGGGGGAGCAGTCTGCCCCCCGCCCGACATGCGGACCCCATAGAGCCGCACTGACGGACTGCTTTACTTCGAGGGATAAGATATCGAATTTCATTTCTGCACTTTTCAAATAGCGTTTTCGTTGCCCCAAAAACTAAAGTAGGTCACATGACCTTATGCTGACGAATTGGAGATTAGCGGCGCGTCAGCTATCAAGATCATACGCCCTTAGATCATGATGTCACGATTTAAAATGGCCTGTAAACGAAAATTCTGAAATAGCAAAAAGATGCAGTGGATTATTGTGAGTTCACCGACAGCTACCTTTGCACAGTACGGATTGCTCCTCATTGTGTTAAGGACCTCAAAAGACACCTTATTAGGTGACATCTCGAAAATTTCCGAGGCTATAACTCCTTCACTTTTGACCTGATCTTTTCAAAAATGGCCACTCCAACATGTTGGCAAGCATCCATCTACGCCTAAGTCATCAATGCTCCAGCTTAGTCAGAGCGCTGACGAAGGGCGATAGACGGCATCAAAACTTACATGTGAAAGAAATATAAAGTCGCCTCCAGATGCAATGCTTATATATATATATATATATATATATATATATATATATATATATATATATATATATATATATATGTATGCATATTCTGTACATACATACAGGTCCTGTCCATGTGGTCCCAGTGTGGGATATATATATATATATATATATATATATATATATATATATATATATATATATATATATATATATATATATATATCCTGTACAGGTTCCAGCGCGGGATAGCCAACCTGTACGTGTCGGACTGTATGCGGGGTGACACAGCGTGCGCAGATGGCGGCCGCTTGCCGTTAAAACGTCACTATGTGCTGCTAATGGGAGGTCCCTGCCAAGACCACACAGAATAACCTCTTCAGTCGCCGTTTCCGCAGGGGACTGCCACCACGTAAGTGATGGCTTGGCAAGCTTTCGCTCGCTAAGTGTCCAAGTTTCGGGCATGTTGTCGCTTTTTACGCACGAACGACCCGATCGATTGGCTGAAGTCGTCCAGGGGAAGAGCCAGACGAGTTTTATGTCCACCGTATGCAGTCCGTCCGCCAGCAACGTCATCGGCGTCGATGTCAGCCAGGCCATCCGCATGCAAACTACAATATCATACTTATCGAGAGCGATGCCACAGCTGTCACTAACATATACTGCACTGGCTTAACGATCAGGAGCGATGTCATGGTTGCCAACAGCATAAACTGCACTAGCTTACATATCAGGATCAATGCCATAGTTGTCACGAACATATACTACACTGGCTTTAAGATCAGCAGCGACGCCACAATTGTCACCAGCATAAACTACACTGGCCTACATATCAGGAGCGATGCCACAGTTGTGAGGGATATAATTATCAAGACGAACCATATCGTGAGAGATATGGTTACCAAAACAAGGGCGGATATAGAAAGTGCTGGGAATGCCCCCTCCCCCACCCCATGGAAAAGTGACGTCCCTCTAACTGGGAAAATGCCCCTACCCAGCAGATTCTTTTTTCAGCCAAAACTCCTCATCCTCAGAGGAAAATGTGCCCATCCAAATAATATCTCCCTCCCCCGGCATGCAACGAAGCAAATAGTTAGTTAGGCCGCAAAAACTGACCAGGCACTTATTAGGCGGAAATATTCGATACATGACGGCCACACAAAGGCGCATCATACACCACCTGAGCTTTAATCCGTGAGCATAATAGACAGGCATGCTATCATTATGTTATATTTCACACCATCCCTGATATGCAGATTCGGCTCAATAGGTCGGAAAATGTCAACAATGGCTCGATGTGCTGGCCGCGTGGCTGGAACACCGAGCTGCGCTGTGTGGCTCGGATAATTCTACAGTTGTGAAGACAACTGACAGTGGGTAAGCTAAAGAGTAGTGATAGCTTGTTTATATGCGGCCGCAGTGGAGGTAGCGCCGGAAATACCCGACGGTGTGTGCGCAAGGCTATGTTGGTTGGTTATTTGGGCTTAGGGGCGCATCGACTGCTTCGGCCATACAGCGCCCAGCGCAAGGCTATGTGCGCAAGGGTATGAATGTATGCATGTACCCAAGGATATGAAATGCAGCCAAGGGGGCCGCCCCTCCCTCCACAGCCAAAAACGCACCAGCTGAAACTACCAATTTTGAGATTTTCACTACAAAAAAAACGGCTCGCGAAGCGCGCCGAAACCGTTTTCTTTCATAAATTATTTTATTGGTCGCCTCTCAAGAAAATCCACTGGGCATGCGTTGAGTGTCATGGGCATTGCGCCCGCTTCCAGAAAGATCCCACTCCCAGCATTGTCACTTCGAGTGACAAAGGAGGCTGGCCAGTCTCGTCAAGAGCGCTGTCAGTTGGTGACGTTCGGAGCGCGCCAGTAGCAGCATGGAGTACAGCGCTGTCACCGAGTCAAGTTGGCGTTTAGTTGTCTCGAGAAGGAGCGTCACAAGTAAAACTTCCGCCGTCGGTCGGCGACCGTATCAGAGCTTGATGCGTGAGCCCCAACACGCCGTTATCTGCGCAGTATGCGCCGGGAGATAGGACTTTGATAGCCGGCAGTCACCTAGTCCTGGTGCACATCTCAGACAACCGCTGCATGGCACATCTCTCATAGTCATCTCATAGCACATCTCAATCAGCCGCTGCATGGCACATCTCTCATAGTCATCTCATAGCACATCTCAATCAGCCGCTGCATGGCACATCTCTCATAGTCATCTCATAGCACATCTCTCATAGTCATCTCGTAGCACATCTCAGCCGGCCGCTGCATGACACATCTCTCATAGTCATCTCACAGCACATCTCAATCAGCCGCTGCATGGCATCTCTCATAGTCATCTCGTAGCACATCTCAGCCGGCCGCTGCATGGCACATCTCTCATAGTTATCTCATAGCACATCTCAGCCGGCCGCTGCATGGCACATCTCACATAGTCATCTCATAGCACATCTCAATCAGCCGCTGCATGGCACATCTCTCATAACATCTCATAGCACATCTCAGCCAGGCGCTGCATGACACATCTCTCATAGTCATCTCATGGCACATCTCAATCAGCCGCTGCATGGCACATCTCTCATAGTCATCTCATAGCACATCTCAGCCGGCCGCTGCATGGCACATCTCTCATAGTTATCTCATAGCACATCTCAATCAGCCGCTGCATGGCACATCTCTCATAGTCATCTCACAGCACATCTCAGCCAGCTGCTGCATGGCACATCTCTCATAGTCATCTCATAGCACATCTCAATCAGCCGCTGCATGACACATCTCTCATAGTCATCTCATAGCACATCTCAGTCAGGCGCTGCATGGCACATCTCTCATAGTCATCTCGTAGCACATCTCAGCCGGCCGCTGCATGGCACATCTCTCATAGTCATCTCATAGCACATCTCAATCAGCCGCTGCATGGCACATCTCTCATAGTCATCTCGTAGCACATCTCAGCCGGCCGCTGCATGACACATCTCTCATAGTCATCTCATAGCACATCTCAATCAGCCGCTGCATGGCACATCTCTCATAGTCATCTCGTAGCACATCTCAGCCGGCCGCTGCATGGCACATCTCTCATAGTCATCTCACAGCACATCTCAGCCGGCCGCTGCATGGCACATCTCTCATAGTTATCTCATAGCACATCTCAATCAGCCGCTGCATGGCACATCTCTCATAGTCATCTCACAGCACATCTCAGCCAGCCGCTGCATGGCACATCTCCCATAGTCATCTCACAGCACATCTCTCATAGTCATCTCATAGCACATCTCAATCAGCCGCTGCATGGCTCATAGTCATCTCACAGCACATCTCAGCCGGCCGCTGCATGACACATCTCTCATAGTCATCTCACAGCACATCTCTCATAGTCATCTCATAGCACATCTCTCATAGTCATCTCATAGCACATCTCAATCAGCCGCTGCATGGCACATCTCTCATAGTCATCTCACAGCACATCTCAGCCGGCCGCTGCATGGCACATCTCTCATAGTCATCTCATGCACATCTCTCATAGTCATCTCAAGCACATCTCAATCTAGCAGCGCTGCTCAGCCGGCCGCTGCATGGCACATCTCTCATAGTCATCTCATAGCACATCTCAATCAGCCGCTGCATGGCACATCTCTCATAGTCATCTCACAGCACATCTCAGCCAGCCGCTGCATGGCACATCTCCCATAGTCATCTCACAGCACATCTCTCATAGTCATCTCATAGCACATCTCAATCAGCCGCTGCATGGCACATCTCTCATAGTCATCTCACAGCACATCTCAGCCGGCCGCTGCATGACACATCTCTCATAGTCATCTCACAGCACATCTCTCTAGTCCTCTGCATGGCACATCTCTCATAGTCATCTCATAGCACATCTCAATCAGCCGCTGCATGACACATCTCTCATAGTCATCTCACAGCACATCTCAGCCAGCCGCTGCATGGCACATCTCTCATAGTCATCTAAGTCATCTCATAGCACATCTCAGCCGCTAGGCACATCTCTCATAGTCATCCCGCTGCATGGCACATCTCTCATAGTCATCTCATAGCACATCTCAATCAGCCGCTGCATGGCACATCTCTCATAGTCATCTCACAGCACATCTCAGCCAGCCGCTGCATGGCACATCTCCCATAGTCATTCACAGCACATCTCTCATAGTCATCTCATAGCACATCTCAATCAGCCGCTGCATGGCACATCTCTCATAGTCATCTCACAGCACATCTCAGCCGGCCGCTGCATGGCACATCTCTCATAGTCATCTCACAGCACATCTCAATCAGCCGCTGCATGGCACATCTCTCATAGTCATCTCACACATCTCTCATAGTCATCTCATAGCACATCTCAATCAGCCGCTGCATGGCACATCTCTCATAGTCATCTCACAGCACATCTCAGCCGGCCGCTGCATGGCACATCTCTCATAGTCATCTCATAGCACATCTCAATCAGCCGCTGCATGGCACATCTCTCATAGTCATCTCATAGCACATCTCAATCAGCCGCTGCATGGCACATCTCTCATAGTCATCTCACAGCACATCTCAGCCGGCCGCTGCATGACACATCTCTCATAGTCATCTCATAGCACATCTCAATCAGCCGCTGCATGGCACATCTCTCATAGTCATCTCATAGCACATCTCAATCAGCCGCTGCATGGCACATCTCTCATAGTCATCTCACAGCACATCTCTCATAGTCATCTCATAGCACATCTCAATCAGCCGCTGCATGGCACATCTCTCATAGTCATCTCACAGCACATCTCAGCCGGCCGCTGCATGACACATCTCTCATAGTCATCTCATAGCACATCTCTCATGTATAGTCATCTCATAGCACATCTCAATCAGCCGCTGCATGGCACATCTCTCATAGTCATAGCACATCTCAGCCGGCCGCTGCATGAACATCTCTCATAGTCATCTCATAGCACATCTCAATCAGCCGCTGCATGGCACATCTCTCATAGTCATCTCATAGCACATCTCAGCGCCGACATCTCTCATAGTCATCATAGCACATCTCAATCAGCCTTGCATGGCACATCTCTCATAGTCATCTCATAGCACATCTCAATCAGCCGCTGCATGGCACATCTCTCATAGTCATCTCACAGCACATCTCAGCCGGCCGCTGCATGGCACATCTCTCATAGTCATCTCATAGCACATCTCAATCAGCCGCTGCATGGCACATCTCTCATAGTCATCTCATAGCACATCTCAATCCGCTGCATGGCACATCTCTCATAGTCATCTCACAGCACATCTCAGCCGGCCGCTGCACATCTCTCATAGTCATCTCATAGCACATCTCTCATAGTCATCTCATAGCACATCTCAATCAGCCGCTGCATGGCACATCTCTCATAGTCATCTCATAGCACATCTCAATCAGCCGCTGCATGGCACATCTCTCATAGTCATCTCATAGCACATCTCAATCAGCCGCTGCATGGCACATCTCTCATAGTCATCTCATAGCACATCTCAGCCAGCCGCTGCATGGCACATCTCTCATAGTCATCTCACAGCACATCTCAGCCGGCCGCTGCATGGCACATCTCTCATAGTCATCTCATAGCACATCTCAATCAGCCGCTTGCATCTCATCTCTCATAGTCATCTCGTAGCACATCTCAGCCGGCCGCTGCATGACACATCTCTCATAGTCATCTCATAGCACAATCAGCGCCCCCTGGCCACTCTCATAGTCATCTCACAGCACATCTCAACGCCGCTGCATGACATATCTTCATAGTCATCTCATAGCACATCTCAACAGCCGCTGCATGGAAACTCTATACATCTCAGCACATCTCACAGCGCTGCATGGCACATCTCTCATAGTCATCTCACAGCACATCTCAACAAGCCGCCGCATGGCATCTCTCATAGTCATCTCGTAGCACATCTCAGCCGGCCGCTGCATGGCACATCTCTCATAGTCATCTCATAGCACATCTCAATCAGCCGCTGCATGACACATCTCTCATATCTCAGTCATCTCATAGCACATCTCAGCCAGCCGCTGCATGGCACATCTCTCATAGTCATCTCACACACATCTCTCATAGTCATCTCATAGCACATCTCAATCAGCCGCTGCATGGCACATCTCTCATAGTCATCTCATAGCACATCTCAAGCCGGCCGCTGCATGGCACATCTCTCATAGTCATCTCATAGCACATCTCAGCCGGCTGCACAATCTCTCTAGTCATCTCATAGCACATCTCAATCAGCCGCTGCATGGCACATCTCTCATAGTCATCTCGTAGCACTTCAATCAGCCGCTGCATGGCACATCTCTCATAGTCCATCTCATCGCCCTCTTCTCATAGTCATCTCATAGCACATCTCAATCAGCCGCTGCATGACACATCTCTCATAGTCATCTCATAGCACATCTCAGTCAGTCGCTGCATGGCACATCTCTCATAGTCATCTCATAGCACATCTCAATCAGCCGCTGCATGGCACATCTCTCATAGTCATCTCGTAGCACATCTCAGCCAGCCGTGTGATGAGCTCTTGCAGGCGCGGAGGCAACATATTGACCGGGAACTTGTCTGGACGGACGCCATTTCTCTGGAGCGGCGGCCCTGATTTTGAGACAGGCAGTTCACTAGAGCGTTCTGCAGGGGCTCCTTTTCAACCGAGAGGGGCGCCATCGGCTGACAAATTCGTCGAGCTGGGGGTGGGCACACTCCAACGCACTATTGGGGCGACTTCTCCCGGTTCGAGGATGCCACATCTCCATGGGAGGGCACATGCCCTCGGTCCTCCCAGACTCGCCGATGGCTACTTGTAGTCATTATGGCGATCCAACCCCATCCCCAAAACGTGACCGATGGCTGACACTGTGCAGGGCATCCAACGACCTTGATCACGCGATCTGCACAATGCCAGCAGCGACTCCAGTCACTGCTTAAACATCGCTGGGGATGAGGGCACTCGGAAGGCTGGAACTTGGCCCAGTTTGTGGTCATAGCAACGCCCCATCCCCAGCCAAATATTGGCAGGGGAAGCCGTGTTTCATGACAAGGGGAAGCCTGTGGTGTGGCATCACTTTTCCAACTTCCTGACAGTTAATTAGGCCTATGGTGATGCATGGAAAGAATGGATTCAAACTTCAGGTTGGCAACAACATAATTTTTGCAATCTCCACCTGTGATGATATTTTGTTTTGGAATCCAATCATACCATGGATCATTGTTTATTAATAATGGGTTAGAGGCTAATCATCTTCGATAAGGGATATTGATGTTTTGGTGTTGATGTTCATTGATGTCCATTTCTGCACTTTTCAAATCGCATTGTGACTGCCCGATAGTTAAAATAGGTCACGTGACTTTAGGACACGATGCCACGATTTCAAATGAAGCGTAAACGAAAATGTCGAAATGGCCAAAAGATGCAGTGAATTACTTTGAGTTTACCGATATATACTTTTGCACAATTCGGATTGCTCTTCATTGTATTAATGGTCCCAAAAGACACCCTTTTTGGTGACATCTCAGAAATTCCCAGAGACTACAACTCCTTGGCCGTTAACCCGATATTTCTAAAAATGGCACAGCTGGATTCGGCGCATCAGACAACCCCACACAAATACTTCCATCAAAATATAAAATACTGCGGGTCAATTTGTCAATTTGTCGTGGTTACTTAGGCATTTGGGTTTTAGGGCGCTCGGACCAGAATTGATCATTCGTGTCCATTTGTCACGGAATGGGCCAACAGGGGCGCACGCTGTGGAGGCCGCAGAAACTGGCGGCGGAGCTGCAAGGTGACAGCCGCACCACTGGTGCCCACCTGGAGGCGGGAGGGTACATAATCAGAGGGACGACAGCCGTCCTCAACGTCCTGGCCTAGGTAAACACAGAGGGATAGAAGTTCCAGTTGTATCATACAACTGGAAAGAAAGCGGCATCACCGAACACCTTTTGGTTTCGTCGTCATTATACTGTAACCGATTCGGTCGAGCCGAGATGCGAGGACCGGTCAACCGACACACTTCCCCAAACACCGAACGTGGCTAACTTTGGTGGGGCCGTTCACTTCGCATGTTAGAGACAGGGCTGGGAATGCCAGCCCATTTAGGTCAAGAATAAGTTAAATCAAGAATAAGTTAACAGAGAAACACAGACAGTGCTGTATATAAGGTACGTTGCGCGCGCGCCAGAAGGCTTACTTTGGTGAGACAGGCAGAGGGTTGCCCAAGCGATTAAGCGAACACAAAGCTGATCTGAGGCTGCACCAGACGTCAAAGCCTTAGCAGTGCATACTGATAGGGAAGAACACTGTCCAAACTGGAAGCTGGCTGTCCCTTTGCACATCCTGATGTGTTGGGTTATTTGGGTTTAGGGGCGTATCGGCTGTGTTGGCCAAACAACGGTATCGGCTGTGTTGGCCAAACAACGCCCAACACGACAACCAGACAAAAATTGAAAGGCGTGCTGCCGAAGCTGGCGATATCGCTACCGAGTCGACAACAAATACCTGGAGGGATTTTTCAAGATAGTCCTTATAAAAGGCAGGCTTTTTATGTTAAAAAAAGAACCACACCAATGAGGAGCAAAAGCCCGGGATAGGCTTCCTTCCCACCCTTTCTCCGCCCTGTTCCTCCTTCTCCCCCTCATCCTCTATCTCTATCTCTATATCTCTATATCTCTATATCTCTCTATATCTCTAGATCTATATATATATATATATATATATATATATATATATATATATATATATATATATATATATATATATATATATATATATATATATATATCCCCCCCTCTCTCTCTCTCGCTCTCCTTCTCTAGCTATCTAACCTCTCTCTCATTCACTCACTTTCTGTCTTCCTATCCTTCTTTCTCACTCCCATTCCCTATCTCCTCTATCTCCCCTAGCATCCTCTTATTTCCTCATAGGTTGCATTGCTGAATAGCCATTCGGCGGGCTCATGGCTTAACTTTATGTAGGTCCTAAATGTTAATCGTTCGATTGTGCATATTTTTACGGAAGTGTCCTTGTAATGAATGTGTCGTGCCTTGTATTAACCCGTCCCGTCTCGGGGGGGGGGGGGGTCTTCAACCGCTCCTCTCAGGTTTCTTCGCGGATAGCGGACGAACGGCGCGCGGCAGCGCGCCCAAATTTGGCATACCTTTTCCCACATCAATTTGACATGCCGATTCAAAATGTTTCGGTCAGGTCATCTAGGGTCAACGAGTTAGTCAAAGTCAAGAGAGGTCACCTCCAAAAAAGTTAAACCAGTCGTCACGCTTTAACGGATACAGATATTTTAATGAAACTTTCAGCGTTTGCTTATCTTTTCGGATGCAACAAAACGTAAGAGTTTAATATTTCTCTTTTTTGGTTTTTGGCTACATATACATTTTGCGTATATGCCAACTTGCAGTTCAAATACAGGATTCTGGCTAAAGTAAGCATTTTTATTACGGCAAGTTGATTTCCAACAACGTTTTTCGGTCTGCTCTACCCATTGGAAAAGGAAAATTAAAGAAAACTTGAAAACTCAAAATTTTGAAATTTCAACAACAAAAAAAATTGGGGGAGGGGGCCAAAAAATGCTTGCTCTGGTCGATTTCGCTATCCTTTTCTCATCCCAAATAAATTTATTCTTTCGTATATCCCCAAAATGAAGTCCCCAGAGTCAAAAACATAATGTAAGTCGTGAAAAGTCGTGAAAATCTAGCCCCCTAATGACGTCACTTTTGAGGGGAAATTGTTTTGGAGGGTCGACCCGGACCCTACTCGTCCAGCGGTTTCCGATGACACCTCTTTCGTTTTCGTGCGATACTTAGTTTGTATTTTAGAGTGGGGGTCTTCAACCGCCCCCCCCGAGACGGGGTGTGAGGATTTGACCGGAAAGACGGCGCGGGTTAAGAAAAAAACTTCTTTGATGTCGTGCATTGTCCCCATTCGAACTGAAAAAAACTTGCCCACACTGTGCTTGCCCTCCAAGAAGGCATGACACTGAAATGTCGGGCATTGTAACAAATAAATATTCTCACCTTAATATTTAAAAAAAAACTAATATCGTTACAGGCCATGCTATTAATTTCATTCTGGGGAACTCATCAGGGCAATGAATGCCACATATTCATTTGCATGACCAGGTGCTTGGAAGGGCCCAATTGAAAATAGCGTTTCCATGAGATGTTAGACTAGCAGTTTTCACGAAATGACCAATGATTGAGCAAGGCATGCGCTTTATATACTCCTGGGTGGGCCACCTCCTTCTGGGTGGCAGATTTCACCCCACAATGTCTGCTGGATCCAGCTTAAGTTCACTGAACCCCATTACCTCAGGATTTCATAAGCTAACCCACGTGGAGTGTGCATACACCGGTGTCGGGGGGACTCTGGCCAATGTCTCCTCATGGCTAATTATTCCGTCAAAACTCGCAGAAACGAGCACGGTTCTGGAAGTTCCGGCGCACCATATTGCCAGCCTGGGCCAAGCCAGAGCGAGTCGATTGCGGTACGTACGGTGGAAACCCCTAAACTCCAATAACCAGCCGACATATGGTGGAGATGTTCACCTGCGCGGGCGGGCCGGTCCGACGCGGTCGGGATTTCTGTTCACTCAGAGTTAAATGTGTTTTAAATTTCCATTTTTAGCAATGCTATCCCAAGTCGTCAATCATGAAGTCCGTTTGATCTTTGCTGAAAGGAGGTTTGCAGCAGCCTTTCCACTAGTGGACAACTTTCAACGGCGTCCCACGGTATAATACAGCATTTCAAGTTAAAATTTTCCCACTTGGAACCAAATCCACTGTTCTCTTTTGCATAGTTGCCAACTGTCATTGCAATATGTCGCCTGAAGTGTCATCAAAGTTCAAAAACAGGGCAGCGCACTGGGGACGTTTGCCGCAGCAAAATATGTGAATTTTAACATTGATCCTATGGCGTTGTGTGGTAATATTGAGTTTAAAATGAACCGTATCCGCGGCGAAACGAAATTACACCGCCCATAGTTCAAGCAACAGGATTTTCGACAACATTCCTCGACGCAGGCAGCCTACAATGCACATCGGATCGCAGCGGGTTGACCTCGTGTCCGTCTCTGCCACCACCGGCTGACCTCGTGACGTCATGAACCACGCGACCTGCACGCACCAGAGAACGGCAGCCTTAGATGTGAGCCACCCGTCGTTTTGAGAGCTTGTGTGGGGCGTTTTGCCGAATGGGATGACTGTGAGACGTAAGAAGAGCCTTGGGTTCTTTTATGACTCATTCAACCGCTAAGTCATATAGCGTCGCTAACCTCTCACGCTGATTGGTCGAGGGTGTACTCGGTAAACCTCGTCGATTGTGAGATTCAAACCCACAATCTTGCGATCAAGAGTCCGACGTTGGAATTGGAATTTAGGGGCGCGTCGACTGCGTTGGTCATGCAGCAGAGTCCGACGTTCTACCGACTGAGCTACCGCGGCCACCCGTGAGACGTAAAAGCTGTGACAGAGCACGGCAATGCCAATCAGACTGTTTGGCATCACGCACTCAGCGTAAGGTACGATGCGTGCCTGCACCGCCTGTCGGGAGCTGCGGTCACGCTCGGACCACCAGCTGCCTGTCACGGTTTGGCGCCAGCTGCCTGTCACGGTTTGGCGCCAGCTGCCTGTCACGGTTTGGTGCCAGTTGCTGTGCCTGTAGCAGGGAAGTCCGGCAGGCCGCCGAGCTCTTGCTGTCGCTCCGCCAGTTCCCCCAAGGGCGCCTTGCACTGGCTGAAGACTGCAAGTGATCCTTACGCCCGGGAACTATGTAAATATGAGTCGTCATTTTTAAAAGGGAGAACATTGCCTCATCTGCTGAGGTCACAAATGTAATAGATTGCTCATGGTAGAAATGAGCTATGCGAGCTAATCAAGCTCCACCAGTAAGAGGTAAACGCTCCCCGGTTTTGGACTGACGTAAATACTGGGATTCCACTCTCCCGGCAATAATTAGATGATTTGCCTACACTACGTTACATGTGTATGATATGCAATGAGCGCGTCAATTATCGTGGTAAATTTAGGATTGATTGGTTGGTTATTGGTTTTACCACATATCGACCGTTGAATCATGAAGTGTCGCCAATCTCTCACACAGATTTATCGCGGGCGAAGTGTAGCGGTCGGTGAGACTCGAACCCACAACCATTCGATTGTGAGACGGGCAACTTATCCCTAGACCACGCGTACCCGGTAAATTGTTGGACCACCCTTGAGTGACCGGATGCTTCTCATGTGACTTGCAGCAAAGCCTGGCTTGAGTTATTAGTTGGGCTTAAGGGCGCGCCGACTACAGGGTCATCTAGCGCACACCAGCAGAACCTGGGCTTTCGGGCGCATCGAGTGCACTGGTCGATAGCCTCGCTTAGCCTCGCCGCCAGCTCAGCAGGGCCTGGACAAGATCTTTATTTGGGCCCCGGGACGGATGCCTAAGGCTGTGAACGTAAGATGAAAGTGGCCGCCAAGGTGATCATCCAAGATAAAGCGAAGCTGGCGGCGAGGCTAGGGGAGACTGGCCGGCCTGCTAAAGCCAGATAAGGGTCCAAGAGCGCATCACTTGGACGACAGGCTAGGAAAATGTTGAGCTCGTGCATGAATGAGGCTACTAACGGACTTTAAAAGTCCTAATAATGGTTGGTTGATTCGTTATTTCAGTTTGCTTTTGGCTTATCAGCAAGATTTGGTTACACTGAGTCCGTGCGGCTAGCAAGAATCCGTGAGAAACTCACCGTGTAACCGGATCCGTTTTCGGGGCGACTTATGGATCTCCCTTCAACAGCCAGCCGGCCAAAGCTGACTAGCTCCGCTGCCAGCGACAATTCAAGTGAATCGGCTACTGGCACAAACCCGTCATTCTTGGTATAATCCAGTCATTACCGGTATGCACTGGCATATTGTCCCAACGCCGATTGGCGGCACCCGGAGCCGCTCATAGAATAGTAAACGAAGCGTCCAGCCAATCGGGGTCATCGATGCGCCCGGTCTCGGAAATGACGACGTCGACAAAGTTCAAGTCACAGCCGTCTGAGTGGATTCGTGTCGAGCGTCGGAGCCAGTGGTCGAGATAGTGGAGATAGAACAGTATGGCAGAGTGAATATGGAGAAGTGGGTAGGGGGAGGCGGGGTGCGGATAGAGGATGAGCTGATCATTTGGGCATGATAGTCCACGGAGACGTGAATCTAGTGTGTGGGATAGCGTGGTGAGGAGATGCGGGGGTGGGAGGAGCACACAATAATGGTGACTGGTGGTGGTGGTGTTGTGCTTTAGGGCTCGTTGATAACGGTAACTGATCACACTACGGAGTAGCTAGTCATTGCAGCAAACCACCAGCTGCTCATTACAGCAGATCACCAGCTGGTCATTACAGCAGATCACTAGCTGGCCGTTACAACAGACGACCAACTGGATATTGCAGCAGACCAGTTGTTTGTTATTACTGGATACTACTGGAACCAACTGGATATTACAGATCACCAGCTGGTCATTACAACAGATCACCAGCTGGTCATTACAACAGATCACCAGCTGCTCATTACAGCAGATCACCAGCTGCTCATTACAGCAGATCACCAGCTGCTCATTACAGCAGATCACTAGCTGGCCGTTACAACAGATCACCAGCTGGTCATTACAGTAGATCACTGGCGTTCACCGCTGCTCATTACGCAGATCACCAGCTGGTCATTACAGCAGATCACCAGCTGCTCATTACAGCAGATCACCAGCTGGTCATTACAGCAGATCACTAGCTGGCCGTTACAACAGATCACCAGCTGCTCATTACAGCAGATCACCAGCTGGTCATTACAGCAGATCACCAGCTGCTCATTACAGCAGATCACCAGCTGGTCATTACAGCAGATCACCAGCTGGCCGTTACAACAGACAACCAACTGGATATTGCAGCAGACCAGCTGTTTGTTGTTTGTTATTTGGGTTTTCGGGCGTCGCGACTGCTATGGTCATATTGCGCCCATAACTCAAGACAGTCAAGTGCGATTAGATACAGAGCCAAGGTTCACATCTGAGCTACAGTCTATATGGCGGTAGTTTGCCGATTTAAAAAGGGGGAAGAAGAGTACTTTAGTGAGGAGGGATACGGGAAATTGAAAAGACGGATGGATAATGGGGACTACGTCAGTCCCCGGCAGCACCTCCGTGCTTCCAAGCCCCTTATCGGGGCGGCTGTGGTGACCCGAGGAAGCGCCATTTCCTTGGCCAGCCGAGTAACGTGACTGACCCCACTGCGGGTGCCAGCAGACCAGCTGGTTATTGCAGCAAACCACCAGCTGGTTACTGCAGTAAACCCCGGCTAGTTATTGCAGCAGACCACCAGCTGGTTACTGCAGTAAACCCCGGCTAGTTATTGCAGCAGACCACCAGCTGGTTATCGCAGCAGACCGTCAGCTGGTCCTTACACTAGCCGCCGTACGCCGAGCAGAACTCACCATTGTTTTGGGATGACTCGAAGACACGACTCTGCGATAGCGAAAAACGACGAGAAGCCTTGCTGAACAGGCCACCGGCAGGGCCTGAGCGGAGGTACAGAGGCGTTACTGTCAAACCAGGACAACATAGAGACAGTACCTCCTCACACACCACAGACAGTGCCTGAGCGGAGGTACAGAGGCGTTACTGTCAAACCAGGACAACATAGAGACAGTACCTCCTCACACACCACAGACAGTGCCCGAGCGGAGGTACAGAGGCGTTACTGTCAAACCAGGACAACATAGAGACAGTACCTCCTCACACACCACAGACAGTGCCTGAGGGGAGGTACAGAGGCGTTACTATCAAACCAGGATAACATAGAGACAGTACCTCTTCACACACCACAGACAGTGCCTGAGCGGAGGTACAGAGGCGTTACTGTCAACACAGGAAACTGACCGGGATGCCGACGCACGGTGGATGACGATGGCTTGTGCTGCTTCAGGAGATTCAAAAAATTTATTTCATGGGCGGATATCTATATATTTTCAAACGCTGGGGAGGCAAGTAATCGTCTGGAGGGGAGCCATTTCCTCAGAAGGGCGCTGTTGCGGTGGTCCCTCTACGCTCTTGTTCAGTACAATATTCATTAAGTGGGGGAAGGGGACTGCACTGGAGCATACTGAAAGGGCGTCTTATACCCTGAGGGGTATAAGAGGGGTATACCTTGGGACGAAAGACCGTTTAGCGAGGGGCGTTCGCGTAGTACGGTGTACCTGGCGGGTTACCCTTTTGAGCATGGGTGCTGCTTTATACATTGAGTGGACAAGCGCCAGTTAATGTTGGTTATCCCTCCCCAAATAATTTTCACTGCTAGCATTGGACCCTATGGAGTGTTTTGCCCGGCCATTGCCTTCACATGCCCTCCAAATAATCTTCATAAATATTCAAAGCCCGTGTGTCAGAGGGAAACCACCTTCCCATGTGGAGGGCACACGGAGCTCCTCCATCAGCCACTGATGCATGCATGGATGCAAAGAAAAAGCATAGGTGCATACCAGTAAGCATGCCCCTCAAAGGCATGCAAATTGACATGCATGTCTGAACCTACAATTTGCCCATCACATTTAAAACGCTCATCTTCAATTCCGACTTGGACATTGGATGTTCCCGAAGTGCACTGGAGACAAGCTTGTGTAGTTGGTGACATAAAATATGGGTGACTGCTCATATCCATCACATATCCCACGTCTCTTGGATTTCTTCCACCAAAAAAATAGTTATAAATTAAAGAAAGTGCGGTTATACAACCTAATGACTGTGCTCCTGACCTAAGTCAGAATAAAAAACTTTGATTCTGAACGCCACCGTTGCGGCACGTTTGCCGTATTCAGAGTTTGCGCCTCCTCAACCACCGGCCGGCCGGGTTAGATTTTCCTCATCCGATGGAGGTTCGATGAGGGTAAACCTATTCCAGATGAGGTCGCCGGAACAGACCTATAGAGACAGTACCTCCTCACACACCACCGGCAGTACCTCAGCGGAGGTACAGAGGCGTTACTGTCAAAACAGGACAACATAGAGACAGTACCTCCTCACACTGTCAAAACAGGACAACATAGAGACAGTACCTCCTCACACGCCACCGACAGTACCTGAGCGGAGGTACAGAGGCGTTACTGTCAAACCAGGACAACATAGAGACAGTACCTCCTCACACGCCACCGGCAGTACCTGAGCGGAGGTACATACACAGCACTGTCAAAACAGGACAACAATGAGGGCGGTACCTCCGCACAACCACCCCAGGTGAGCGGATACTAGCGAACAAGTCCAAATAGATGAGACAATAGGAACAATCGAGCATAGCAAAACTTATGGGGAGCTCCGCCCCCCTCCCCCCGCACACACACACACGAGTCGGTAAGGAGTCGTGGCACCCACCCGACGGAGTTCACTTGGATGTTAAAATGCATCTTGTTTAACGAAAACATGGCCGTATACAGGGTGCGAGGAAAACGCTTTAATGTGGACCCAAGACAACCAATTTCAGATTCATAACTCTTGTTTTCTCATTTCGAAGTTGCGATACAAATTACAATTTGTTTTTTTTTCAGAGTGAGGTGTGTGACAGCATACAATCAGGCATGGCATAACACACATACCTGTGGACACATGGTAAACACATGGCAATCCACATACCTGGCTGTCTTCAGCAAGAGGAGCAACACACAATGGCGCACATTTGTTAAGGGTTGTCTGGCGCTTGGTGCACGGTCGGGCGATGGGTTGGCAATGTACAAGGAATACCAACAACACTACAACTGTAGAACGTTGGGTCGATCGCCATGCAGCGAAACCTCGCAAAGGGGGATATAATTTTGGGAAAGCACTGTACTCTCGCAATGACATCCGCACATATGATTCCCGACTGAACACTTGGCTTGCTGGAGTACCCAAGAACAAACGGCAATAGATGGCACTGGTGGCGGCAAAGAAGCGGCCAAGATACAGCGGAGACAGCGGAGAGATACCACAGAGACAGCAGAGACACCAAAGAGACAGTGGAGAAACAGTGGAGACCGTGGTGAGACAGTGGAGAGACAGTGGAGAGACGGTGGAGAGACGGTGGAGAGACGGTGGAGAGACGGTGGAGAGACGGTGGAGAGACGGTGGAGAGACGGTGGAGAGACAGTGGAGACAGTGGAGAGACAGTGGAGAGATGGTGGAGAGATGGTGGAGAGATGGTGGAGAGATGGTGGAGAGATGGTGGAGAGATGGTGGAGAGATGGTGGAGAGATGGTGGAGAGACGGTGGAGAGACAGTGGAGAGACAGTGGTGAGACAGTGGTGAGACAGTGGTGAGGCAGTGGTGAGACAGTGGTGAGACAGTGGTGAGACAGTGGTGAGACAGTGGTGAGATAGTGGTGAGACAGTGGAGAGACAGTGTAGACGGTGGAGAGACGGTGGAGAGATGGTGGAGAGATGGTGGAAAGGCAGTGGAGGGGTGATGGAGAGACAGCAGAGAGGTAGTAGAGACCTGACATAAACAATAGAGACAGAACGGACATGGCATGGACAATATAGATACAACAGAGACACGACATAGACAATAGTGGGACAGCAAAGGTACGACATAGACAATAGAGAGACAACAAAGAATCTGAACACACAATAGACAGCAGATAAACAGCATGGAGACAGCAGAGACACAGCAGATAAACAGCAGAGACAAAGGAGAACCAAAAGAGACCGAAGAGAGACAGCTGAGAGACAGAAGCGTTACGGCGCAGATATAGCGGACAGACTTCATCGGGAGACAGGGAGACAGACGACAGGGAGATAGCAGCGATGCAATGGGGAACCGTCGAGAGACAGCACAGAGGCAGCGGACAGACAGCATAGGCAGCAGTGAAATAGCAGACACATTGCATAAATAGGAGATGGACAAATTCATATTCGTGTTTGTCACTACGGTGTCTATATGATCACGGTTGGTTGAAGTGCGTAGTAATTTTTTAAAAAGCTTAACCGGTTTCGATCCCGTCTCAGGATCGTCTTCAGTTCAATATATTTCGGTAAGGTTAAATTTTTTAAAGAACCTTTTTAAGCCATTTAAAGCCACTTTCAAGCCACTTTCCAACCTTACCGAAATATATTGAACTGAAGACGACCCCGAGACGATATCGAAACCGGTTCTCCCCAAAAACTATTTTTACTACGTGCTTCAACCAACCGTGACCATAGGAGATCACGGTTGGTTGAAGCACCGGCAACATAGGCAGCAGGCAGACAGCACAGACAGCATAACGGCAGCATAAACGGCAGAAACAGCAGAGAGAAGAGAAAGGATGGCGAGAAAAGGGAAAAGATAGAGGAGAAGGTGTGGGATAAAATTATAATTATACATCCTATTACTATCAGTTTCCAATGTGAATTGCCAATGCCGGGCACACAAAGGCACAGCTCAAGAATAGCTCTGTAATCCTCTTTATGAGGCCAAAGGTTGGCTTACCTCGGCTTATCTCTCTTGGCGACCCGCCAGGGGAGACACGATAGACACGCATTACCCGGCATCATTAGGGCAAAGTGGCGAGCGGTCCTACCAGGTATGATCGTTACTCATGCTCGGCAGCTGGGCAATGGGGCCGCTGAAGACTCACGTTTGGTGAGGTCGCCTTCCTCCTCCCGAGAGATGTGTTCGGCCAGGTCTGTGAGCGAGCCTTCCCCCGGCCGAAACGCCTGTGACAGGCGCCGACGGATCCGCTTCAGGCTCATGATCAGCTACGCCTGAGGCAGACGGGGCAGTGTCACAGTCAAGTGGTGGTCAGCTACGCCTGTAGCAGATGGGACAGCAGGGTTAAATTAATGGTTTTTCGTTGGGTGTGAGATGTCGAAACGAGCACAGTGGGATGTCGAAATTTGCCATGAAATTAGCGTCATTTAAAATGTATTTGATGCCTCAGACACAAATTCGAGCTCATGGTGTAGGCACTTCGAGCTGATGGTGAAGGTGCCAAGGAGCAGGATGTGGATACTCCTTGGAGAAGGATGTCGATTGAGCGTTCATAGTGGTATATTCCACCCTATTTCACGAATAACTTATCACTGCAGGGCAGTGTCACAACGTGTCACGTGGTGGTCAGCTACGCCTGTAGCAGACGGGGTAGTGTTATGGCGAGTATCCATAAGTAAACACTTCATATATAATCATAACTGTCACCCCAGCTCAGATCACCGAAGTTGGGAGCTTGTCGACGCCAATTGGCTCTTCACTGGCTGTAAAATTCTGGCTATTGTTATATGTTCAAGGCCTTGCAAAATGTGAGGAAGAAAGCGTAGACAACCATGTGCAAGACTGATGCTCGTGATGCGGAATTAATTATTTCTACTGCGGCACCCTCCGCAAAGTGAGGGTGTCGCAGTAGAAAAGTTTGAAAGGACAGTGAGTATTCCTGAACAAACTGAACAACACACAACAATGTCTGAATACAAATGGAGCAACACTAAAATTTGATAATGTACCATGGCATAATTGCAACCAGTAAGCATGCCTGATGACCAGGGTGGGTTGGGGAGGTCTGACCCCCCCCCCCCCCCCCAGCTCGCCTGATTTGGAAGCCAGCTAATGTGAATTTGTTTTTGTATATAGTACATTGTCCTATTCATTGTTTCCTATTCCTATTCAATCTGAAAAAAAATGTCGTGAAAATAATAACTTTGATCCCTCTTGACTGCGTGAGATTCCCGACCTGCTACCAAGGTAGACTATCCTTGCAATAGTAGTATATTCGTCCTCACTTTTTCAGCTTGGTTGCTGTTTTTGGAAGTATAACACAGAACCCCGGGAGTGAAGAAGTTATCCGATGGTGAGACAAAACAAGAAACATCTACTTTAAGCTGGGAATCATATCCCATCTGAAGTACTAATTAAATATATTCATGGGTTCCATGAGGCGACCTGGACGCCATCTTTCAGCACAGTAGTGAAGTCATACTATTTGCATGAACAAACTGCTGCTGGAAACCTGCTGCACATCAGAAAAACGTCAGAAGAACGTCAGAAAAATGTCAGAAAGACGTCAGAAGAACGTCAGAAAGGAGCAGCCGATGCACCTGCACCACGACCGGCATCTTCTATCAGTTAACGAAGCATCTGCACAGCTTCGTGAAAGTGGTGAGTGCGGCCACTGGACATCTCATTGTTTTGGTAGGATGGACAGTTTTCGGGAAATCCAGCACGCGGACCCAAGTTCACCCAGCTCAAGGTATCGACGCTGGCGCTGGTCACCATCCACATCGCCGGCATCCTGCTGGACGCCAGAACGTTCGGAAAATCGCCGAGAAAGACGAGAGATAAGACGAGAGATCTCGAGAGACGAGAGACTCAGTGGTCATTCGTGTGGCTCAGAACCAGACCAAACACAGAATTAGCCAGGCAGGCTCCTCATCCCGTGCTATATGATTCATCCACCCTGAAAGTAGCAATCCAACTGGTTTGGGCATCAAGGTAGCTCTGGTATATGGATGCACCATACAAATTCAACATTCATCCAAAGCACACTCCATACTTAATACTTGCATGCCAAAACTCATCTCATTTAATCCATGCTAATTTGAGGCTACCTGATGATAAACTGCATCGCAATAATAACTCCCTGGTCCGGTTCCGAAACACTGTATCTACACACGCAACTCAATACCAGTAGCCAGTGCAATTGTGACGAATCTAAATACATGATTATAAAAACTATTGGGCTATTTTCACCTAAGGGGACGAACATGTATTATCTGTAAAAAAAACGCCACTTGAGATGAGCAATAGGTTTTTCAAAGGATGTGAAATCATATGAAAACAATTCCACTAAAAACAATCACAATACGCTGAATTTAGTTTTTCAAGTACCCATAAAACCATTGGTTCGTCGGACATATTTATGAATGGCCCCTTAAGTACTGCATACAAGAAAAAATATCGGATAATCTACGTATTGCCAAAAACATAAAATGTAGCGAGGTAAGTATGATAGACTTGCTTTCAGGTTCCACAGTTGGGGAATCTCTCCTGGGCACCTTTCGCATTACTCAGCAGGTGTCAGAACTTACTATCCCAGATCAGAAAACATCCTCCATTGCTACCGGCCATTTACCAATGTGCCGCAAGACTAGTTGCTGATGGAGACGGATCATGTTCAGTAACCTTATGCCTTACCTGTGAAACAAAAACATACAATTTTCCAAACAGCTTGACGTCAGAGCTGGCCGGATTATCAAGTCAGCTGTGATTGGCTTACAAAAATGTGGCATAATGCGTAGATTAAAGTAGAGTCGTGTACTCAGTCGTATGTCTTCCACAAAGCTTCTACTGCATGCAGATGACATTCTTAACACTAAGCTGTGCTTATCAGGCACTGATAGTACCGCATGAAACTGCTACGGTTAATGTTGCCATATGTGAACCGATATCTTCGCTGCTTTCTGATTGACAGATAGCATACCTGCCCATTGGGCCTCGAATGCGCGAAGTGCTGCTAACTGGGGTCTCATGTGGACCTCCTCTTGAGTTCCTGAATTGCTTCTAGCCTTGGGTCGGGTATGCTGACAAGCATGCCTGACCAGCCACAGAGGTTCGTGTCTCCTAGGACATCTGGTGGAAATCCTGGGAGGCGCTGGTGGATATAAAAGAGCTGGAAACGTTTCAGCCATGGGCTCTCTTCAGTTCTGTGAATATGTCTGGCGATTGGGAGCCAGTCCTCTGGACAAGGCTGGCTGAAGGACTGGGACAAAGGAATGAAGAGGAGACGTTTCCAGCTCTTTTCAAAGACACCGTCGCCTCCAAGAACTTCCGACAGATGTCTTGGAGGCGCGAAACTCTGCAGTATACTGGTCAACACTCCAGACCATCTATAGGTACGTCATACACCACCATTCGGCGGGGTCTATGGGAACTCTATCTGCTCCTTGTATGCATAAACCACACAGCACCGAACCTAGCATTTGGAACTCCACTGTTTGCTTTGGGACTCCACTATATCGCAACCATCAACCACTGTGGTGCCATCTATCTTCAGTGGCCCTACACTACACTACACTACACTACTTAGACTTACATTTTTACAAGTTGAAGAACCTTTTAGAATTGCCTACTGAACATTCTCGAACTAATTTGATTTCAGCCGATCTTTTAGATCCCCTAACACACCTAACTTTATTTCTAGCTATTTCTTTTAGATTCACCTCAGAGTTAGCATACTTTACTTTCTTAAATGCCTGCTTCTTTGACTCCAGCAAATGTGTTTCTTGTTGGGTCAGCCATGAAGGGTGCTTAACCTTGTTAAATATAATCTGTCTATTGGGAATAAAGCTGCCCCGACCCTGGAACTGATTGTCTCTTATTATTTTCCACATTTCATAGGTATCTAAGCCACCAATAACTCTTCCCAATGAATATAATTTAGTACATTCCTAAACTCATTGCAATTCCCTTTAGCAAAATTTGGAATAAATGTTTCATGGACTCCTACACTTTCAACCTATAAGTAAAAGCATATGATGTTTATAATGTTCTATAATGGTTAAACACTTCTAGTATGTACATAATACATGACAAGCTATTACTTTTGTTGGTTAGTTATTTGGTTTTACGACACATCTACCGCTGAGTCATGTAGCGTCGCCAATCTCTCACGCCGATTGGTCGCTGGCAAAGAGTAGCGACAGGTGAGACTCAAACACACAACCTTTTGATTATGAGATGGGCAACTTACCCATAGACTACTCATCCCCAAGCTATTCCTTTCCATGCTTGCAATATGTCTCTCTTTATCAGCTATATCCCTCCAGGACCTGCCTAGTTTCCCTGTTCAGAGCTTCCTCATACCTATTGTCGACCAATTCCACTCCCCTCTTCTTCAGACATAGTATATCTAATGCTAACATTTCAGCCCTCCCCAAAAAATCCTCCCATAAATCCATAACATCACCCTAAGCTCTGCACGAATCTTAGCTACCATGCTGTTCACTCCAATAACCTAATAATTGGTTGTATTATTGTTCACTGGCAACAGTATCAGTAGACATCTGATCATGACTTATTCAATATTGAAGGAATTCAGGAGATGAAAGAACTGAGCTTTGGATGATACTGAATCAGTGTCAACCTCATTTTGGAATGCAACAACAGAGGTTCAGCATCTGAAGAAAGAAGTCATGCATTATTTTTGGAAATACCATAAAGGCAAATTCATAATTTAGATATGCCTTATTCATTCATGCATAGTTATACACATTGTTGGCAAGCATATAAGAAAGACATTCATGGCCAATGAATATTTTGCAGATCATATATTCTTCTTGTGCCTCCCCCAATATATATGTACATTAGGGCTCATGCAATTACCTCGACTTTCCAGGTATTCTCAACACACCAGCATATTCAACATGTGAACTAAAAGGTCTTATAGTCCTAAAAATACCAAAAGCTACACCTTACCATCACCTAAATGTATGACCTGAGGAAAATTTAACTAAAATCACAAACTGTGTATTCACACAATATTTGGTGTGAATGCACAGGTTGCACTGTTATTCATAAAGATGGCATTTCACTAATGCCAAGAGCTAATATAACTACAAAATTTAAAGTGTATCATTGGTTAATCACAAACCATGGAGAAATGTGTGTCATTACATCATTTGCACTTCATTTTTTATATAAATTTAGTCTGAGTTGTTGCTGGGGTGGCATTAGGAACCAGGGTTCTATTCCTTAGCAGAGCTTGTTGTGTGAACCCTGGCCCCACCACCCAATCCATGAATTTCAGTTCAATGGCAGAAATTATACCAAAAGCTTAACGTGCCGTCAATGCACCGACACGACTGTTGAGTCATGTAGCGTCGCCATCGCTCACGCCGATTGGTCGCGGGCGAAGTGGCGGCAGGTGAGACTTGAACCCACAATATTTTGATCATAAGACAAGCAACTTACCCCTAGACCACTCGTCCCTGAGAGGGCTGGTCAGATGGCAGCATGCAAGAATGGACTGCAGGACTACTTTTGCTCTTTGGAGCATGTGTCCAGAAGTGTGCAGAATTCTTGACCCTGGCTTGGGGCTAAGTTCTTGGAACTGTGGGGTGATTTTGGTAGAGAGCTAAAATGCTTCTATTAGATAGTCTACATCTGAGCAAGAGAGGAGTAGAATTGCTTGCCAATATGTATGAGAAAACTCTGAGTAGGAGGAACTAATCAGGACATGGGGGGTTTTAGCTGATTTAGATACAAGTGTTGCAAGCAAGGAAACAAATATCTTGTCATGTTTGTATGTAAATGCCAGAAGTGTTAATTGGGACAACATGCAGTTTCCCAAACAAAATATGGGAGCTGCATGCAGATATGTTGTCTGAAAAGCTAGATTTGGTATGCATTACCAAGGCACTAGATAATGAAAGCATTTGTGGAGATGACTTTTTGAGATGACTGCCTCTGAACTGAACTGAAAAGGATGCATTCACAGGGGAAATGAGTGGCTACATCATGTTAACCACATTCGCATACATTGCATTGGCAAAAGGAAGTTGAAATTACCAGAAGATGCAAATTTGCCAGGGTTAGGTTGGTTAGGTTAGGCTATGATATGTTAGGCTATAACAATAGCTATTTTGGCTTCATCAACTTGTTACTACAGCATTATCCTTGTTTGAAATTGAAATTATGTTGGCTTTAGTAGGGCTACATCAAGGTCTGTTATTATTGCAATTTAGGGTAACCATGAGATAAGTCTTACAAACATTCTACCTCCATGAAGCATATAAAGAGATCAGGTTTGGTTATGTTTGGATGGCTATGCTTCTTGTTTGGTAAAAAATGATTAAAAACAGTTTTTTTTTATTTGTTTCAATTGAATTTTCCTTTAACAAAAAAAAAAAAACAATTCAGGCTTGCTGGTAATCTTCAAGTGTTCCTCCTCACACTTTCTTTATGTCAAACACCTGAGTCACCATCAACCAAATGCCAGTCAGATGTTGGTGATGTCATTCAAATGTACAGACACCTCCAGTTGGGTGCACTGAATAACCCCAGGGCATCACCAGGAATATTCCTATGTGGTCAATGTGCTGCTCATCCATGGCATCAGTTAGTTAGTTATTTGGGTTTTAGGGCGCATCAAATCCATGGCATCAGCAACAAAGTTATCTTAGTTGATTATTGGAGTTTAGGGTTGCATTGACTACATAGGTCATGCAGTGCCCATAACAAAGTTGTGAAGGCATATATTCTAGGCTTCACAGGACATTTCCTTTGATTAGTGGTGGCTGAGATGCAGGGTGGGAAACTTGCTTTCCGGGTTTGGAGTTGGAGTGCAAACAGATTTCTTCCGGAGTACATTTTCATGCACATATTATTTTTAATGCATGGAATCTATTTGCTGGTAACCGACGAGAAAAGCATATGTACCTAGTCAGTGTCTACGTAATAGGCATAATACCCATAATTTTTGGTCACATCAAAGCATAGAAACAAAGAAGTGAGCAATGGATGGCACCACAAGACAGGGAGTTGTTATCAGCTCAGCTTTGTCTCTCATAACTCACAGGAGCAATGCGCCTTTCTTTCACTGTTGGTCTCAGCATAATGCTAGGCAAAATGAAAAACACAAATTATTCATGCTTCACCCTCAGCTCAGAGCGCACACCTACCTACATACACAGCCAATTCCCTGCACGATACGGACCCACACCACTACCTCACATGCAGTCGGAATTGATGGCTGTGCACAAAGGATCAGTCAAGGTCTTGTGTTTGCAGCATGACACTGTTAAGTGTTCAAAACATGTGTTCAAAGTTGCTTATGGTTATGACGTCATTTAAAAATACCTTGCATTGATTGGTTGAAGGACAGTTTTCGTAACAGAAAATGCTAACTCAGCAAATTCTGATCGGCGGCCTCTGCTGCACTCCGGAAGCAACTCTTAAAACGTCAGTTTTTCCACTATAGGGTGGCTCGAAAGCAGGTTTCTGGAGACGCACCAGCTGAATTTGCAGCAGCCGAATTTGCAGTGACCGGAGGCCTTTGCAGTGACCGGAGGCCATTATATTCAGTGTGCAGGTGCGAAGTTTGGCAAGTTGTTGTCAGCATTTCCGCTGGTTGTGGTGTGTGTGTTCAGTTGCTGTCTGTGTGCTTGATGGTACGAAAAGTGTATAGTTATTTGGTAACTGTAAGTAGAATAACATGTTTGATGGATATTTTCTTCAATCCTGTATTAGTTTTTTTGTGGTATTTTTGTTCCTTCTCTATGTTTGTGTTGGAGTACATGTGGAGCCCATTCTATCCAGTATGAATCCGGAGTGCAAAAATGTCTTAAGAGATGAAATCTCTTAAGAAGTGCCTTAATTCCCACCCTGCTGAGATGGCACTTCAGACACAGCACAAAGAATTTCCTGCTATGGGGAGGGTGCATAGATTCTACTTCACTATGGTGAAAAGCTAACCTAACCAAACCCTTAGAAATGTTCCTGGTGATGCTCTTGGGTCATTCAGTGTACCCAGCTGGGGGGAGGTCTATATGTTTGAGTGATGTCACCAGCAGCTGACTGACAGTCAGCTTAATGATGGTTTGGACACATCTTTGGGATAGAGGAAGTGTGAGGAGTAATACTTCAAGAATACCAGGCTTGTTTACATTAGGTTAAGCTATGGGTTTTCTTCAAGTATTGACCCTCACACCTCCTTTATCTCAACAATGCATCCCAGCCATTGTCAGCTGACTACCAGTCAGCTGTTGGTGATACCATTCAAACATGCCAAGACACCTCCCTCAGCTGGGTGTACTGAATAACCTGAGGATATTTCTAAGGGTTAGGTTTGGTTATGTTAGTGTTAAGTTAGGTTAGGTTAGCTTAGGTTTTCACCCATTAGAAATATTATTGGTGACACTGTAGTTATTCATTGCACCTGGCTGGAGCTGCACCAGTACATTTGAGTGATGTCATCAAGAACCGACTGGCAGTCAGCTGATGGTGACTCAGATACATTGTTGATATAAAGAATGTGCAAGGGGTAATAGGTACTTGAAGATCATCAAGTTGTGTATGTTCAGGTTTTTACTTTGGAAAAAATGGAAATTTTGTATCAAGAATTGCTTTATTGCATCAAAGATTAACCTGGAAGTACTGGTGGCCCAGTTTGCTAGTGCTGGCCTGCACTGGTCTCCCCTGTCCTGGCAACAGGGTTCAAGTCACTTTGCATGCTCACATTTAGCCCCTGGCTGGGAGGGTCAGTTGGCAGCTGGACTGATAAGGCTGGGGAAAAGCCACCAGGTGGCCATGTCTGTGCACCACACCACACATTATACTTTCAGTCAAAATTGGGTGATGGGGCCAGGGTTCACACAACAAGCTCTGGTTAGCATTAGGACCCTGGTTCATAAACCCATCCTAGCAAGAACTCTGGACTAAATAAAACAAACTTAAGTCATGCTAAATTTTTACATTTATCTTGAATATCCCTTCCTATGCAATATTATGCAAATCAAACCATTTTTGGGTGTTATCCTCCCCTCCAACTTAAAAGTATACATTTGTAAAGGAAATAAGTGGTCACATTATGCTCACCACGTTCATAAACACTACATTGCAAAAAGAAATTCCAAGAAATCTTAGGTTAGCTTCGTAGATACTTAAACTGTAAACTTACCATAAAGACCACAAGTTGTCACAAACCCGGGGCTACAAGCACAGAAGAGATTAGCCACTGCATCGTATATGGCTAGGAGTTGGTACCTGCCTACCCAGGTAGGTACCCACCATCCCGCCCACCTACTTACCTAGGCAGTCCGACGTCAAATTTCCAACCTAGGTCAGCCCGATCCGGGATACATCAAGCAACCTGGGCCTCCTCCATTGAGGACGAATTCGTCGATTTGGTTCGATGTCCGTCGATAACAGCCAAGGTGTGCTACAAAGGTAAATCATAAGCTTCTGCGCATCCTTCTGCGCAGGTGGCCTTATGACGTTTACGATGCGACACCTATCCGCGAAGTCATAACACGTGTGTGTGTGTGTGTGTGTGTGTGTGTGTGTGTGTGTGTGTGTGTGTGTGTGTATGTGTGTGTGTGTGTGTGTGTGTGTGTGTGTGTGTGTGTGTGTGTGTGTGTGTGTGTGTGTGTGTGCGTGTGCGTGTGTGTGTGTGTGTGTGTGTTTGTGTGTATACGTTTATATGTATGCGTAAGTGCATGCATTTGCGCACATATTCGCTTATTATTTCCTCCTTCCAAATCTGAATATGGTTTTACTGAGATCAGAGACCGATCTGGTACCGTACGACCTAAATGTATTCAATGCCTACAAGTACTCGCAAATGAATCTATGAAAGAATATAAACGGAAGCGTCACCTGCATCCAATTCATTCTGATTTCACTGAGAACCTGTAGCGGATGCGGATCCGCCGGCCATGTGGCGGCCAGCTGGTAACTCGTAGCCGCTGGTGAGCGCGCGCCCGCCGTCTAGTGTCTCAACTTGTAGTTCGCTCTATTGACGCTAGAGGGCAGTGTTGTGATTTATGCATCCAGGCCCGTTTCAACTTATTTCTCCGCTCATCTCCAATGCACTATGTTCAGCAGCCACCTGACTTAATAGCCTTCCACTTCACTGAGCCGACGTACTTGTATACTTAACCCACTTGCACTTACTTTTCCATAGCTGTGTACCTTAGTGCCTTAACTAGAACCCAAGGTATGTTCTAGTCAGGATGAGTCGCCGCTATGGGAGCAATAAAGCAGTTCTCGTACCCAGACCCCTCGAGTGGTTTTACTGGGCGCTGGCGACGCGACTCCGCAGCGGCAGCGTAGGTATCGCCATGAGACGCCGGTCCGCACTGAGAGGCCTGTACAGCACTGCTGTGCACGGTCTAGGTGTCAATTGGTAAAGGCGTCTCCCTGTGGCTCTCCCAGATCCCTTACTCCTATCCACACATCCACACGCACCCCCAAGGCGCTACAAACCCTCTGAGTTACTGGAAGGACAAGGAAGTACAAGCCAAACTAAGTCCGATCGATGCTCCATCTAGCGCAGCTTTTTCTCTGGAGAAAGCTTCTCTGGCATCCTTCGAGGTGGCGTGGATGATTGCGAAATGCACAAATTCCCACACAATCTGAGAGGAACTGGTGAAGCCAGCAGCAGTGGCAATAATGAAGGCTATTGGTGGAGCTGATATTGCGAGTAAAACTGAATCAGTTCCACTTTCGGACAACAGCATCAAACGGAGAAGTGAGCTGATTTATGAGGACATTTTGGCTCAATTTATTGCTGCATTGAAAAAGGTAGGCAGATTTTCATTGCAGACTGACGAATCGGTTGATATTTCGTGGAACCCCCAACTGATGATTTTTGTGAGGTACAAGGGAGAAGATGACATTCACGAAGAATTTATATTCTGCAATGCCATGTCAACCACAACCATCGGAGAAGAAATATCAAATATGATCGATGCATTCTTCAAGAAACACCAACTGGATTGGTCAAATTGTTTGGCTGTATGCACACCGACGGAGTTTCCTCGATGATGGGAAGTCGCCAAGGTTTTGTGAGTCGGGTTAAAGTGGAAAACCCCGATGTCATTATAATCCACTGTTTCCTGCACCGAGAAAACCTCGCTTCTCGTGCTTTGCAACCAGAGCTTCATGTAGTATTGCATGATGTCATCTAAATTGTGAATTTCATCAAAGCGAGGGCTTTGAATTCACGCATATTCCACAAATTGTGTGAAGAGATGGGTTCGAAACATCAAGATTTGCTGTTTGACTCGGACGTCCGTTGTCTGTCTCATGGTTAGATTATTGGAAGGGTTCTTGAGATTCGCACTGAAAGTGAAATATTTCTGTGCGAGAAAACACATGCTCTCGCAGATCGTTTCAAACATGCTGCCTGGTTGGCGAAACTTGCACATTTGTGTGACATCTTTATGGATCTGAATGAACTGAATTCAGACATGCAGGGCCGAGGCCATACCATGTTGGACATTGGTGAGAAAATTCTCTCGTTCAAGAAAAAAAATTATCTTTGGAGAGCAATAATGGCCAGAGGGAGGACAGCAGCTTTTCCAGAGCTAAGTGCTATGCTCGAAGATTCCGTTAAAATATCTTTCGACGTGATCAAAGATGTTCTTGAAGAACACCTGAAGAATCTTCAAAAATAAATTAACAAATATTTTCCTGAAAATGTCTAGCTGAAAAAGCATAACTGGATCAGGAATGTGTTCAGCGTCGTGGTGGTGGTGGATTGGAGTTTAGGGGCGCGTCGACATCTAGGGTCATTTTGCGCCCATAAAAACATTAAAGTGTTCAGCGTCGATGTCAGTGAAGTTGGAGAAGATATTCCTGGATTCCAAGAAAAGCTTATAGATCTCTAAGAGAACTATATCGAGAAAGAAAACTTCGAGAATCTCCAGTGTTCACAATTTTGGACTAAGCTGAATGATAAGCCCATTTTGTCTCTGGAGGCTGAGAAAGCTCTTCTTCCCTTCCCGACGACATATCTAAGCGAGCAATGGTTTTCATGCCTGGTTACTATCAAAACGAAGGCAAGAAACCACTTGGATCCGCAGCACAATTTGCGTTGTGCTGTGACAGTGAACATGAAACCAAACTTTGAAGATCTTGTTCGCCAAATAAAGCAGTTTCACGGTAGCCATTGAGACTTTCCTTTTGTAAATAGATAGCTTATTTTTTCACGTAATACAATTGATTTCGTTTTAGATGAGTTTTGTTTCGTTAAGCTCGTTTTAAATTCATTTAAATTTGTCTTAAATTAGTTTTATCGAAGTGTTGGTACAAAATTACTGATCAGTGGTAATTTTTTTATATTGTAATGTTTTGTATAAATATAAAGTAGCACTATGAATATTTGTAGCAAAAAAAAATAAACTGTCATTGCATGTGCTTGCACTCATTTAGCGTCGCCGAGTAGGGTTAAGATTTTATTTAGGGTCGTGGGCAACAAAGTTTGGGGTAGGTGGGTCTAGTGAAACACTTCAGAATTAAAGCTCCGCAAATGTATCTTTACCGCAACATTTGTGCTACTCCAAGCTGCTCCAAGCTGGCCCTGCTCTCGGCCGGAATAAGTTGGAGTAGATTCGAGCCACTCCGATCTGCTGTGAAAATGTACGGGAACACGGAGTAGCCACTCCAAGTTTCTCAGAGCAACTTGGAACAGGGTCAGGAGCAAAACCCTATATAAGAAGAAAATACCTTCGGATGACGTCATAAAGGCTTGAAGGAAAACTCAGATCTACTTTCTAGTATAGGTATCTTAATTCCTAGTTCTGTTCATTGCTTTTTGCGCCTGACTATTCGTTCATGGTTCATATTGCCCTTGATGATGTTATCCTTATATACAGGTTTGTGCTGCAATTTCTGGGTGCACTTTTGTTTGAAGACAGATATGGTATTTCTCGAATATAAATTGCAGAAACACGATTCCGATGGTTGTTAACATGATGTGACCATTCCCACGGTTTTGAGTTACGTAGATAGGTAACCTAACCCATCTATGAACCTAACACGTGACAAAAGATAAAATGAAGTACGTTATAACCTAACCTAGCTCCTGTTCCCTTTCACAAAAAATCCCAACAGTAAAGTTTAAGGATGTGTACAGAAATGTATTTTCTGTTTCTTTTAATGTTAGAAAAGCCTACCCCAGTATAACCTAACCTAACATAAGCTGCTTTTGAAGAAGGTTATCGGTAAACTCGTCTCAAAAGGTGTTTTTTAAAACAAGTTTTACTTGTAATGTCATGTTCATGAATGTGACTAAGATTAGTGGACCACTTATTTTCTGTGCAAATGCTTACTTCTCAGGGTGTGAGCTGAGTAATGTCAAAATGGGACTTTGAGTTAGGTAGCATAGCATAAAGCATTAAAAGAAATGTCCATAAAATGAAATAATGCAACATAATCTAACCTAACCAAAGATAACCCACCTTTGGAGAATAGAAGTCAGTAAAGCGTAATTAGAAAAATGTTCTGCAATTTATTTTCTGAAAATTCTCAAAATGGTCTGTATCCTCAGTGTTCTATAATTGGATTGTTATGCAGTAATTTTGCATTCAAAATGTAGTGGTCCACAGCCATCTCCTATCTGTTGATATTTTGCACTTCTGCTGCTAGGTGCCTCCAGTGGTCACATAACAGAAGTGAGTTCCTGGTTGATACATGGTCTGATTAATCTTGCACAGCTGGTATTCCCCTTGCATATATTGTTGGGTTATATGGGTTATATTTCTTTGGTTTTGTCTGCTCTGTTAAGACCTGATGATATGGATTTTATTACTTTATGCAAGGAGCATTGCAGAAGTTTTCTATCCCTCCCCAAAATGAAATTGTCACACAAACCTCCCACCTTTTAGCCTATGTCACATATTTTGAGAGGGAAAGCTAATTGAGAGAATATGACTATACATTTTCCTCAGGCAGGTATACATTGCTTTCCACACCAGTGCTTATCAAGTGAGTCTGGGTTAAAGTAACATTTTACATTTTCAATTGCTGTCCAGTCCATTGAAAACATGGTAGATCTTTTAATTACCTCAGTCATTCAGCTCACACATTTTCCCTTGCTTCTTTCAGATGCTAAGTAGCCTAATGTCTTTTGGCTTTCATTAGTTATTTGAGTTTAATGGAGCTTTGACCAAAGCATGACCATTTAGTGCCCAGTCTTTTGGCATTATTTGACAGGCAGTTCATCTAGCTTTCATGTCACTTCTTTCAAGAAAATTCAAGCTGTATGTCAGATAATTCAGAAATATGAAATTCTGATGTAGCAAGCATACAGTACTAAGCTGGTTATCATGGCCTTTGGATAGGAGGAATGGGAGGATGTTTGGTTAATTCTTCCTATGTATTTGCATGTGTGCAATGTGGAATTTTACAAAGTTTGGTGATGCATGCTATCACTCATGTTCATGATAGCCCAATTCAACATTCTTAATCTGCCCAAAAGTGAGATGTTGCTTAAGTCTTGCCTTTAATTGACATGTGACTGTTTGCACTCAATACTGCTGTGAATGAAGTATGATGGTCCACTTTCAACAATTTCATCATGTGATCTTCCAGTCAAAGCCTGCACCCGGTCAAAAATATACAAGTTAAATTATGGTTGCCCACTCATTCACCACGTTTACCATCCTATGGTGAACCCGTTGCATCGATTCACTGCCCCGAAGTCGCGCGAGCGCCGCACAACGATCGTGCCGTTTTTTGTAAGGTCGTAGGAAGCAAAATTGTGCACAAATGCATCGTTATTGGTCGCGGTACTGCTCGGCGTCCACGGCCGATGACACAGAAACCGGAGACTAATTTTCGTGTGTCGCACGCCGCAACGTGACTGCGTTTTCCACTGGCTTGCGGGCCGAATACAACAGCATCGTCGCAGCTTGGTCGTCTGGCCTGCGGACCGAATACAACAGCATCGTCGCAGCTTGGTCGTCTGGCCTGCGGACCGAATACAACAGCATCGTCGCAGCTTGGTCGTCTGACCTGCGGACCGAATACAATAGCATCGTCGCAGCCAGGGCGCTTGACCTGGGTCGCCACTACTGGCCGGCGATCTGGAGCTCAACTCTAAGCCCACCATACCGGCATGAGCGAGGTCACCCTTGACACGCCACGGTGGTCACCTGTGCGTCCGGAGGTGTATGAAAACAGTTTGGTGGAGACACCTGAGTTCATTCCAAGAACAAGTTGGCCTCCATGAAAGAACTGGAGGGTCTTTCTTGCGATGCTCGAGGAAAAATACATTGAGTGGGAGGGGTTGTCCGATGAATTTCTGTACTCAAGTCTTGGTGGGTACAATTTGTCGTTGGAGGTTCGAAAATTATGCATCAGACGTAACGTGCCCATCCAAAAGTGTATCAGACCACACCCTTGTTCGGTACTTTGCACAGGAGGAATCAAAATAGATTTCCATGTGAGTATAATCTACAATCTTCGTCGTGAAGATTGCAATCCAATATTTCTGAAAACTGAAAAAGATTCCAATCCAGTCCGCAACTCACTCACTTTTACGCAAATTTCAACGCGAAATTTGATTTCCTTTTTTCCACGGGTTCCACCTTTGCGAATGAATGTCAAAGCAGTAGTTTTTGACGGCTGCGTGCCTGGGCGCTACATGACCAATGTAGTCGATGCGCCCTAAAGCCCTAATAACTAACTGACGGCTGCGTGCCGCGAACGATACTGAATTTCGCCGGACCTGGACATCCGGCCAAATGAGGTGTTCATATTCATCAGCCTGGGACATAATATTTTCTGCGGGATTATCCTGCTTGCAGGTATTGATAACCGTGCTCAATTGTATCACGTTGCATTGACGTGTTATGACTTCGTCGCACTCTATAAAAAAAACGGCATCGTCTGTTGTGATATCAAACTAGCAGCGCTAAATGACTGCTCTTACTCGCGTGGATAACAGCGTTACATGTGTCGTCTGGATGACAAATGATCGTGCGCCCATTGATTTCCAGGACGTTTTTCCTCACTTCTACAGAGAGATCAGCTATTCTGAGCGCGCCGTTGTCGCAGCTCGCATATCATGCAGCTCAGTCCCTTTTTGCTGCACAGCGACGTGCGTCGGAGCTGGTTTGATGACGTGTGGCTTCTGGACGGCGTGGACGGCATCGGAGCGCTACGCACGTTCTACCTTTTCTGGATTCCGCCATCACGTGCCGTATTCCTATGGTGATCCCCCACGCGAGGCGTCGCCGTGGCTCTACCGTGCGCCCTACACGAGGTGCAGCAACAATGCTAATATGATAGTTTTGCAAGCAACTGTGACCTACTTCTTCGATTAACGTACCGATATGTTAATTATACCATAAACACTCCCAAGTAGATAATAGACACGCATGTTACGCGGTATAAGTGCACGATTTGTTTCCTCTCCATGCTGGCACGGTGTTTATGTTTATTGAATGTTGTTTCATTTCCGCAGACATGTTTTACCACTGTAAGAAAAGCAAAATAATAACACTTCTTTTTTCGTGATTTGAATATGTTATGTTTCGCCGCGCATACAACTATGCGTGGTGAAATATACTTGATATAAAACACAGAAAAGTACGCTATTGTTTTACGGTGGCAAAGTGGATCTCTGATCTTTATTTAGTAGATACCAAATAAGTGAAACGGTTGACATTGTTTATGAGGCTGAGCTTCAGTCACTACCGGTATCTTTCCAAGGCCTTCCCCAGATTTCAAGTGAAGCTTTTAGATGGAGCCAGGACTTCTGAGGTGATGCTTTTCAAAGTATCGTCCTAAGCCTGACGTGAGATTTTTAACATCTAATGGTTCTCAACAAAGCATGGGTGGCATTCCAGCACGTCCTTTTCACGTTGAAACTTCAGGAGTTCTGTAAGCATTGCAGAAATGCCATAGTTATATTACTGCATTCTTAAATGGCCTGGTACGTGTACCAAAATTCGCAACGTACAGCACGTAGGAACTACCAGCAGTATACTTACATACTAGTTAGTTGCACATAGACTAGATATTTGGAGAAATAATTGCAACAGAAAATTAACCAGAACTTGAGCTGGCATGTGGATGAAGGTGCAGTATCTGGCTTTGAGGACCCTCCACTTTTTGAAGCAAGGGTGTCCGCCTGCACCCTGTGATTTAAAAAGGTGCTCTGGGCCACACAGGCTCCTCTCCACCTGAAGGCGCGAAGGGTCGTCAACGGAACCTCAATGACCCCAATGTCAAGCTTCGGGCACCATTTCAAGCCTATGGGCGCTAAATGACCTTGTAGTCGGCACGCCCTTAAGCCAAAATAATCAATCAATCAACCATTGCAAGCCTCGTGGAGCTTGAAACGCTGCAGGAAAGCAGAATATTGAGGTTTCAAAGCGTGACAGTCTGGCGGGGTTGGGTCACGTCCTGGCTGCTGCCAGTGGTAGTAACAGACACTACTACTACCAGTGGTACCAGTGGCACAACGGTAATGGGGGTCGGGCATGGCCCGGCCTCCCCTCAGCAACCAAAAACACACTAGATCGAACAATGCATTTTTAGATCTGCACCACACAAAGCGGGAATGTTCCGCGCGCCGAAAGCGTTCTCTGTTACATGGTATTTTTCTGGGGTTGCCCCCTGCAATTTAAGAAAATCCTGGGTGCGCCGCTGGGTTGGGATCATAGTGGTGGTACTACACCAGGCGATGGCATCCTTTTCGGCAGCATGGTGGCCGAAAAGGAAGGTGCACAGCAGGAAGGTGGCGGTGTTCTCTTGGTGTCGATCTCGCCGGTGTCGGTGCCGTTGCTGTCGGTGCCGTTACTGTTGCCGTCGGTGTTGTGACAGACGCTGGTGGTGTGTGGCCGTCAGGCGCGCGGACGGCCGCGAAACCCCGCCGCCTCTGTGCGCTGGTGCGCCACCAGAGCGCACAGGCGACGGCGCGCGCCCTGCTCGCCGGCCAGCTGGACGAGATCCGCGCGGCGGGCACCTGGAAGACGGAGCGCGTCATCACGTCGCGACAGGACGCCAGCATCTTCGTGCGCGGCCGGTCCGACGGTGTGCTCAACTTCTGCGCCAATAACTACCTCGGACTGTCCGTAAGGCGCACCCGGTCTGCGGTGCAGCACGCATGCACCAGTGGCTTTGCACCGTCAGACGGATGTGCACCGTCTGTGACTGTGCACCGTCCGTGGCTGTGCACCGTCAGATGGCTGTGCACCATCCGTGCACCGTCAGATGGCTGTGCACCGTCCGTGGCTGTGCACCACACCGGGCGGCACCGCTTGGCTGGCGTTTCGACGCGGGTTTTCGCCGTTGCCGACCATATTATCGGCAGCGGCGGTGCATTTTGTGGTGTGCCGACCGCTGTGCCGGACGTGCAGGCGGTTTGCGAAGGCGCGCGTACGCCGTGCACGAGATGGCTGGCCGCCCCGCACGTCGCCGTGCTCGGCTATGCCCGCGCTGCTGGGAGTGCCTCGCGCCTGCGACTGTCGCCGCGACCGCGACGGACACGGGACGCTTTCCGCTGGCTGTGTGCACCTTGTGCTGCATGGACGCCCTCTGCCGCCACCGTGGTGAGCAGGTGAGCGCGGTGTGGTGCGTGGCCTGCCACGTGTCTCGCGCTGCCACGTCGCGGACCGGCTCGGCACGGCAGCGCGGCACGTCTGGCTGCACTGTACGACAAACGCAGTCGTTGCGCCCGTAAGCCCAAATAACCAACCAGTATGTCTGACTGCTGTCCGTCACTGGCCGGTGTCGAGGAGAAGCGCATCGGTTCACGACAAAACCGTCGGGTAAGTGACTGCTTGTGCGTGTGCAGCGTTCTGCTGGATCAGCTTCCACCACGTGGAGATGTTGGCTATTGCTGTGTTAATATTTTGTCCACATCATTTGTTGTGTAGGTCGTTGAGCATTTTTTTTCACACATTCTAAGTTGAATGGGAATCTTAGTGTCATTATGACAGGAGGGTTAGGTGTGCCCTTGGAGGCTTTGGGATCCCCCCCCCCCATCCGATGCGTGACAAGTTCTTTTCGGACACGACAAACAAAGAACTGCATGACCGACGCAGTCGATGCGCTTCTAAACTCCTATAACTAACTAGCAAAACAAAACAAAAAAGGAACAAAAGAAATGGGATCTCGATGCACTGAGACGTAACTAAAGGGATTTTACGTTATTTGTGATAAAGTGTTCAACCAGCAGCCACACCGAACGAATACGAATATAATGCGAATGAAGGCCAGTCGGATGTTCATCCAAGTTTCTTCTAAACGTGAGAGCAAATCGGCTATCGTTAGGGGCGAATCCAGGGGCCCCCTCCCCTCCGAGACGTGATAAGTACGTGAGGCACCCGTCCGGAGATAAATCATTAACTGAATACATTTAGAGAGCGCGGGGTACATTCGACTGCCCCCGCAGGGGCGCCTTTTATACTCAGAGGGGTGCCCTCTGCTGAAAAATCCCAGGGGCGAGTGCACCCGAGCATTCATTGGAGGACGAATGTTTCAGCCAGGTCGGTGACTTCATTCGCCGTCCTTGGATCGGCTTCTGACAACTGTCCCAGTGATATGCTCAACTCCTGTTTAGACATACATTACGTAGATCCCGTCACGTAATCAATGCGAAAAAAAGCGGTCGGAACATTTGTCACCCAGAACACCCGTTTTGCTTCAGTTTCAGTGCAATTACTTTTCCTGTGCTGTCCCATCAACTCAGGGCGCCGCGATTTTTGCGATAGATTACTGTGGTAGTGCACTCGCAGTTCTCACTGCTTGTTCTCAATGCATTATAAGGCCACGATCTCTCAGTATTCACTATTGTACTGTCTGGATACCCACGCCGTTGGCTAGAGCCCTGCTCTGACATGGCTGACCCTGCCCAGGGAACAGTCGGGAGTGGGGCGTGCGTCTGTGGGCGTCCAGGGTACCATAACTATAAACGACGGTCCGTGGTCGACACGCATGTGGCACACGCCCAACAATTACCAGATGCGTTCCGATGATTTCCAGTGGTTGGCTGCTTGGTTGGTTATTGGTTTTACGACACATCGACCGTTGAGTCATGTAGCGTCGCCAATCTCTCACGCCGACTGGTCGCGGTCGAAGAGTAGCGACAGGTGAGACTCGAATCCACAACCTTTCGATTGTGAGACGGGAAACTTACCCCTAGACTACCCTTTCCAGTGGTCACGCGGTCATCTGCATTGGATGGCTGTGTGCGTGCTCGCCTGGAACAGTCCAGCGTGCCGTCCATCGTGTCGAGCGTCGGCCTGCCGAACGCCTCAGCCTCCAGCACATTGGCGAGCACAGGCGGACGTTGGGTGTCGGGACGTGGTGTAGGATCGAAGTTAGATCTGAATGAGCCGAGCATTTTGATTATAATTTTCCACGTTGGTCGTGACCATGACCATGTACGCCTGGATTGGAAACCAACAGCTGTTTACGTATCAGCCCATCTAACGGAGGGTAAGTATAAACACAGAAACGGCCGGTTTTAGGCCGTGCGCCTATGGGAGTTCAGGGCACGCATTTCGTATTTACATTTTTTTCCAATTGATTGAGCCATCCCAGGAGGATTGCGTCATCTTTTATGATGCAGAATTGATCAAGGAACCACAGGACACCGACGAGGGGCGCGGTCAAGCTTTTGCCAATAAAGGGGTCTGGTGACACCCAACCCTCCCGAAATCGGGACAACAGATTTCGGACACCGTTTTAACGTGACGTTATATCCCACTTTATTTTTCGTGGTGAACAAAACATTTTCTAAGGGTGGGCTGGGTGCCACCTTGTCGGCGACTCCGACGTCAGCCAGGCTTGGCACGATGAAATGGTTCATGTGCAATACAAAACGCGCTCAATTGAGCTCATGGCGTCTGTTTCTGTCACAAGAATGTGTACTCACGATGAGTGAGAGCCGGTGCTACAGTGCCACGGTGTCCTAAAATTACTTCACCATTAACTGTGTGGATGAAGACAGAAGTTGCTTGGGAATAGTAAAAGATTGGAAGAAGATAAAGGATCACCACTTAAGGATTAAAAAAGCGGAATGTCTCACTTCAGTCACATGCATTTTACATTTTTTAGCAGTCATGTGTATAATGACTGCCCACACATGTGGCGAAATGATAAAAACCTAAGATAAGGATGAAATAGCACAATTCCATTCACTGAATTTCCAGCCCACATGGTCAATTATTTTACACTGCAGTGCCACGTCACGCATATTGAGGCCCCTGCCTTCGTGGTGGTGGCGGTCCGACAGCCGGGACGCCGGGGTAACGGCGGCCGGCGCGCTGACCCGCGACAGCGCCAGCGGCGTGCCGACCGTGGTCAGGCGACGGTGGCGCCTCGGCCCGGCTGACGGCCGTCCGGTAACTGCAGGTTCACGTTAACGGCGTCGTGAGGCGCTGCAAGCGAGCGCGCGGGACTGCACTCCGCCGATGTCCATGTTGGTGACGCGATCCTTGGCGAGGCCACTCCGCCTGTCTCCGTGCTGGTGACGCGATGCTTGGCGAGGCCGCTCCGACCCATGTTGGTGACGCGATCCTTGGCGAGGCCGCTCCGACCCATGTTGGTGACGCGATCCTTGGCGAGGCCACTCCGACCGTCTCCATGCTGGTGACGCGATCCTTGGCGAGGCCGACGCCATGCTGGTGACGCATCTCGGGCACTCCGACCGTCTCCATGCTGGTGACGCGATCCTTGGCGAGGCCACTCCGACCGTCTCCATGCTGGTGACGCGATCCTTGGCGAGGCCACTCCGACCGTCTCCATGTTGGTGACGCGATCCTTGGCGAGGCCACTCCGACCGTCTCCATGCTGGTGACGCGATCCTGGCCCGACCGTCTCCATGTTGGTGACGCGATCCTTGGCGAGGCCGCTCCGACCGTCTCCACTGCCGACCGTCTCCATGTTGGTGACGCGATCCTTGGCGAGGCCACTCCGACCGTCTCCATGTTGGTGACGCGATCCTTGGCGAGGCCCGTCTCCGTGCTGGTGACGCGATCCTTGGCGAGGCCACTCCGACCGTCTCCATGCTGGTGACGCGATCCTTGGCGAGGCCACTCCGACCGTCTCCATGTTGGTGACGCGATCCTTGGCGAGGCCACTCCGACCGTCTCCATGCTGGTGACGTGATCCTTGGCGAGGCCACTCCGGCCGTCTCCATGCTGGTGACGCGATCGGCTCCGACCGTTCCATGCTGGTGATGCTGCAGGACCGTCCATGTTGGTGACGCGATCCTTGGCGAGGCCACTCCGACCGTCTCCATGCTGGTGACGCGATCCTTGGCGAGGCCACTCCGACCGTCTCCATGCTGGTGACGCGATCCTTGGCGAGGCCACTCCGACCGTCTCCATGCTGGTGACGCGATCCTTGGCGAGGCCCCCTGGCTCCATGCTGGTGACGCGACCGTCTCCATGCTGGTGACGCGATCCTTGGCGAGGCCCTCCGACCGTCTCCATGCTGGTGACGCGATCCTTGGCGAGGCCACTCCGACCGTCTCCATGCTGGTGACGTGATCCTTGGCGAGGCCACTCCGACCGTCTCCGTGCTGGTGACGCGACGCTTGACGGGCGGACTTTGTTGGCTCTGGAGCTGATGTCGGGCAGCGACGTTCGCGACTCCAAACTAGAGAGTGAAGCTAATGCGCCGACTAACATTAGAATGTGAGGGATCAAGTTAGATATGCACTTGTTGGGCCGCATCAACGCAAAGGTTCAGGTAAGGTACCACAGATCCAGCCTCACATGCATCTGCACGTAGCGGTTCGTTAATGTGATTAACATCAACGGTCATTGAACAGTTCAATCAGTAAAGGAGCTGTGATGCTAACTCTGGTTGGCCCAAAGATAACCATAGTTGGCCCCCATCCCACAAACTTACCAGTCTCAGGAACCGCGTTTTCTTGGTGGTACGTTAGAAACGCGTGATATGTGTTCAAGGATGAACATAACTCACCCTATATGACCTGCAGTCGATGCGCCCATAAGCTACGAAGATAACTCACCAAGCTACAGAAGTCCCAAGTCCTTATTTTCAGGACACATTTACAGATTGAGTAAGGAAAATGGCGAACTGACGAATTAGCATTATCATGGTGCCAAACCAAGGAGGTTCGCCTCAACCCACTCGAGCTATGTGTTCGTGCAATGTTGCCTTAAATGCAAACATAGCAAGACAAGTGACAGGCAAGTAACAACGATATAGAGGATGAAGCATGAACAACGAAGTATAGAGAGCATCAGCGAGACGGGCGTACGGTGAGCGGGACGGGGGCGTGACAATACCGAGAGAAAGGCCACTGCCTGAGGCGAAATGTACGACCCTCAATATACCAGGAGGTGCTGAGTTTACATCAAAAGTAGCGTTAGGGGTTATGCTATATTACTCAACGTTTCGGCCAGAGGCCATCGTCAGGAGTCAGGCCAACGTTTCAGGTCAACGTCAGGAGTCGTCAGGAGGCCAACGTTTATGATGCAGAATTGATCAAGGAACCACAGGACACCGACCAGGGGCGCGGTCAAGCTTTTGCTAATAAAGGGGTCTGATGACACCCAACCCTACCGAAATCGGGACAGTTTATGGGACAGACAGTTTCAATTCTCACGAAATCCCGAATTACATCGTCACTCCTGACGGTGGCCCCTGGCCGAAACGTTGAGCAATATAGCATAATCCCTAACGCTACTTTTGATGTAAACTCAGCACCTCCTGGTATATTGAAGGTCGTACATTTCGTCTCACGCAATGTCTAAAACCCAGGAGCACTTAAGAGCCATTCTTCGTTGTATTAAATGGGAGAAGGGCCATACCGGTCGCAGGGAACAGCAAGGTATGTGCGTGGGTAAACACACATGTGGGTAAACAACGAATCAATGTGGAAGGCACGGCAGGACAGAGCAAGCGTAAAGCAGGGCAGACGGGTGCAAGACAGATGGTGCGGCACGCTGAGGCCAAGAGCACGGAAGGGCGGGGGCATGTCGACGCAAGACAGAACACGCCAAGGTAGGGAAGGACACTAGAGCCCGGTGCGGTAGAAGGTTGGGGAAGGACACTGGTAGACACAGCATGGCTGAGGCTGGGGGAAGGGCACTATGGAGCGCACGGCATGGTGGAAGGCAAGGGAAGTACACCTTGGAGAGCACAACATGGCAGAAGTTGGGTACAGGAATGACACTGGCGAGCACGGCATGGGATAGCAGAACGTTGGATAATGACACTGGAGAGCACGACATGGCAGAGGGTGGGGTGAGGACACTGGAGGACACGACATAAAGACATAAAGATTAGTGCAACTATCAGCCACAAGGGCCCTTCTTGAAAGGGCCCTTGTAGCTCTTTCAAGAACGACATGGGAGAAGGTGGAGGAAGGATGCTATGGGGAGCACGGCACGGCAGATGATATGAAAAGGACTGGATAGCACTGCACGATAGAAAAGAGGTACATGAGGAAAGGCATGTGTGAGGGCAGGCGGAGGCATGGCGAAGCAAAAGACAGGACAGAGGTACAGTGGTAAGTAGACAACTGGAGAAACAATCGGATATATTACCATGTTTTAGTTTTTTGCCGGCATATTTACCGGTTATCTGAACAAATGTAGAATGCCTTCCCAATACCAGGGCAAGAATGCAATCTACCAACGTGCACAGGGCAGTGCCCACCCCCAAGGGCGGATCCAGAAATTACCATCGGAGTGAGAAACACTTGTCGGGGACGAGTAGCCAAGGGGTAAGTTGCTCGTCTCACAATCGAAATGTTGTGGGTTCGAGTCTCACCTGTCGCTACTCTTCGCCCGCGACCAATCGGCGTGAGAGATTGGCGACGCTACATGACTCAACGGTCGATGTGTCGTAAAACCAATAACCAACCAACCGAGAAGCACTTGTCTCCGGACGGATGCATTTGGCGGAAAATGCGTCGCTGAGCGAGGGGTACATCCGCACACCCGTGCCTTTTCGCTCTGGAGCCGAAAACGTATATCCGTGGTCCCATAAAATCGGACAGAGCTCCGAAAAGAACGTGCCAGGGCCCTGAAGAAATCGTGTCGGACGCAGAGATATTGCGTTGGGGTTCTCAGGAATCGGGCAGCATCCTCGACAAAACACGCTAGGGCCGGTGAAGGTGGTTCGGGCTTCCGAAAATTTAGAAGAGGTCCCGATATATCGTGTTGCTCCAACCCCCCTCCCAAAGCGTATGTCGGGTGCCAGAAATATCGTACCGGGGCTCATAAAATCGCGTTGGAGCTCCAAGAAATCGCGCTGAAGCCCCAATAGCTCCCGTCGAGGCCCCTTGCATTCGCATTGTGGGCGCCGAACAAACTGAAGTTCCGGGAGCGTACCGGAAGCCAGAAATAGTACTGATGCTCCCAAAGTGCGTCAGGTGCTGCAAAAAATAAACAGGGCTTTAAAAAATGTAGGTACTATGACAGATGTACATATGAAAATGTATGTAAGTAAATGTACGTAAGCACAGATATACGTAAACGTAAATGTATGTATGGAAAATGTACGTATACGCAAATGCACGTAAGCGCAAAAGTACGCATGCACAGAAGTACTCACGTGCAAATGTACGCAACCGCAAGTGTAAGTATGCGCAAATGTATGTAAGAGCAAACGTACGTATGCTCAAATTTACGTATACGAAATGTACGTAAACGAAAATGTATGTATGCGTAAATGTACGTAAGCGCAAATATGCGTAAGCACAATTGTACGTCAGCGCAAAAGTACGTATGCGCAAAAGTGCATGTGTGTAAATGTACGTAAGCACAACATTACGTATGGAATTCATAACAGGAAAGCACCGAGTGTTACACAGCCTCCGGGGTCGTAGTGACTGATGCCCGTATGGTTATTTAATGTACACATATTCATTTAAACCGACAGAAACATTTTAAGCCATCTAGTATTGTCGGTATCTGAGCGTGAACATCCCAGCGTGGATATCTGATGCTTTAATATTCCTTAGCACTATCAAATTACATGTTGTGTATGATCCATCGGCGGTTCTTAGGGTAGACATAGGATAGACTAAGTTAGTTTCCCTCTCCCCTCGGTATGGCGCTGAGACGTGCCTCAATATTATTTTATTATTTTACATTATGTACATTTGGAAGTGATGTGCACAGATGTATTTTGAGCAGTATGAGCTGACTCAGCAAGGGGTACCAGAAAAAATACATATGAACATGGGGGAGAGGTTGAAATCCAGCGACGGAGAAACGATGCTGGTGAGTTGGGCCCCATGCAGAGAAGAATTAAGTTGCCACTATTTAGCCTCACTAAGAATAATGCCACCGAAAAAAAAATCGTGGTCGAAATCCGATGACATTTGAAAATTGTTGATAGGTTAGGCCCCTTCCAACTCCGCTTGCCCGTCTCTGTCGCAAATCCTGACTACTCCGCTGGCGGTGGGCGGCGCACACACACAGTCACTAACCAGGACATGGTCGTATCTGCAGAGCCACCCGGCCGTTGTGCAGGCCGCCAAGGAGGCGCTGGACAAGTACGGCGCCGGCCTCAGCTCGGTCCGCTTCATCTGCGGCACGCAGGACATCCACAAGGTCGGTGACCTCTGCGGCGGTACGCCCCCGCCGCAGCACACAACGCCCGCCGTGCCGTGCCACCCTACACTGTAGAAAATATTTGCACTTTTGTTGCTAATTGCACGCTAAGAGGCTACTTAAAAAATGCTGTCCCATAAGGATGCTAGTAACAAGCACCATATGTACTATACGGCTGGAAGGGGCTAAGTCTAGCCTGCAGGTGCTAGGGCTAAGTCTAGCCTGCAGGTGCTAGACTTATTGTTGTTTAAACCGCTTGATTTCTGTGTAATGTCGACGTATTATCTACATCGCCTTCGATTGTCCTGATTGGTCCTGTTTTACTCGTATTCTGTCATTGCTTCTGTACACATTTCGTTTGATCTGAATTGCTTCAAACATGCAAGAACGAGGATGCCTGCTCCGAGCAGCCACGAGTGCTGTCCAGCTGAGTTGTCTTCGCTGTCCAGGAGCTGGAGGAGAAGATCTCCAAGTTTCACGGCCGCGAGGACACCATTCTGTACGCGAGCTGTTACGACGCCAACGCCGGCCTGTTCGAGGTCCTGCTGACGGCCGACGACGCGATCCTGTCGGACCAGCTCAACCACGCCTCCATCATCGACGGCATCCGACTGTGCAGGGCGCACAAGTACCGCTACAAGCACAAGGACATGGCAGGCGAGTGTGCCGCGCTCGGGCGGCACCCGCGCACGGACCTGGCCCCCGGCAGTGTACCGCTGACCTGACGGCGACGGCTCGGGAGACTTCTCTTCTCGCGGGACGTCACCGATGCATACTTAACGCGCACTCCGGAATGTCACGGAACCTCATGCGCGCGGTGGTGACTTGCATCGCGATTATCGCGCTCCTCGCCGCGCCGGTCTGCCCGGAATGTGGACAATATGTCGGCTCGGGTTACCGTAGGCATTTTCAGGGACAACTACCCGACTCGGCTATTTCTCAGCGTTTTTACGTGGCTTTGCACAGGACATATTTGAAAGATCGCCGCAGTTTACTGTATTGCTCAGACATGGAAAACCTCGCCGTTTCTGGGTGTGCCCAACAAAATGCGTCGCGGGGGAAATATTGTGCTTCCGCAAGACCTTAGTGCGGCCGCTGTATGGCCTGCAATACTGCCTTCGTCACATGACCGGGGTATTCTTAACTATGCAAATGAGCGCACGTATGACACAAATCATGCGCGTTGTGGTTAGCTTCAGTATATACACAGAAACGCTAATTGCGTCCCAAACCGCCGGCTACCGACGGCAGTGAGTGAAACTTATGGAACAAAACCTTAGGCATGCTCACTTGTATTCCAGCGCACTTTGTGTCCTCTTGAGCGCTGCTAATGTTGGCGACACCGGAAGTTCGCCCATTGTGCATATTGCCCAAGGAGTGCTATGGTTTATTGATATATAATATATACAGATACATGCATGTATATATATGTATGTGTGCATGCCCTCTTAGTATTTGCGAAGTATAAAATATGTATTCCTTTGCATTGCTATTTTCAAAGCAAATAGCAATGTATGTGTGTGTGTGTATGTGCATGTGTGTGAGAGATAATATATATATATATATATATACATGGCACATGCACATATGTGCACATATGATGTGTGTGTGTGTGTCGGCAGACCTGGAGGCCCAGCTGCAGCAGTGTCAGTCGGCCAGACTGCGGCTGATCGCCACTGACGGCGTGTTCAGCATGGACGGCAACGTCTGCCCACTGCCGGAGATCGTCTCGCTGGCGCAGCGCTACAAGGCCATGGTGTTCATTGATGATTGCCACGCCACTGGCTTCTTCGGGCCAACTGGAAGGTGAGCGGATGGCCGATCAAGCCAGTCACGGCTGTATGATGTTTTCTCTCCGTGTATGTCCGTTCTGCCTATGTATACATGAATATATATATATGTATGTATATATATATATATATATATATATATATATATATATATATATATATATATATATATATGTAGTATGTTAGCTTCCATTATAGGTAGTGTAGAGGGTGCCTTTGGCTGAAAAAAATGTCGAGGAAGGGTGCACTTGTGCGTCCTGGTGGGGCGCATTTTTTTCCATTCAAACTGGCGTCGCATCTTCAGTGTGCCATGCCCCCTGTGTCCCTTGTCTCCCTGTGTCCCTTGTCCCCCTGTGCCCCTTGTCCCCCTGTGCCCCTTGTCGCTGTGTCCCTTGGACCTATCCCTGGGCTGGCACTATGGGCCGCTTTGACACCACACCATATCGCCGTGATGTATGGGTTTGCTGCCGACTGTCGGGCCGGCGCGCAGGGGCACGGAGGAGCACTTCGGCATGGTCGGCTCGGTGGACATCATCAACACCACGCTGGGCAAGGCCATGGGCGGCGCCTCCGGCGGCTACACCACCGGCCCGTCGGAGCTGGTCCAGCTGCTGCGCCAGCGGTCGCGACCCTACCTCTTCTCCAACTCGCTGCCGCCGCCGGTGGTGGCCTGCGCCTCCAAGGTAGACGTGCTCCCCCGGCTGCTCACTAGCGACTGCTTTGGACGGTTGGTTGTTTGGTTTTTGGTTTTACGACACATCGACCGTTGACTCATGCAGCGTCGTCAATCTCTCACGCCGATTGGTCGCGGGCGAAGAATAGCAACAGGTGAGACTCGAACCCACAACCTTTCGATTGTGAGACGAGCAACTTACCCCTAGACTACTCGTCCCCTGCTTTGGACGGCGGTGGATGGGCAACGCCATCTACGTGTTATGACCGACGCAGTCGATGCGCCCCGAAACACAAATAACAAACTAGTTGGGTGACGGTGGTTTCTTTTTTGGGAAGGTGATGGGAGATGGACTACTGTTCTGTGGCATGGCTTCCAATGTCGCTGCGTCAATAGACTCGGGGACGTTTAGCAAAAGCTAAGCATACAATTTGTTGCCTTTCATGTGTCATGCTGAAGCTTCGTCTCAGAGCTTTTAGTGCCGTTCGAAGCTTCCTTCACTTCTAACTCGTTCGCCTAGTATTTATTGGGTGCATTGTATTTATTGTTCAAGACGCTTGATTAAAGCATGCAGTATGCTGTTACGCCAAAAGCTAGACACCCCTATCCTTCCTACTGCATATCGATTACTCGCTCGTGTGTATGAGCTTGTGGTCCCCAAGTGAATACTGCGGCTGTGCTAAAACATGCTGCAGCGACGTTTAGTTCAATTAAAAAAAACACTTTAAGGCTTCAAATGTGTAAATTTTAGGTTATGCTGCACCTACTTATCTAAAAGTGCACCATTGTACATTTTTATAGGTGTATATACTGCACTTGCACCCAAAACAACAGTTTTTAACACAAAACACCCTTTGTATTAGTGCTTACATTAGGCTGGCTAAAATTATTTATGGTCGTGCAATGGATAAATCTGACTTAAAATCGTTAAAGAATGATTTACCTCAAGTAAAAAGCACCCTCCGGGCTCCGAAAAGTCATCGTCCATTTGTGCACCCCTAGGGCCTAGATAACCGGAAAAAGGCGTATCTTTGAGCCTGGTTACGCTGTCCTTGCACTCGTAAAGCGCACGGAACATCTCGCTGTGCACTGGGAAGTATCCAGATGCATTGCGTGACGTCGGACTTTCAAGGATAGCCTTAGTTACAATCACGCATCAACGTATATCTATCGAGAAGCTGACATGACGTCCCAAGTATATATATATATATATATATATATATATATATATATATATATATATATATATATATATATATATATATATATATATATATATATATATCCGCCCCTGAATATAGCTGCAGTTTTCTTAACAAATCAATAATTCCCTATTTGCCATACCACATGAAATTAATGACTGAAGAATGTTCCAATACACTGACGGTAGTACAGTCGTAGATTGTACCCACGTTTCGCGGTGTGGGAAAGAGTTGTACGTGTGGTTTCGCATCTGTCCAGATCGATGTCGTTCACACCTGACGCGGCCATGATGTGCGCGAGCCGACAGCTGACGCGGCCGTGATGTGCGCGAGCCGACAGCTGACGCGGCCGTGGTGTGCGCGAGCCGACAGCTGACGCGGCCGTGATGTGCGCGAGCCGACAGCTGACGCGGCCGTGGTGTGCGCGAGCCGACAGCTGACGCGGCCGTGATGTGCGCGAGCCGACGGCTGACGCGGCCATGATGTGCGCGAGCCGACAGCTGACGCGGCCGTGATGTGCGCGAGCCGGCCGACAGCTGACGCGGCCGTGATGTGCGCGAGCCGACAGCTGACGCGGCCATGATGTGCGCGAGCCGACGGCTGACGCGGCCGTGATGTGCGCGAGCCGACGGCTGACGCGGCCGTGATGTGCGCGAGCCGACGGCTGACGCGGCCGTGATGTGCGCGAGCCGACGGCTGACGCGGCCGTGATGTGCGCGAGCCGACGGCTGACGCGGCCGTGATGTGCGCGAGCTGACGGCTGACGCGGCCGTGGTGTGCGCGAGCCGACAGCTGACGCGGCCGTGGTGTGCGCGAGCCGACAGCTGACGCGGCCGTGGTGTGCGCGAGCCGACAGCTGACGCGGCCGTGATGTGCGCGAGCCGACAGCTGACGCGGCCATGATGTGCGCGAGCCGACGGCTGACGCGGCCGTGATGTGCGCGAGCCGACGGCTGACGCGGCCATGATGTGCGCGAGCCGACGGCTGACGCGGCCGTGATGTGCGCGAGCCGACGGCTGACGCGGCCGTGATGTGCGCGAGCCGACAGCTGACGCGGCCGTGGTGTGCGCGAGCCGACAGCTGACGCGGCCGTGGTGTGCGGAGGAGGACGCGGCCGTGGTGTGCGCGAGCGACGGCTGACGCGGCCGTGATGTAGGCGAGCCGGCGGCTGACGCGGCCGTGGTGTGCGCGAGCCGACGGCTGACGCGGCCGTGATGTACGCGAGCCGGCGGCTGACGCGGCCGTGGTGTGCGCGAGCCGACGGCTGACGCGGCCGTGGTGTGCGCGAGCCGGCGGCTGACGCGGCCATGATGGCCTGCAGGTGTTCGACATGCTGACGGCCTCGTCTGAGCTGACGGCGCGCGTGGCGCGCAACACGCGCCGCTTCCGTCAGCAGATGGCGGCCGCCGGGTTCACTGTGGCCGGCGACGAGCACGCCATCTCGCCGGTGATGCTGGGCGACGCGCGGCTGGCCTCCGACATGGCCGACGCGCTGCTGCGTGAGTCGCCGCCCCCTCGGCTGGTGCAGTCGGGGGCGGGCCGGGCCCGCCGGAGGCCGACACCGCCGGTCGTCCCCCCCCCGCCCGGTCAGATTAAGTGAAGCCGGACACGTGGTGTTGTCTCGCAAACCAGACGTATCCGTGGAGAAAAACAGTAATTGTTTACTCTTGTGCTATCAGCTCAATACCAGTTGCATGCAAGTAGCGTTCACTGCTACTGCTGAATCTGCTTTAGAATAGGTTGAGTTCGCGAGGGGCCCACAATCTGTTTTCACTGTGTTGCCTTCATATTCGGTATGTGGTGTATCACTTTTGCATGTTTTTTACCTAGCAACGCTATCTATCTTTGTTCACGGCTATCTATGTGCGATTTATTTTGCCAGCCACCCTTCAGCCATAGGACACGTCACGTATGTCGCCTCAAGAACGCGCTGGAGGTGAATAGTAGACTTTGCATCTGCCTTTTTTCAGCCGGAAGCAGGGTCTCTTCTAAGAAATGTTTACTGGGAAGCCGTGCTCACTGATGACCGCAGGAGCACTATCCGAGAAAACTAAACTTAGTAGCGCCTCCCCTGTTATGCTACGGTAATGGAAACTGCCATCGACTGAGGGCTACGCTCCCCCTCATTGCATGCTAGAGAAGGCTTGAAAGGTAGTTAGAAAGGTAGCTAGACCGTATACTAGAAAGGCAGTTGTTGATGCAGAGCACGGTAGTCGTGTAGCATGCGCCGTGCTGCGGACACCCGTGACTGCGCGAGCCAGCGCCTCTCTGCTGCCGACGCGGTAACCTGGGCCTGCTGGTGTCGCTGGCGCAGAGCTGGGCATCTACGTGATCGGCTTCAGCTACCCGGTGGTGCCCGTGGGCAAGGCGCGGATCCGCGTGCAGCTGTCGGCCTGTCACTCGGACGACGACGTAGACCGCGCAGTGGCCGCCTTCGTCCAGGTCGGCAGGCGCTTCGGCGTCGTCACCTAGGTGCCGCAGGTCCCGTCTCCGGAACACAGGACGTCTGTCGTCGGCAGAGGAAACTGATGATGGCGAAAAGAAGCAGTGGATAGAAGCGGTTTTTGAAACAAGTGGTTTTTGTAACGACCGATTTTTGTGACTTTTGTCGGTGTACTTTTACACTGACATGATCGTTTGAAGGATGGGGTTAAAAACATGTACAATTGATTCGTTTTGATACCGTGTTGTGATACACTAGACAGGTCTGTTTTGAACAAAAACCTGAGAAGCCAATGTACTAAATTCAGGGTAGGAAAACACCAAAAACCGTGGAAGCAAACTGAACACAAGTAAATGGATGACATTATGGGGTAAATAAACATTTACTTCTGACAGATCAAATATATCACTAAGTAAATAAACATCGGCAACGATAACCGAACGCCAACTACTGAGTAAGTGAACGCTAAAAATCGTGTAAACCCACTTGTGTAAACGAAAGGGCAGGCAAGTTAACAGGCTTAAATGGTTCGTTTTGAGCCAGCAAATACACTGAATAGCGTGCAAATATTTTCCTGTGTGTAGGCTAATGCCGGCACCTTGACAAGATCAACTTCTCGTCACCCTCAAAATCACCCTCCCCATCTCAGCTACAAATTAGCATGCGAGGGATAAAGTAGAACTAAGTCCATCTAGTCATCAGGTAGATGTTCCCAACCCAGATCTGCCTTCAGCACGTTAACGTCGCACACACTATGGGGTAAAACTTCTTTAACGTAAACGCATACTTGCCTGTAGAGCTCTGCTTGCAAAACACGTTCGCTATGGGGACGAAAATGGCCTTTATGGTCCGGCAAGCCTCTAAAAACCACTCATCCGAACTTAAGAATTGTTCGACAAATCCTTTTCTGGTGCAGGGCCACCATATGTATTCGGCTCGATCAATAGTGGATGGTTGGAACATATCTTGCAGCAATACCCCCTATCATCCGGCTCAACTTTGTATCATGTGCTGTGTTCATCATCATGTGCATGTGCATGTGCTGTGCTGTGCTTGGTGAGTCCGTTGGTTCAAAGAGGAGGAACCACAACACACACGACGTGATATTTGCCATGTTGGATTGGATTGTGGCTTTACGACGCACTCAGCAGCGAGGCAATATGGCGTCGCCTGCCTCTCACCCTGGCAGGAAGGGCGGGCATCGCGGGGAATCGAACCCCTACCTCTGGCTTGCCAGACGCTCAGCTTAACCACCGAGCTACCGACGCCCCATATTTGCCATGTCAATGACAATTTCAGCGTGTTGATGTTTATGGTGGCAACTATTCGATATCCCTGAAATTTCGTAACATGCAGAGGCACAGTCAGGATTTTCGCAATGGTTCAGACTACCATACAAAGACAATGAAATAGACCTCTTTCGGCTCGGACCGAACAATTTTGCGCTGTGAAAATTTAAATTATGTCGCTTCATCTAGTGTATTTTTGTTCCTTATGGGGCCAAGCCCTGCCACTCCCCCCTTGGCTGGGCGTCTGGTAGCATAGCTTTCTATCCAAATTGCCCTCCTGCAAGTAAGCTGAAATTAATCCCACGTTTTAGTGATGCAGATGCCAGGATAGTACTAGCTGCCAACACTTAGCTACAAACATTGAAGCAAAAGAGAAAATCTTAAGTCGACGCTCATTAGAAGTGCCAAATCATTAAAAGGATTTGAAGTTCATCAAGTCTCTGAAGGATAATATCAGCATCCTCATTCATAACGAAAATGTGAAATCTGCAAAGCCAACTACTGCAAACCAACAAAAATCATGAGCCACGCTGGTTCGGTTCCACCAGAGTCCGCCGTAGAACGAGGAAGTCAGAACGATAACTGTACTGGGCTTGCATAGCTCAGCTGGGACGACCACGGCGACATCTACTGGTGGCTAACTAAACCATTACACCTCTCACCAGTCATCACACATTCAGCTGTGCAATGAATTCATGCGTGATGCGATTGAACAAAAACTGCGGCAAACTCGGCAAACGGCGGTACTTCTCCCTTTTGACCTCCAAAGGGCCAAAGGGACGGCAGATCTTTTTGACACGGCCGGCAGGTCCTGGTGATATGTTCGATGGCCAGGTCTATTCCTGGCCAATATACGATCTGACGAGCCCGGCCCTTGGTCTTTTCTTCACCCTGGTGATCGGCGTGTAGCTCACGCAGAACCGAGGACCTGAGGCCTGCGGATGACGAGGCGGCAGCCGCATACCACCAAGCCGTCGTCGACTGTGTGACGATCGTGTACCGCCCAGTGGGGGCACAGAATTTCAGGCGGGTCGGATTTTTGCGACGTGAAGCCGCGGAGCACCGTTTGCAACAGCATTCCCCGTCAGCTTGCAGTTAGGTTCCACTCCATCAGCTTCTCTCGTAAGCGCTGTAGACGGGGATTTTCCATCTCGTTTACATTCTTAGAATTGATAATCGCAATGCGCAGACTGTGATCCACTAGCACATCAAGATGCTGCAACCTGCCGAGGAAAAGGCGTCATTTGCGGAACGCCCATGCTACCGCCAGTAGCTCTGACTCGATAGTGGCATATCGAGTCTCTGCGTGTGCTAGGAGTCGCGAGCCGGCTTGTACTGCACGCCATGTGCCACCCGACCGTTTCTGCTGCGGCAGAAAGCCCAGCCCTTTGAGTCGACTGGCGTCTGTCGACAACATCGCTGAGCGCTTCGGGTCGTAGTATGCCAGCGTGCGCACCGACGACAAAGCAGCGCGTGCCTTTTGGAACGCCACATCACGACACTCGTCCCAACTGAAAGTTCTCCTGATACGCAACAGGTGGCGGAGCGGCTCTAGCAGCTATTCCGTCTCATTGGAGAAAGAGGTGACTTGCTAGGCCGAATAAACGGCTTAGATCCGTAAGGGACTGTGGCGCTGGGAATGCCGCTATCGCGCTGGTCAGATCAGGATCCGGCACGTAGCCATCCTCAGAGACGATGAATCCGGCGAACTTGACTGACTTCAGAATGTGCTGAATTTTTGCGGGATTCAGAGTTACTTGGCGGTCTTAAGAATCGCTTGACCCTTTGCACGTGGTCCTCTTTCGTCTTACTGTAGACGATGACGTCATCCACCAGTCGCTGGATGCCGTCGATCCCACTGAAGCATTCGTCCATCCTGCGATTGTAGTGCTCGGATATTGACGATATGCCGTACGGTGCTCGGCAGAAGCGACACCGGCCGAAGGGCGTCATGAATGTTGTCAAGTGACGGCTAGACACCTCCAGAGGCCACCGATGATATCCCTTTGCAGCGTCAAAGACACTGAACCACCTAGCCTCTGATGCGGCGATTGATGCGACACATTCCGCCGGCGTGCTGGACTGATACCTTTTCCCGGGGACCGATGCATTCAGCTTCGACAGATCGCAGCCGATACGAATTCCACTACATTTCTTCGGGGCCACTGCAGTCGGTGCACACCACTCAGTCAGCTCCACGACTGGCTCGATGATTTTTCTCCTGGTGCAACCTGCAGAGTTCACCGCGAAGCGGTTCTCAGTAGACATACATGATACGACGTGGTGCTCTGATAGCAAACGGAATTGCGCCGTCCTTCAGTTTAGTTTTGAAAGTTTCTCCTGGCATAGTCCGCACAACACCATCGAGCACGTCAGGGTATTCAGTAGTGGAGACACAACATACTCAGCTTTTCGTGATGCCAGCAATATCGCACTACCTGCGAAATGCTGACTCATTGCATTGCACTGAGAGCGACGTATCACTGGCGACGGCGACCGTGGAGACAGGCATGACCTCTCGGAGATGAGCAACTCTGCCTGTTCGTCTCCCACTGCGTCCATGGTCGTAGAATGCGTTTTGATTTGTCGCGGGTAAGTCTCGGGTATAACATGCAGGCCCCGCGTCGTGCGCCAAGAAGGATCAAACCCTTGACTCCTTTGATAATATACACATCAGTCACGGTAACGGGGCCCAGACGGATCCGTACGGGTAGGCTACCCAGAGAACGCGCCGTTCGCCCATCGACGGCCGTCGGGTGCGCAGTTGGGGGCCTCAAGTTCTGGCTGTCATGTTCAGTACGGGCTGCAAAATCTAGTCCGACGTCAGTGACATCTGTGTCAGGGAGCGCGTTAATGCGGCCGCATTGCATTCATGATTCGGATATGACCTCCACCATCACCCTGGGGCCCGGCACGACCGATTCAGACGCCAGGGTCACGGTGGACGCGGGAGGTCTCCGCGACGCACGAGGTATGCATTTTGCGGCATTGTCCTGTCTCACCGCATCACAGACACCGCCTGTCTAGAGCAGGACATCGCTCTGACCGCCGGTGGTCGCGCCCGCATCGTGGGCAGTCCTCGATGTGTGCCGCTCCCGAGTCCCGCTCTTCCCCGAGCCACTCGGCTCGGCTGTTTTGCCGGCGGTGCTGAATCGGCCGCTCTGCCGCGCCCCAGGCGGGGCCGCCGGACCTGGCTTGCCGCGCGGCACCCGAGCGGCGGCTATGGCTGCGGCACGCTGCCGCGGCTGCGCCCGTAATCTCGCCCGCGTCACGTGATGCGGCCTCCTCTGGTCTACATATGAGCGTAGCTTGCGCCAATGGGAGTGTATGGATAGCACAGTTTTGTTTTCGTGACTATGTCTCAGACCGATCACGACACGATCACGTATTAACCCGTCCCGTCTCGAGGGAGTCTTCAACTGCCCCCCTCAGGTTTTTCGCGGATAGCGGACGAACGGCGCGCGGCAGCGCGCCCAAATTTGGCATACCTTTTCCCACGTCAATTTAACATGCTGATTCAAATTTTTTAGTTCAGGTCATCTAGGGTCAACGAGTTAGCCAAGGTCAAGTGAGGTCACCTCCAAAAAAGTTCAAGCAGTCGTCACGCTTTAACGGATGCAGATATTTTAATGAAACTTTCAGCGTTTGCTTATCATTACGGATGCAACAAAACGTACGAGTGGAATTTTTCGTTTTTTTTCTCGTTTTGACTACAAATAAATTTTGCCTATTTGCCAAATTGCAGTTCAAGTACAGGATTCCGGCTAAAGTAAGCATTTTGTATTAGGGCAAGTCGATTTCCAACAACGTTTCTTGGTCTGCTCTACCCATTGAAAATGGAAAATTAAAGAAAACTTGAAGTCAAAATTTTGAAATAAAAAAATGGGGGGGGGGGGCAAAACAAATTATAGACCTGGTCAATTTCGCTGTCCTTTTCTCATTCTAAATAAATTGTGTGTTTTCATATATCCCCAAAATAAACTCCCAGAGTCGGAAATATAATGTAAGTCGTGAAAAGTCGTTAAAAGTCGTGAAAATCTACCCCCCTCTGGTGACATCACTTTTGGGGAAATTGTTTTGGAGGGTGGAGCCGGACCCTACTCGTCGAGCGCTTTCAGTTGACACCTCTTTCGTTTTCGTTCGATGCTTAGTTTGGATTTTAGAGGGGGGTCTTCAACCGCCCCCCCCCCGAAACGAGGTGGGAGGATTTAACCGGAAAGACGCGCGGGTTAGCAAAAGTACGGGCACGTAGCAGGCGGGCAGGAAAAACGGGCACGTAGCACAAAGGCCACACTGACTGCTGATTTCCGGTAAGACCGTCAAAAAGTCACCAAATAACTCACCCTCATGCTGCTCGCGAAGATTGAATTACCGCAATTGTAACCCTTCATTGATCTGCCCGCGCACATATGCTTGCAATTGGTCCAATATCGCTGGCGTACCATTTCGATCACTGTTGGCGATGCCAGGACTTGTACCGACTTTCGATGCCTCATCAGATAAGCATGACCGTAGTACGGCCATCTATACCGCCGTTGGCTGCGTATGTAGTCCGGCTGCGTCGGCTGCATATGCAGTTGACGACGAAATCGTCCCATCTCATACGCAATGTCTTGAATTTCTCCGCGCGGTCTGTCGCGAAGTCGAGCTTCTCTGCCAGAGAAGCTCGACAGCCACGCAACCGGATTGCGCAGCTTACGGAAGCCATCCAATATCTCTGGGGCCAGCCACAGGCAAAAGCTGCTGTTCAAGTCCAGCATCCCGCTCCCGCTGCGCCATGGTTCGGTTCCACTCGAGTCCGCCGTAGGACACCACACACACACGAAGAATTCAGAACGAGAACTGTCCTGGGCTTGTATAGCTCAGCTGAGGGGACGACCGCGGCTCCATCTAGTTTTGGCTAACTGAACCACTACACAAGCTGGCCTACGGGCACCGTTGGGAGGGCCGACGTCGCGGCACCGATCTGACCTCGATCATGGGTACCACTCCGCGACCCTCTACCCTCTCAATCGACGGAATAGCGGTGGTGCGACAAAGCAACTGAAAATACGTTCCGAAAACAGCAAGCTTTGTCTCAATTTCTGAGCCCGAAATAGGACGCTCGTTCTTCGGATGAAGGCTCCTGGTCTACCTGCAATGGCACATCTCGTCTTGTTTCGTGTTATTTTTCGGTGGCGGGGGAAGGTATTGGCATGGGCGCTATATACTTCTTACTATATAAGCGTGGGAACATTTGCCACTATCTGCGAAATGGACCAAGTATCCCATATGTGGAAATGTGAAGTGACACCTGTTCATTGTGTCCCGTATAAGAGGATTAGCATAGCAATAGTACTTGTGCCTGACCGACTGGGGACGAGTAGTCTAGGAGTAAGTTGCTCATCTCACAATCGAAAGGTTGTAGGTTCGAGTCTCACCTGTCGCTACTCTTCGCCCGCGACCAATCGGCGTGAGAGATTGGCGACGCTACATGACTCAACGGTCAATGTGTCGTAAAACCGATAACCAACCAGCCTGACCGACTGGGCGCCGGCTTGGCGCAGTGTCCCGACTGTGGGGCCGGGCATCCCGGGTCACGCTAGAAAATGAATTGGACCCGTGCTGGGCAAACCGGGTCCCGGCTGTGGGACAGGCCCCCGGAGTCGCACTGGAAAATGAACCGGGCACCGACCGGGCTGTTTGTCCCCCATTGTGCCAGGTAATGGCTTTTCTGGGCCCCCGGCGGTCTGCCCGGAGCTCATTTTAACTGGTGGGAGGGATGTGACCGCTGGTAATTGAAGCGCCCTTAATCCAACTACCACGGGTAGAGCTTGGTGTAGTTTTGGTGTTGCAAACGCAACGCCAACAATTTCTAAATGCCACATCCGAACGGTGAAGCGCAGTAAGCATGAACCCCGACACTATTGGGTAGCACCAAAAACATTGGAAGAATCATTTGTGCTCATCTGATGGCAATCGCCAACAAAATCTCCAGGAGACACTTTCATCAACTCTTCCCAATTCGCCCGACCGAAAAGGAACTATCCACCATCACCGCCAATTGCAGCAGACAGCCGACGTCTTCGAATGACCTCAGCGGGGCTGGAAAACGTCTACTAGCTACCCACTGATCATACGTCGGGGCTTTGGGAGTTATTTGAGCTTTAGAACGTGTCGACCTCACTGCTCATACAGCAGATACACCGAGACTTGAGTATCGCTACTGCAGGCCACTTTCCACACGGAAAGCATCCGGAGCAGGATTCTCCTGTTGGGCATTCATTCGCTGGCGACGACTGCAGGTTGGTGGGGACTACAAGGCTCCGGTTATTTTTACGACACGTTCAACTACAATGTCATGTAGCGTCGTCAATGCCCCACGCCGATTGGTCGCGGGTGGGCTCGGTAAATGCCGTCGGTTGTGAGATTCGAACCCACAAGCTTGCGACCAAGCGTCCGACACGCTGCCAACTGAGCCACCGCGGATCGTGCGCGACGACTGCTCCGACCACCCCATTGCACGCCGCCGCCGCCCACACTCGCCGGAGCGTTGCTGACCTGGCCGACCGCCCCGGGGCAGGAGTGGCCGTCCAATCCACCCGAGGTAGCCGACCGTCTCCACTTACTGCTAGATCACCAGGTTCCTCACACAAGACAAGGGACGGGGATGGTCGAGTGGTTAAGGTGTCGGGCTATGGGTACCAAAGGTCCCGGGTTCGACACTAGCGCCACTCAGGACATTTCCCAATCCCTCGGCCCAACGGCGAAGCAGTGTGGGCGGCGCCATTAGCCGTGAATGTGCATAGTGTGTCGTGAACCACCCAATAAACAAACAAACAAGACAAATAGCCACTGTGTGACCGAGCCAAATGCGAGCCATCCACATCGGTTTATTCAGCCAAAGTCAGCAACAGTAACCCTGCAAGTAGATCAGAGTGGTAACGTTCTGCCGTACGGCCTCCCAAAAGGGACGATAAGACGACTCGGCGGCCGACTGTTGTGTCGACCCCACCAGCGTGGCGCGTCGGTTCAGACGACCGACGGCGCGGCTGAAACGCCGCGCACGCGGCACAGTACCGGCCGGCAGCCGGCGCACGTCGGAGCACCGGCGCACGCGCACCACCCGCTGGAAACCTTACAAACTAAGCACCCGTGGCTGTGACCATTACACAGTCTCTCCGATCTCTGATATGACTGCCGATACCTCAGGGATTGAGAGCTCGCACGTCGGCACCGTCGCGCCGCATTTGCCGTCCACCGACGTGCTGCGAGAACCCGCAGACCAACCATCACGTGTACTCGGCAATATCAGCAGAAAAAATCGACAGCATGATCAATCGGTGCTAACTCAGTATAGCAACGCATGCGTAAAATCGGGCTATCGGCAGCTCACGATGCATTGAAAGCGAACGGAATGCTACCAGACGAGCTAAAAAGAACACCACTGGTCACGGCTTTGGAAATGTGCACCCAACACGATTACTTTTCTGGAATAAAAACAAAATGAATTATGATCGCCAGTTAATTGGTTGGCGTAGAAGCTATTCTGTCAGAACGCTTGCATTATGACTTTCGATAGTGCAAATATACGATAAAGCGCAAGCCCCCCCCCCAAAAAAAAAATGAAAAGGCAGCAGTGCGGTCGGCTTCGGGGCAATCACCCCTCACCTGAAGTATACGGAAGCGTGCGCCCCTCCCCCACATGTAGACGCTTGGATCTTTGGAGAAGTCCGAAAACCTTAAATGCTCGGTCCAACTCCTCGAAAGGTGCATATTTCTACACGGCCCCTCTGGTTTCCCTCAATGCATTTCAAGTAGATCAACTCTAATATTGCTGAACCCCAATATCGGGTTGGCCAGAGATCAAGGTGATTCGGCTAACTCCCGAAATTATTCTGTCAGTTGCTTGCGCAAGTGGTAATCAAATTTTGATCGCAATATTCTACTCCCGATACATTATCATCCAACAACTGCTCGAATACATTGTGACCAAGTATGGACCTTTCGCTTATCGCAATGGACCCCTCCGTTACAAAGCAGCCTAGATGCGGCCTCCTTAAAAAAGCGCAGAACCGCGAACAATTAAATTGGTGACAGGTGACATAAAATTTGCGCAAAACGTTTTTGTCATGCACGCTCCAAAAAGTATCCACAGATATCCCCGACCATGCAACACATCAGAAATGGTCCACTCCGCTAAAGACATGGCTCCACACTCTTTCGAATACCCTTGCGCCTTAAGCAGCATGATACTTGAGTAACGGTTGCGAGCCGTTATACGCTAACACAATAGCGCGGCACAACCCCGCTGTGAAATCTCAGACGGGTGCATCCACTCTTGGCACATTCGCCCGAGCACGTTCCCACCCTACAGTACACACACGAGCATGCACACACACGTTTCAATCGGGAGGCACATGATCCTACTCGTGGTGGGCCCAAGCCACCACCACACTACAGCGCTGGAGACGGCACAGTCAAGCGGCTGGCCACAGTTAAAGAAAAAGCGCAATTCACAGCAATTACTGGTTCCACCTGAAATGCTAATGTACCAGCATCTAGCATACTTTTCGACGTGAAAATAGATGGTGGGATAAAAGGTCTTTTTGAGGCACACTAGTAGATCATAATACAAAATGCTACGGAGCAATACAAGCTGAAACGGGTATCACAAAAAAGGAATATCCGCAATGGTCGAATTCCCCGTATTCCGCCGCACAACTATTGAGCATTCCGACCACTGCCCACCATTGGCGGACTGAGATACAGCACTACACGTATGTACAGTTGACGCAGACTGTCCCGCACAAAGGCACCAGTCACAATCGAGCCGCGCTCGTGCGCGCCGCACGCGGCCGCGAAGCTCCAATACCCGCCGAACCCCCGACAGACACAGCGCAGGCACTTGTCAAGTGAACGCGTGCTGGGATCGTTTCACCGGTATTCAATAGAACCACGTAAGTAAGGCATCAATGATCCACGGAGAGCACCGGTGCGTGCCAGTTGAGCACGCCTGTACAAAAGTGGTACAGAGCAAGAATGCAGCGCGATGCCAACGCCATTAAGTCTATTCACAGCTCACCCACGTCGTCGCACAAGACCCACTCGCTCTCACCACGTAGAGATCAGGAATTACATCCTTGCGAGATCCTTTCAGGTGGCGGTAGAATGACGAGTCGGCTCCGCAATCTGCCTTGACGCTACAAAAAGAGAAAGCAGCTTCCACCGGATTGAGTTGGAACGCCGGCAAACGTCGACCAAACATCACAATACAACTCAATGTCACCGCCAGCGTTAAAACTACACGCCATGAACACAACGCTACGCACTTCACCCAAGGTGAGACTCGATGTCGGTGGTGATGATTTGCGGCGGGGAGGCCGCGGCGACTCTCCAATAAATTACGCGGATGATCGGCTCGGCTGATGAGTGGAGAGCCGGCGCCGGGCGGGCCGGCTGCGGCCGTCTCAAGAGTCGGCCGGCACCAGCGTGCAGCCGCCGTCCTCCGCTGGGTCGTCGCCCGGGGCCGGTGCGGTCAACTGGCCGGCGGTGAGGTCCGTGGGTAGCTGGACGGCAGCGGCGTCGGCGGGGCACCTGTAGTCGGGGGCGAGACTGGCCGGGCACTGCTGGTCCGCGGTCGAGTCGCCGGTGTGCTGCTGATCGGGCGCGAGGTCGGCAGAGATCAGGTTGGCGGGACACGGTGGGGTCGAAGTCAGGTCGATGGGGTCGGCGGCTGGCGTCTCGGTCGGCATCTCGACCGGCACCTCGGCCGGCACCTCGGCCGGCAGTCTGCCGGTGGCCATGGCCTCCGCCACGGCGCCCACGCCCATGCGCTCCATGTACTTGAGGATTTTGCGCAGCTCCGACTGCTTCATGACCACGGCGTGTTTGTTGCGCAGATGGGCGTTGAGGTTCGTGACCCGTGAGCACAGCTTGCGGCACACCCAGCACTGAATGCTGAGCTTGTGCGACTCGAAGTGCTGCCGGAACGTCATCAGATTGGCGTACGTGCGCGAGCACACGCGGCACACGAACTTCTTCTCCACTGAAACGTCACCAGCACACACAAACCGTTAACAAGTAGTCAGGAGGTCCAGGGGCGGGTCTCAACGGCCAGCCGGGGAACGGAAAATGTCACCCGGTACAGATGTCGCTTCCCTCGGCACGACAGGCATATAGCACGAGTATGTCCTCTACCTCGCCGACGAGCAACATCAATGAAATATCAACTTTATTTGTGTCCCCATATCGGCAATCCTTGATAATAAACCTTCCTCCTTCAACTTCATGCTAATTGTTTCGTAACTATGTTAGGGGCGACTCAAGGAACGAATATTGGGAGGCACCTCAGAAAGATTTCCGAAAGAACTCATGATTATGGTTTTAGGGCGCATCGACCATGGTTGGCCATTTAGCTCCGAAAGAACTCAGAAACAGCAAATGCATGTGAATATTTGCATTGTTTGACGTTCAGGTGATTATAATTGGGAATTTAGCGGCTTATGCAACATCGGATACCTACGAAATGCACATTTCGAGCATAATCGTGAAAGGGGTCGATCCAGGGATTCACAAATTGACAACATGTGACTGGCTCTCTGAAAGCGGCATCATTTACGTTGGCATGTGAAAGTTGGGGGGGGGGGGACGTGGAGTGAATTCGTGGCAAACGGTAATAATTCATCAGAAGCAGTGACGGAACCACACGACTGTCCAATGGGGGATAAAGATGACGAGATATACTCAGGACATAATACCTAACATATTCAAACCACTGCAAGCAACGCGCGACGGCGGCCACATTTCGTCAATAACAGATCAAGGAGGGGATGAGTGAATTCAGGAGAAACGATTAGCAAGAAATCGCACGCATTGGCGGAGCCAGGGTATCTCCTCAACCGCCGATGATTGTAGTACTTTTCCCACTCAGGCCTCTCAGGATCTTCCCTAGTAGAATCTCCCGGCGATACCTCTGACCAAAAACCTCACAGTACGTATTTATATTATGCAAGTGACAAAATAATACGAAATTATGGCACTGACTGCGAAGGACCAGTCAAAAAGAACAAATGATGCCCACCCTCCTTAGGCTCATGGCCATGCCATTTGCTGTTTTACAAGTTAAGATGAGGATATCGAATGGTACTTTGGATCGCCAAGAATGACTACTCATCTATGCACAACTTCATCGATGCAAAATTCAAGTACGGTTTCAAATGATTTTCATACATTTCTCCCCACCTCATGCTTACCTTCTGACCTAACTATTGGAAAATTTGGACATTCTAACCTGGTAAAAGCATACATTATAACCGAGTAGAATTCGCCTCATCTACCCAGTTTCTAAGTCGGCTCAATGGATTCTAAGGCCTCAGGGGGAGGACGCAGCCTCCCAACATATTCAGGTCTAAACGAGCACTACCGTAATAGGGTTAAGTGGACGAACGCGCATAGCACCATAATCTCATCAACACTCCATCAAACACTTACCAAGTCCACACAAACGTCAGGACCCTTGCCGTGTGAATGCCTGGTATGTGATTTTCCTACATCTCGGAGGCGTTCCTTGGTTGGCAAGTTGATTACCTGGTCCTAGAGTGCACCGACCATAACCCGGCCTGCAGATGCTCCCATGTGACTCCCACAGCTGCAGGTGCCCCGCGTCTGACCCTCCCACAGCTGCAGGTGCCCTATACCTGACCCTCCCACAGCTGCGGGTGCCTCGTACCTGACCCTCCAGCTGCAGGTGCCCCGTATCTGACCCTCCCACAGCTACAGGTACCACATATCTGACCCTCCCACAGCTACAGGTACCACATATCTGACCCTCCCACAGCTACAGGTACCACATATCTGACCCTCCCACAGCTGCAGGTGCCCCGTATCTGACCCTCCCACAGTCAGCAGGTGCCCCGTATCTGACCCTCACAGCCAGTAGGTGTCACATATCTGACCCTCCGTCACCTGCAGGTGCCCCGTATCTGACCCTCCCACAGCTGCAGGTGACCCATATCTGACCCTCCCACAGCTGCAGGTACCACCTATCTGACTCTCCCACAGCTGCAGGTGCCCCGTAGTTGACCCTCACAGTCAGCAGGCTGACCCGTATGTGAGCTGCACACACTGACCCAGTCCGGAGCTGCCCTGCACGTCCATCATCTCCGTCAGCGACTCGTCAGTTCCGGCATCGCATTGGTCCGCTGCGCACGAACAGAAACACGTCAACTATAATCATCCAACACAGGCAGGACGTACCACTCGGCTAACTGTTAGCATAATACACACGATAAGCGAGAGACAATCGTCAAAAGCGCAACGCAGTCGAGTCCGCAGCCACGTTGATCCACATTCCTTGTGTCTAGTCACGCAACTGCACGCATGGACGCAGAGCCAGCGCTTTCGGATGCGAAACATTCACCAAGTTGCGTCACTAAAAGCAGAACCAAAAATCTCATTTGGTCTCTCCCGAGGACTGAACTGGTTCTGCCGGAACACTAATAAGCCGCGATGGGACCGCGCGACGTAGGTGGACAGCGAGCATCGGCCGCGGTGTGTATTCTTGGGTTTTTTCGACGCATTCACCGCCGGTTATAGCATCGTAAACCTTCCGCGTTGGTCGCGGGTAGACTCGGCAGATGCCATCTGTTGCGAGATTCGAACCCACAATTGCGATCAAGAGACCGACGCCCTGGCCAACTGAGCTACCAAGGCCCCATGAGATGGGAGCAGGGTGGGAATTAAGGCACTTCTTAAGAGATTTCATCTCTTAAAATATTTTTGCACTCCGGATTCATACTGGATAGAATGGGCTCCACATGTACTCCATGAAACTGACCGTTTTAAGAGACGTTTCCGGGTGCCGGGCGCCGATCGGAATTTGCTGCGTTAGCATTTTGTTACGAAAACTGTTTTTCAACCAATCAATGCAGGTATTTTTAAATGACGTCTAACCATTGCAACTTTGAACACATGTTTTGAACACAACGTGACATGCTGCAAACACAAGACCTTGACTGATCCTTTGCGCACCGCCGTCGCTTCCGACTGCGTGTGGGTAGTGGTGTTGGGTCCGCATCGCGGGGATGGCTGCGTATGTGGTGGTGTGCGCTCTGAGCTGGGGTGAAGCGTTTCTTTGCCTGCATTGTGCTGGACCAACAGTGAAGGAAGGCGCATTGCTCCTGTGAGTTATGAGACAAGCTGAGCTGACCGAACTCCCTGTTTGGGTGCCATCCTTGCTCACTTCTTTGTTTCTATGCTTTGATGTGACCAAAATGATGATGTGTATTACTTATGCATATTACGTAGCACTGACTGGGTACATATGATTTCTCGTCGGTTACCGCAAATAGATACCATGCATGAAAATTATATGTGCATGGTAAATGTACTCCGGAAGAAAATGACTCGACTCAACCCGAAGAAGTTCCCACCCTGGATGGGAGCCCCGTGGATATGTATCGTAGCTGCGGTTGCCGGGATGTTGCGGGAATGTTGTCAGAAATCCCTCCCTTTGAACAGGCCGGGAGTGCTTCATGGAAAACATTGCGATGAAACCGGTAGGTGTCAAACAGCACATGTGGGTGGACCTCAGCGTTAAAATCAAAACATGAAATGCTGCATTACACCGCAGAAAACTGATGAAAATCGTCCGCGAGTGGAAAAGCCGTCGCAAATCTTTGTTTCATCAGGTATTCAACAAGTTTTATGGAAAACCAGGGTGATATGAATAAGAATTCGCTCAATGCAAAATAATAGAACTCACCTGACCAGGCTGCAACAATTAGAACACAAAACACTAACGAAAACGTTATTGCACCTTCAAAAGCGTGACGTTCGTTCCCGGCTATTCAGGTAAAATGTATTAATACACGGAAGTAGACCACTCCCGCTCTTAATCATCTGCCACAGTATTTACCAATACGGCCTTACCACGCCACACTCGAACTGAGTGACGATATCAGGACTTGAAGGATGATGGCAGAAGCTACTGCAGGATCAAAAGGACAACGGCCGGGTTGGATCGGAACAGGTCGAGTCGGGTCGGGTCAGGTCAGGTCAGGTCAGGTCAGGTCGGGTCGGGTCGGGTCGGGTCGGGTCAGGTCAGGTCAGGTCAGGTCAGGTCAGGTCGGGTCGGGTCGGGTCGGGTCGGGTCGGGTCGGGTCGGGTCGAGTCGAGTCGGGTCGGGTCGGGTCGGGTCGGGGTCGGGTCGGGTTCGGTTCGGGTCGGGTCGTCGTCGGGTCGGTCGATCGGGTCGGTTCGGGTTGGGGTTCGGGCCCGGGTCCGGGTCCGGGTCGATTCCGGTCGGATCACTTCGGATATCCAGGGGCCCAGACTCGTTCGGGACTCGCCCTCGATTGTAATAATAACGCAATCACCAAACGACCTCTAACACATACGCTGACCTGCTTTGTAGATTTCCTCAAGTTTCACAGCAGCTTTCTCATTCGGAGCGAGTTCAATCCTGTCGAAATCTTCGGATACTTCACCAGAATGCGACGGTTCTTCCCTGACAAAACCTTCATCAGCATGTCCTGCAAACATGTTATGTCCGAGTGATATATTTCATGCTAGGCCAGTGACGGGTTAAATGCCGAAGGGTGCCGTCCCCATATCACCGATCCTGTGGGAACGGCACCCTGTCGCTCACCATGCCTTGGGGGGGGGGGGGGCAAAGTCCGCTGTTTCCCGCCTCTCCGGTGGCGGCGCCCCCGATGCCAGTTCCTGTTGGTGACACCTTGCCCGTCCAACCTCCCCTACATTCACTTCCCGTCTTTCCAACGTGTGCTTGGCTTCGATACAACCAGACGCATAAATCGAAGTGCAGAACAGGGAAAAATTCAATCCAAATGCAGAACCAATGCAGAGCATCAATCAGGCACACAGCTGCACGCATGTGCCAGCAGGGCCACAATCACAGACGGTCAGCGGCGCCACCCACCTCGGCTGTTGCTGGCATCCGGCTGCTCGTCGACCACCACGTGATCCGCCTGTTGGTGCAGCTCGTCGGCCGCCTGCTGGTCGGCCTCCTCGCCGTCGTCTGCCGGGCCGCAGCGCGCGTACGCGTCCTCCTCCTCCTCCTCACTGGGCGAGTCCAGGTCGGAAAGCGCCGACGACGGCGTCGGCGGCGGCGGCACCGACAGCGGCAGAGGTAGCGGCGGCAGCGGCAGCGGCAGAGGCAGCGGCAGGGCAGCGGCAGCGGCAGCGGAGGCGGCGGGCTGGCCGGCCCGGCCGGCGGCACCAGCAGCCGTCGCAGCTCCGGCACGGCCGGCACCCGGCGCCGCCGCTTGGCCGGCGGAGACGGCGGCCCGGCGCACGCGTCGGCCGACTGCGCCACCGAGCTCGCCCTGAGATCTGCCGCCTCCACCTGCGGCGCGGCGTTCAGCTGTTTTTGTTGTTTGTTTGTTTATTGGTTGGTTCACGACACACTTTATGCACATTCACGGCTAATGGCGCCGCCCACACTGTTTCGCCGGTGGGCCGCGGGATTGGGAAATGTTCTAAATGGCGCTAGAGTCGAACCCGGGGACCTTCGGTACCCATAGCCCGACACCTTAACCACTCGGCCATCCCCGCCCCGGCGTTCAGCTGTGCAAACCACACCGCCAGACATACCGGGCGTGTCCCTCACGCACCACCAAATGGTAAGGCTTGGTTGGTTACTTGGGCTTAGAGGCGTATCGACTGCTTCGGTCATACAGCGCCCATAGGCCACGCAGCTGGGCTCGGTGTCTGGGGAACCTGCTCGACAAGACCCGGAGCTCATTTTCGCTTCCGGACGATACAGCTTCGACGGCCAAAAAGCTCGAGACGTTGGCTCGAGACGTTGGCTCGAGACGCTGGGATGTGTGGTACCCCCGGTAGCGGAATGGTAGACACATACAACGGAGGAAGATTAATACGATGCACAGGACTATGCACCATTTTGCATCCCACTGTGCATTCCATTGTGCATGGGTGGGTGATCCCGCCATTATTTTCCGACTTCTTATGGGAAAAATCTGGGATACATGTTTTTTTGCTTTAAATCTTGAAATCTGCTGTTAGCATTTGCCTCCACGGGCATCAATGTTGTCGGGTTGGCACCGTCGACTGCCAATCGTCGGCGGCGCGTCGCGCGACGCCCCAGCAGCCGAGTTTTGGGCTGGACAGGCGGGCTCAGTGTTGACACAACAGGACATTCCCGATCACTTTGCCTTCATGACTTTACGAAGACGCGGCTTTTTCGTCAAAGGAGTAAAAGGGGATAAACATTTAGCACAATACAGTATTATAAAATTATAAATGACCTCAAAATGCTGTTTTTAGGAAAACGAGACATGGAAAACGAGCATTCCAGATATGGACTATCAACAAAAGGTTTCATAGCAATAAAAAGCACCAAGAAGTAGGGACGCAATACACATGACGGTGACGACTGTTGGGTGAGTACATACCTGCTCAGCCTGTTCGACACATGAGTCTTTCGCCAAACCCTTTATTTTGAGCATTTCAGCCACAGCCAAAAATGAGGTAAATCTGGTTTGGTCTACATTAACTTGGCCACTGTAGATGAATTTAATTATCGCAACTAGATCTTCGAATTCCGCATCCTTGAAGAAGAATATCGGGTCTCCAGTATGCGTCTGAAACAGAGGCCAATTAAAGCTCATAAGTCCGGCAAATGAGCCGAATAGTACATACACATGCATACACAAATAATACATTGTATATATCCACATATAAATGCATAAAAGCGAATATGATAAAGCCCAACTAAACTGTGTCATAATATCTGGTGGTACTGGTGGCGGTGGTGGTGTATTTGTGCTTTAAGGCACATTCCACAATACTTGGCATGAAAACTAATACAAATGGCATCTGCATCGAAGTTGTCATCATCATTGGGGTGGGGCAGGAAGCAGTCGCACCCCTGCACCAATACTGGGGCGCCCCTTGACTTTTATGGAGACCTCTATCTGGAAACACACAGGAAAAATAGGTGAACAAAGTCTGACAGGTCAGACCATCCTGCCAAGGAGGCCCCAAGACTGTCAGCCAGGCCACCAAGATATCTGATCAGGTCCCTATATGATGTACTAAATGTTCGGAGACCCCCCGTCTTCCCCTAACTAAACGTGAAATTATCCGCCATGGCAGTGCACATACAAACGTCCTAATCAATACTCAATTCACATTGAAACAAGCACTATATGAAAATTTGCGCGGGAAACACCGAGCCTAAGTGTGCCGAAATTCATATTCAGCTAGGCATTAGATGCACATAACAAACTTGAATGTATATTATTCCTGATGTAATTAAGATGTCAAACTGCACTTGTATCTCATATCTTACAAATAATTATGTAATGGAGGCTTAACTCAATACAATACAATGAACTTTAGGGGCGCGCTGACTGCGTCGGCCATGCAGCTCAATGTAGTACAGGTTTGACATGGGCACTATACGCCTAGCTCTGGCGACTTGACATCAACCTGAAGCTGAAGGCAATTGATGTGTGACATGCTGTTTCGCATAGCTCATGGATGTACTTGGTGCAATTGAAATGGGTCAGTGGCAAGTGAAGGAGATAAATAAGGAGCAAAACGTCTGGTCTAGGATAGGAATGCTTATTCAGTTGTGTGCTGCATACATACGACTGAAGAACTGCGTACCTGCATGCCTACATATTTTGCTACCTACATAACGTGGACTAAAGCATAGTCAGCACTATGCAGGACATTTGAGTGCAGGCGAATGGGAGTTGTTTGAAAACTAATCTAAGGAAATCCTGCCCAAAACGCAACAATAATTCAGCATCATGTATTACCTCAAGAATGATCAAACCCCCATTGAAATCTCACAAACCTCATATTTCCCTAGCTGGCAAAGGCAGCTGTGACAAAGCTGGAGGCATATACAATACAGACAGCCAGAGCCTGCTACTTATATGTACATAAAAATGCTACTATCTGCTACTTATATGGATATAACTGTCAAGGGCTATACTTCACTGGTGCAGCTCGTGCTTAAATACGATGGGCTTTAAAATGCACAACTCTGCACAATACTTTCATTTGCCAGTAATAGCAAACACCCTATTGTTATTGCAACACCACCTACAGCAGTATTATATGATATCCTCAATTACTGAATACCCCATCAGATTGGGGAGGGTGGCTATTTTCTATGAAAACGTCCTAACATAAGTGTTTTTTATTTATTTTATTTTTTTTTTTAAAATAATTTTTTTTTTTTTTTTTTTTTTTTTTTTTTATTTTTATTTAGTTTAACGGGGCCGTCCGGAATCCCCGCCGATTGGGGGCATTTCCAAAACGTCCTGCATAAGTAGTCAGCTTCAGCTTTGCTTGGAGGGTTCGAATCTCTCCTGTCGCTACACTTTGCCCGCGAGCAACCGGCGTGAGAGATTGGCGACGCTAAATGACTAAAAGGTCGATGCGTCGTAGAAACCAATAACCAATCAGCTTTAATTGTTTGTGATTGTGGTTTTAGGGCGCATCGACCATGGTTGGTCATTTAGCGCCCATCAGCTTTAATTGGTGTTCGTGGCAGATACCATTGTAACACACTATACTTAGCAAAAACAGCTAGACATAAATGATCAAGTTCTATCACATGTGGGCCTAAGCAATGGGTAAAGGTGGCTCTTTGTTTGTGTTTATTTGTTCTTCAAGGTGTAAGTGCGATTTGCACGATTAAGCAATACCAACGAGACAAAACAAAACTGCTAATGCAATTTCTACTATATCGCATTCTACCGAAGAGCATTACGGTGTGCACAGCCATAGCATAGAGCTGCGGTTTTTCAATGATAGCATATTTATTCGTATTGCTTATAAACACCTACATACAAGCCAAGTGCAACACAAATGCAGGCATAGTATGCATAGTTACATACTTGTAATTTTACAACACCTTAACACGCGCCCTGGAGGGGGCGAAATCCGCCCACCCCTCCTGTTTTCGTAGATAACTCAGATTTTACCGGCTGATATACGTCATTCTTTGTGTGCCTGCTTAGTAATGAATGGCACACTGTTTAAAGTAAGAAAAAACGAAAATCGACCGAATATTGTTTCGAGTTAGGGGTCGGTAAACTCAAAAAATGTATCAGCGCCAGACCACAAATATCGGCGCTGATGCGCTTCCGCATATCGGCGAAAAGGAAGTGTTCTTGGCAACACTAGCGACTTGTTTGATGTATATTGTTATGCTACATTGTTCCAAAGTCATGTCAGGTCACCGAGGTCAAGTCAGGTCACGTTTATGACAGGTTAACACACGCCCTGGAGGGGTGGATGGCGAAATCCGCCCACCCTCCGATTTTCGTGCACAACTCCATATTGTACTGGCCGATATGCGACATTTTTCCATACCTGCTTCGAAATGACCAGCGCATTGTTTAAATCAAGACAAATTAAAATCGGCCGAAATTGTTAAGTTATGGGCCGTTAAAGCGTTCTTTCAAAATAGCAGGGGCAGACCACAAAAATCTGCGCTGATGCGATTCCCGTATATTGGCAAAAGGGAAGTGTTCTTGACAACACAAGCGGCTTGTTTGATGCATATTGTTATGCTATATCATTTAAAAGTAATGTTAGGTCGCCGAGGTCATCATGACAGGCTAAGGAAACTAAGCATGGTCAACTGGAATGTTGTCATAAATGGAAATGACTGTCATGCGATTGACGTCACTTTACATGTTACTCCCTACACATCCTACTGTTTGTCATTGTGTGCATAAGTGTTTCTATACTTTATTCATGTATTTCACTCTTTTCTTTGCGAAGCCAATTGTGCCGAGCCGCCCAACGGAGCAGTCAGGTGGGCAGCCCGGTTCCGGTAACTGGAGCAGGTAAGGACCTGATAAAGTGCTCTATATGGGTGACCTGAGGTCAAATGGTGGATCTGGCACATGCATGACATCATTAGTAATGTCCAAAACATCATTGATGCCAATTTTGGAGCATCTAAACACAATCACAGCGATCCATACCAATAACAAGCCAAGCCACGCAAAACCAGAAAATTTTGCTATTTTGACCTCATTTGACCCTGAAGATATTGACCTAAGGTCACGAAATTTGCACACAATAGAGTTTACTACCGTGCCCATCCACCCTGCGAATTTCGTTGTTCTAACCTTAATGGGAGCCGAGATCTTAGGGGCGGAATCCGCCCCCTCCAGTGCGCGTAATTTTCAGAGGCCCTCAAGGCGCGTGTTAATGTATGATGCAATGCCCTGGTGCATCAAAGAACTGCTGCCCACACACAACACTCGGCGACTTGATGAGCGGTGCGGCCGCGGGCACCCACCTTGAGCACCTCTCGGAAGTAGGGGCCACACGCAGCGCGGCCGCGGACACCCACCTTGAGCACCTGTCGGAAGTAGGGGCTGCAGGCGGCGCGGCCGCCGACACCAACCTTGAGCACCTCGGAAGAATGGGCCGGCGGCCGCGGACACCCACTTGAGCACCTGTCGGAAGTAGGGGCTGCAGGCAGCGCGGCCGCCGACACCAACCTTGAGCACCTCTCGGAAGTAGGGGCTGCAGGCAGCGCGGCCGCGGACACCCACCTTGAGCACCTGTCGGAAGTAGGGGCTGCAGGCGCGGCCGCCGACACCAACCTTGAGCACCTCTCGGAAGTAGGGCTGCAGGCGCCGCGCGCGGCCGCCGACACCCACCTTGAGCACCTCTCGGAAGTAGGGGCCACGCGCGCGGCCGCGACACCCACCTTGAGCACCTCGCGGAAGTAGGGGCCACAGCAGCGCGGCCGCTGACACCCACCTTGAGCACCTCTCGGAAGAGGGGCTACAGGCAGCGCGGCCGCCGACACCCACCTTGAGCACCTCGCGGAAGTAGGGGCTGCAGGCGGCGCGGCCGCCGACACCAACCTTGAGCACCTCTCGGAAGTAGGGGCTGCAGGCGGCGCGGCCGCCGACACCCACCTTGAGCACCTCTCGGAAGTAGGGCGCAGGCGCGGCCGCCGACACCCACCTTGAGCACCTTCGGAAGTAGGGGCTGCAGGCAGCGCGGCCGCCGACACCAACCTTGAGCACCTCTCGGAAGTAGGGGCTGCGGCGCGGCCGCCGACACCAACCTTGAGCACCTTCGGAAGTAGGGGCTGCAGGGCAGCGCGGCCGCCGACACCCACCTTGAGCACCTCTCGGAAGTAGGGGCTGCAGGCGACGCGGCCGCCGACACCCACCTTGAGCACCTCTCGGAAGTAGGGGCTGCAGGCAGCGCGGCCGCCGACACCCACCTTGAGCACCTCTCGGAAGTAGGGGACTCACGCAGCGCGGCCGCCGACACCCACCTTGAGCACCTCGCGGAAGTAGGGGCTGCAGGCGGCGCGGCCGCCGACACCCACCTTGAGCACCTCCGGAATAGGGGCCCGGCGGCCGCGACACCCACCTTGCCGGAGGGCGGGCGCGGCCGCCGACACCCACCTTGAGCACCTCGCGGAAGTAGGGGCTGCAGGCAGCGCGGCCGCCGACACCCACCTTGAGCACCTCTCGGAAGTAGGGGCTGCAGGCGGCGCGGCCGCCGACACCCACCTTGAGCACCTCGCGGAAGTAGGGGCTGCAGGCGGCGCGGCCGCCGACACCCACCTTGAGCACCTCGCGGAAGTAGGGGCTGCAGGCGGAGAGGACGAGCCGGTGGGCGCGCAGCTGCTGGCCCTGGCAGCAGAGCGTGACGTCCACCAGCTCCTGTCGCTGCCGCAGCGTGTCCAGCAACGACGTCACGCTGCTCTGGTAGTTGTTCCATTTCAGGCAGAACCGCTGGCCTTCCTGCAGCATCTCCGCCTGAGGCCCAGCGGCAGACAGCTGACCACCCGGCTCATGTTCCAAGACTACCCCACACACATACTCACACCCAACACACACCTCACTAGTGACTATTTCCGATCTGCGGACTTTTTGGCATTTCCACACAGACTTTTTGTGGGTAACATGAGCTGCCAACCTCCAAAATAGCCAAACTTATTTGCAATAACAACCCACGTGTTGCAACTATTGCACACTGAAATGCCTAAGATGTTTATTAGTGTGCTTATTCAAATTGAGCACACATTTCTGCATGTTTTGTCCTTATTATGTTTGGTATTTGAGATTTAGGAGTGCTCCTTTGATTTGCATGGTGTCACTGTCAGATTTGATTTAGTGCTAGTGGTTGTCACATCAGATTTTAGGTCTCTCATTATCATGCTACATAATTTACATTTTGTCACTTTTTACCTGATCTACTGAGGGCTTGGTCAGACCTGATGCAGCACCATAGCATAATATTCAGCCATTGAAATCCTGCACATGACTTCGTTGCATCCTGGCATATAATTACAGAATGGAAATTATATCAAAATTGTCCAAAATAATAGTGCAATTATCTGCTTCTGATCTACAATGTGGAAATCAGTGTTCTAAAATAACTTCAGTTTGGTGCAAATTGACACCTAACACAGCTTTTTCTTACACAGTTTCTGATATCCATTCCTCATCCTTGCACCAAGCTATTCACCATTTGGCCATGGCACCCAGAATGTTCCAGAACTCTTGGAATTCTTAGAAATTACACTAAGAATCAAGAAAAAATGATGTATCATAACCTAACCTAGCCTAGCCTAGGCATGCATGCTAATATTTCTTTTTTATGGAAAATTCCCAAATTATTTTTCTAAAATATGTTCAAATTTTATTTATAAAACCTAATATAACCTAAGGTGGCCTGAACTGTTCTTGACAAAAAAGAAACTTTTCTTGAGAAAAAAAAATTATGGCAAAACTATAACCTAACGTAACTTAACTAAATCAAACCCCTGGCTTGCTTTGGGTAAACTGGTCTCATGGTTACCTTAAACTGAAATAATACTGCCTATCCTTCCATGCAAGAGAACAAAGTATTTCTTTATTGAAGACTTCCAAACCATTTCCCAAATATTTGGAACTTAAAAAACCCACTCTAGCCTAGCCTAACATATGCAAGCTTGAACTTAAAAAGGAGCTTTAAATATGTCTAGTGGAAAAATCATAACAAATAAAATTTGCCTAAGTTATAATAAAACCCTAAGCTACCTTGCCTTAACCAAACCTAACAACTTTGTATGCTTCATGGAGGCAAAATGTGCATAAAACTTGGCTGCTGGCCAACTAAAACTGCAATAATGCCCAATTTGCATACTTTTTTAAGTGCAGATTTTAAATCAGCTTGAATTTAAAACCAATTTTTACTGTTTCACTTATTTGGGGGAAAAATATGAATATATCTATGGGTAATCTTATATTACCCCTCACATTTTCTTTATATCAATAAGGTATCTAAATCCCATCAGTTGACTGCCAATCAGCTGTTGGTGACACCCCTCAAAATACAGAGAAAACCAGCTAGGTACAATGAACAAACCCAGGGGTACTACATTAGGTTATATAAGGTTATCCTGCTGATGCACCTGAATGAGGACAACATTGACCAATTCAACTTATCTCTGGTGATGCCTCTAGGTTCATGTAGAGCACTCAGCTGAACGTTTTTCTCCATACTTTGCGTGGCATCACCAACAGCCACTGGCCGTGTAAAATAATTGACCATATGGAAATTAATAAAAAAAAAAATTAATTTATTTTTATTTTTTTATTTTGGGGTTTAAAAATAAAAAAAAAAAAAAAAAAAAATAAAAAAAAAAAAAAAAAAAATTTTTAATTAATCACTGCAACTGGCAGTCAGCTGATGGTGACTTAGATATCTTGCTGACAAAGTGTGAGGGGTAATACTTGAAGATTAACATACCCACAAAGGTATACATTCAACACCCCAAAACTACATATAATGGCCATATCAAATGTCCATTATTTTCACCAGTATTTTTGATACTGAAGTGGGTTCAAGCATAGAACCAAAACAATCCTTCATGCACCATTTCAGAGCTTTTGCATCAAAACAAACAGGCTACAATTTTTTGTTAATTGCATCCATAGGAATCCTGATCAAGACAAGTTTTTGCTCTTGGTAGGACTATGCCTACCTACTTTCAACTGACTGCAAAACAAATACGTAGTCAAGCAGATTAAGATTGAAATAGTCACAAGGATGGTCACTGGCCACTATCAGTGAATACATACCACTTCAAATTTTCTTAAAACCTTCCAATCCCAACCAACCGGTTCCAACACGTACCTTACCCGCCTAGGCAGGTACGTTACCTGCCTACCAAGCCCAAGTAGACGCACGAGGCGAAAACACGTGAAGCCGAAGTAGGTAGGTAGGCTACCTAGGCAGATTTGTGCCTACCCAGGTAGGTACAAACGTCATTCACACCTACCTGTCCTTCGCATAAACAGTAGGAGATAAAATTTGTCTCAATCAGGCCTGTTTTACTTAGATTCAATTTAGATAAACTCCAGAGAGAAAGCCATTCTTCGCAAATTGAAGGGATCCTGATTAATAACGGCAAATCTCTGGCCCCCACAGTTTGTTTGGTAGCGCAGTCGCATTGGGCTGGAAGGGTTCCCTTCACCGTTGGTTTACATGCAATTTCCCCGATTATTTTCTACGCTATTTTGCATGTTTCGTGGAGGTACAGAGTACATTGGCGTACGCCAATGCAAAGATCCATTCTTTGGCTTCAGCAAAGTGCATCCTAAATGACCCAGCAAAGACCTTTCTGCTTAACAATGTGGCGTTTACTGCAGGGTGACCATGAAACGCCTCCAAAACAAAAGGATTTCTCTCGATATTGGTAGGCTCCCTCAGCCGTCCATTTTACTTAGAAGAACCGTGCATTTTACCTCGCTAAGTTGTCACCTTCGTTCAAGAGCGGACGAAAGGACAGTCAGGGGGCTAAGGGTGCCCTCAGCTTGTACCCTCAGTAGCAGGAGAGTTCCTGGAAAGGAACCACAGAAGACCGCCTGAAATGATAGTGCAAATGCTTCCCATTTACAACTTGTGTATTTCTTTGTCAAGTGTATGCTTCCCGGTCCATAAGCACGAAGCCTAGACTAGGCTTAACCATGAGCCTACACATGAATGGATGCACACGTTTGGTTTGTGTGTGCGCGTGCAGCCTGCATATATTGGTGGAAAATTGTAAGAATAATTGGTGTGGCATGGGCCATGCCCGCTGATGGTATCTGCCTACTATGTTTGTGTACAGGAAGCTGGCTGCACCTGTGCTTGAGGATACAAGTCACAAACTGGGAAATTGCTTTAAAGCGGGTACCTTCGACCCAACCGCAGATGTAACGTGCTTCTTGCGCGGTTTATAAAACTCCCCGAATACGAATATATCGCGTACGAATATATTCGTAGTAGGATTTTCACACATATATGTGTGCGAACGAATTTCAAGTGCGAATTTATCGCGAACTTATAACCAAGTAACAACGGCAGCCAGCAACTCAATTACCTGCGTGACAGACCGATGGCCACGCAGTGGCGCCAAACACCTCACTCACGCCAAACTCAAGACTGCCGACTACTTACTCCCTGCTACAGGTATCAAAATCCCGAGCAACTCACGCCGGCCCAGCGAAGGAACCTTGGTTGGCGAAATAAAAACATCACGAACTCACAATATCTTAATCACGCACCGGAAGCTCCTCCTGCGTTCATTCATCCCTCGCATCGCAGCCACAATAGATGAGTGGTCGGCGCACACGTGGTGACCGTCTCAGTCGCAGCGCGGCCTGAACTCGATCCGCTGTGCTGCACCAGCACGGCAAGGGAACACACACGCCAGCGGGTGAGGCTGCTACTGATGGTGGGCGCAGCTGAGATACCCCTCGCGCAAAGTGACGGGCCAGGAGCCGACGGGGACGGCGGATACAGCCCAGCACCGCTCGCGAGTCGCGACCTGATCTGGCCACTATGTGAATGGCCTGTCGGCGGTCCGCGAACTGGGCCGTGCACGCCTGACCCGCCGTCTGCACGATGGTCGCTGGCAGTCGGCGGCTGTAGAAGGCCTATCTTCCTACTTGTTTATTTATTTATTTCGCGATACATGCCATCCACGTACAGTGGTTATTATGAGCAGTCATCTATGATTTGCTTTGGAAATCACATTTCAAAACTATATTTAGGTAATCCAACATCCGTATGTTTTAAGTAATCCAATATCAGTGCGTTTTAAGTGTTTCAACATCAGTAGGTTTAGGGCCTAAAAAAAATAGGAAAAAAAAAAAAAAAAAATATATAAAAAAAAAAAAAAAATTAAAATTAAAAAAAAAATAAAACCCAAACAAAAAAAAAAAATAATAATTATTTTTAGGTTAACCAAACCCCAACCCAAACCAAAAAGAATCGGAAGTCCCCCCCTCCCCCCATAACAACAAAAAAAAAAAAAATTAACAAAAAAACCCACCACCACAAAAAAAAAAAAAAAAACAAAACAAAAAAAACAAAAAAAAAAAAAAAAACAAAAAAAAACAACACACCCACAAAAACAAAAAAAAAAAAAAAAAAAAAAAAAAAAAAAAAAAAAAAAAAAAACAACCCCCCCCATAAAAAAAAAAAACAAAAAAAAAAAAAAAAAAAAAAAAAAAAAAAAAAAAAAAAAAAAAAAAAAAACACAAAACCAAAAAAAAAAAAAAAAAAAAAAAAAAAAAAAAAAAAAAAAAAAAAAAACAAACACCAAAAAAAAAAAAAAAAAAAAAAAAACAAAAAAAAAAAAAAAAACACAAAAAAAAAAAAAAAAAATAATTTTAAAAAAAAAAAAAAACTTAAAACCTAACAAAAAAGATTAAAAAAAAAAAAAACAAAAAAAAAAAAAAAAAAAAAAAAAAAAATAAAAAAAAAGATAAAAAAGATTATAAAAAAAAAAAAAACAAAAAATAAAAAAAAAAAAAAAAAAAAAAAAAAAAAAAAAAAAAAAAAAAAAAAAAAAAAAAAAAAAAAAATAAAAAAAAAAAAAATTTAAATATTATAAAACTTTTTCCAACCTTTAATAAAAAAAAAAAAAAAAAAATTTTTTAATTTTTATAAAAAAAAAAAAAAAAATTTTTTATTATTAATAATTCATTTTTTTTTTTTATTTATAATTTTATTATTTTATTATATATAAAAAAAAAAAAAAAAAAAATTTTAAAAAAAAAAAAAAAAAGTGATAATTGTCGGTTTGTCGCGGAATGGGCCAAGGATTGCATATTGTTATTCTGTTTACAATCAAGAAAGAACACGTAGATACGACCTCAAATCGATTAAAACCCTATATTTAAGAACTTTACATTTTATATTGGATGTCCGAACGCAATGCCCTTCACTGTCTCAGTCTGTGTAATGCATGATGAAATGACCGGAGCCACGAAACCCTACCTAGGCGTGTTTCTGTGTCTTGCGATATTAGCAAGTCATTCGCATTCGCATTCAGCATCCTATTTGCATCCTCTCCGATTTCGTTCATATTTTCAGGATATGATCTTTGTCACTTGCCAAAGTAAGACAAACAACAATTATTCATTATGACGAACGATTTGATCTCCAGAGGTCAAAAAAGGTAATTCGAGTTTAAAACGGGATGCCGCATAAAAAGTGAAAGTATTTCATTTACCAGAAATATTCCAACGCCTAGATGTCCACTGTCCATAGAGATGCAGTACATCGAATTGCGTGGCCTTCAATGCCACAGTTTGACCTCAGGTCACTAAATTTGATTATACCCATGCACTATTTAAGCAGTACCGAATAAAGTCATAGTCACACATTCGATATACCTGGTTTTCACTAGTAATAATTTACATAGCTGGTAAATATTTGCATAGAGCAGCACATCGAACAAAATGACCAGCCATCGTCACGGATTTATCCTCGTTTGCAAAAAAAATGTCCAAGAATAGGAATTATGCCAAATTCTTCGGTACCTGATAATTTCCACAATATTTACTTGGCACTATGAAGCAACACGCAGATATTGGCTATCGCACATGGATGCAGCACATTCAAGCGCATGATGCACAACCTCAAAGTTTCACCTTTCTTCGCAAATGCAGTTTTATCCTTGCTCTATTTCCAATCTACGGGTATCGAATAATGTCTTCCTAAATACATTCATCGGATGAACATTAGTGCCGAATAATCTCCCATCTGGCAAGGAAGCAGCACATCCGAACATGCTGCCTTAAAGATCAACGTTTGACCTCGGGCCAAGGTAAACACTAACATTTCTCCCATAGGAAAAGTTCCGGAAAACATCTTCCTAAATATATTTATCGGATGCATATTAATTAGCATCGAATAATATCCCACCGTGCAAGGAAACAGCATATCCGGGTATGTGACCTTCAAGGTCAACGTTTTACCTCAGGATTGATGAAGTTAAAAAAAATTACAATGGTTCACTGGGGTACTGTATGTTGGTCAAACGAAGCACTAGGTGTAGTCTATCTTAACACTGATACATGTACAATGGATGCAGAATAGCGCACGGCATGACGTGACCTTTGTCGGTGGCACATTTCATCAGGCAGCACCAGCGACCCATTCAGCAAGGCATTCAGTAACACATTCACCAATATCCTCCGATTCGTTTGATTTTTTGTTTAATATAACCTTCGCAGCCGTACATACGTGGTACATGTATGTACCACGAATTTTTTTTACTACGACGAACCCTTCCACCTACAAAGACAAAAAGGTCACAAGGTCAAATCGGTGCTCATGGTATTGATCTTTATCGATATTCACCTTATCTTCGGCATCACATCAATTGAAAATGTATCCCATCAGCAGATTGTGGCCTAAATCTCGCATAGACGCATAATAGAAGAGTCCATTAACACGAGCGTCACAAAGCCTCTCACATATCACGCAAAGGAGTTAAAGTAAAATTTGGGAAACTACTAAAGTTATAAATACACAATTTGTGGAGTAAATTGCGGATATAGCGAACTCGCTTCGGTACAAATTCCATGACCGTAGGTACTTAAGGGCAAATAAGGTCGTAATTGGCTATCTCATCATACCACCACTCCACCGCACCGACGAAGCCTTTCTGACCTTGAACGTTCACCGGCCGCCGCCCGGTCGGCAGATTTGCCACCCGGCAATTCGTATATTTACTGACATATTTCGATTTTGTGTTGACGACGATGGCCTTATCGATGTTTAACAAAGTCACAAGATTGCATTACGATATCGCCGCCCGTTTATGGAATAATGTTGAAAAGACAGAAGTGCGCGGATTCCGCCCCCCCCCCACCACCACCACTCTGGTACGCATGAGAAACAACCATATATCATACCTACATCAATTGTGTAGCACTTTACCTCCCCTCCCCCAATTATTTTCCTAGAACAGTACCTATGAATGCAATGCTGTGTGACATACCTGCGCCGATGAAGTTCATCGCACAGTATATCGAGGCCGTTCGTGACGAAACGGTGACGGTGCGGCCTCCCAGTCGGTATCTGTCTCCGGGCCGCGCGTGAGCCGGACGCAGTCCACGCTGCGGCATTGGCCGGACAGTGTGACGTCACTGTCGCTGACGTTTGCGCTGCCGCACATCACCGCCCGCGCCAGGCCCGCACGCGGCAAGGTTGCGGCGCCGCAGTGCACACCGCAGCTGCCGAGGTCGTCTGGTGCGGCACGCGTGCGGCACCGCTGTTGGTGCCGCGCGCATGGGGCTACGCTGCTTATATATGTCACTTTCATGTGGCATATGTGGATATATAAATATATATATATATATATATATATATATATATATATATATATATATATATATATATATACATCAACATATGCCATGAAAGTCGTTCAGGGACCAACACCGACCGCAACTAACGTGCATTGGTTGGTTGATTGAAACAGGCTTTCTTGTGATGCGAAGTTCATTAAGTTTTACCATCAAATCATTCACCCTGTCACTTTGCCCTTAAAGTGAAATAGGAGCAATTGGCCACTCAACATCTTGCGGTAAAAACGCGTCATACATCTTCTGAGGGATGTGCTCACAATTTCCAATGTTCGTAACTAACCGAAAATCGAACGTGCTACATTTTTATATCATCTTGAATAAGTTCCATGAAGGTTCAACTCTGTCACTTTTGCACTCAATTCCAGAATTTGTCCCAAACAATCACATCGTACTTTAAATAGTATATCAGATGTTCTGTATTACCGAATTAATAGCGAATGGTCTCAAGTAAACCGGCATAAAATCAGCTGCCTTATGATGCCATGATCAACTACTTTTATAGATGTCTAATATTGTCATTTTTGCACCCAATTCAAAGATTTGCGTCTCGTACTACCACATTCTATTCCTTCAAATTGAATATCGAATGTTCTACATGAGCGAATTAATTTCCAATGGCCTCAAATAAACTGACATAAAATTGGCTGCCTTCTGATGCCATACTGGACTACTTTTATATGTATATAACGTGTCATTTTTGCACTCAACTCCAGGATTTCTGTCACGAATTATCACATTGTATTACTTCTATTTATATATCAGATGTTCTACATTGGCGAATTAATTTTCAATGGTCTCAAATAAACCACCAAAATCAACTGCCTTCTTATACCATACTCGACTACTTTTATAGGTATGTAACCCTATATTTTTTACCTTTTGACATGAAGCTGTCCGGAATTATCGAGGTTCTGTCATAGCTCGATGCACGTCAAGCGCCAACGGTTGCTGCCCAGAGGATACGGAGGGCCGCCGAGGGGTGGCATGGCAAAAAGTAAAGTAAAGTTCCACCCTTGAACAATAATAGGCAGCATCGGCTCTGTCACGCCAAAATGATATCGGAGAAATTAACAGTTGTAGATGCATTCTTTCCATTCAACGCCCATAAGCGTAATGTTCTTAAACAATATCGAGAAAACATGTCGGCCTCGACTGCAATGGTGGTGTAACTGATGCCAGGCACATCGCCTATCGTTTAGAATCTGAAAAGCTGCCTGTAACTTTGGCGTTGTGGTACATTAACTTTTAGGGGATGGCCGGCACCCCACCATATTATGAATGGCGGCGGGCGGCCAGGGACAGGCTGGGAGCCGCCGGCGTCCAGCCGTCCACTGTGAAAATAGTTCCAGAAAGCAATACGCGCAATATGCAGTAACATGGTAGCAATATGCGCAATTATATCACTGTAAGTGGCAATGGAATTGACGTCTAAAGGCAAGTTAACGTTAATGAATGAACTTCGCATGAAATTTTATGGAGAGATTCTCATAAATTGTAGCTATATTCTTCGCCCACACACTAGTGAGCATCCGGGCGCACTTGTCACGTGCGCATGCTTCAGAGTTATTGAATGACATCAGGAACCTACCTGTCCTCTTTCTTTACTGGAGATTCCCCTGATGTCCGCATTAGCATTGCATCTGACGCCTAACGTGTTGTTCTTGGAAATTGGTATTGGAACAAAACCGGTTTCACCATGCCCATTCATTTTCCACAAATTCAATCGTTCAAACTGATGCAGATCCCGCTATCGACGAGAGATGCGACGCTCAAGTTGGATACGCGTGTCATTTTGTATTTATAACTGTGGGCACATTTTAGTTGTAAGTGCACATCGGTGACCACTCCGCGAGGCACGGGTAGTGAGCAGGGGCGAATTCAAAATGCCAGATGCGACAGTTTGGGAGGGAAAAACATTCGTCTCTCTGGATAGGAATGCAACTATGCGAGGAAAACACATCTGGTTTGTACGCACCTGGTCCGATTGAGCACCTTTCGTTGCGACGCCGCTGTTGTCAGACGGATGAGAAACGATAAAATTCCAAGTTGTGTTCACCGTTTGCTCGTTATTAGGATCACATCGCTCACCACTATCTAATATCCGGAGGTCGCCACAACTTCGAATTCTGCACACAACTCTAAAAGCCGTCGCAATTCACACGTCTCACCCGGCCTCAGGTGTCAGCTGAGCGCGGCACCGCGGCGGCGTTGGCTCCGGTCGGCAACGTCGGTCCAGCCGCGCACAGACTCCTCAAAGGTTAGTCCTCGTCGCGATGTCGCGGTTCTCGGTTGTGGTGGCGATGTCGCGGTTCTCGGTTGTGGTGGCGATGTCGCGGTTCTCGGTTGTGGTGGCGATGTCGCGGTTCTCGGTTGTGGTCGCGGTGTCGGGGCTCTCAGTCGTGGTCGCGGTGTCGTGGCTCTCGGCCGTGGCGAGTGGTGAGGTTCCGCACCTTTAAAAGGCGCCGCCTGATCAGTATGTTTCGCTTCACGTCAGGCGACCGCTCGCGCTGCGCGTCTTCGCTCGGTGCCGCAGTGACACTCCTACTGGACCCTGACGACGTCCTGGCAGTCGGCGGCACGTCAGATCGCACACTCCGAAGCAAGTCAAGAGCTACGGACAGGCCACGTGCGCCTTCTGCCTGGCTACCGCCGGATAGTATGTTTGCTATTCCGAGATTCGATGAGGCTAACCGTACGGCAGATGTCCGGCCTCCTGGCCCTCTTCGCGATGTCGGGGTACTCGGTTGTGGTCGCGGTGTCGGGGTTCTCGGTTGTGGTCGCGGTATCGGGGATCTCAGTTGTGGTCGCGGTGTCGGGGTTCTCGGTTGTGGTCGCGGTGTCGGGGATCTCGGTTGTGGTCGCGGTGTCGGGGTTCTCGGTTGTGGTCGCGGTGTCGGGGATCTCGGTTGTGGTCGCGATGTCGGGGATCTCGGCTGTGGTCGCGGTGTCGGGGCTCTCGGTTGTGGTCGCGGTGTCGGGGATCTCGGTTGCTGGAGCGGTATCGGGGATCTCAGATGTAGTCGCGATGTCGGGGTTCTCAGTTGTGGTTGCGGTGTTGGGGCTCTCGGTTGTGATTGCAGTATCGGGGCTCTCAGATGTAGTCGCGATGTCGGGGACCTCGGTTGTGGTCGCGATGTCGTGGCTCTCAGACGTAGTCGCGATGTCGGGGACCTCGGCTGTGGTCGCGATGTCGGGGCTCTGGTCTGTCGTAAGTTTTGTTTCGACTGCTTCGATGTGGACGTCGCCCCATGCGGTGTCGGGGACACGCTGTCCGTTGCCGACCTGTCCTGGAGCGTTGAAGGTTGGTTGTCTGCGACTGATGTGTTCAGAATAATTGCAGAACCGCTACCTGCTACTGATGTGCTCTGGGGCGTTGAAGGTTCGCTGTCTGATACTGATGTGCTCTGGAGCGTTGAAGGCCCGCTGCCTGCTACTGATGAGCTCTGGAGCGTTGAAGGCCCGTTGCCTGCTACTGACGTGCTCTGGGACGTTGAAGATACACTGCTTGCTACTGATGTGGTCTGGATCGTTGAAATTTTCCTGCCTGGTATTGATGTGCTATACAATGTTGAAGGTCCACTGTCTGCTACTGACGTGCTCTGAAGCGGTGAAGGTTCCCTACCTGCTACTGATGCTTTCTGGAGCACTGAAGATCCGCTGCGTGCTACTGATCTGCTCAAGGATGCTGGAGACCCGCTTCCCGCGGCCGTTGTGTTCTGGAGCGTCGAAGGGCCGCCACGCGGTGCTGAAGTGCTCAGGGAACGTTCGCCACTGGTCAACGACGCATTCTGCAATGCGTCGAGCGCCAGGTCGGCCAGCAGCGTCTGCTGCAGCGATGGCAGTCCTTCATCGTCCAGCGACGTGTGTGCCAGTCGGATCACCTGCTGCGTCAACTTGCCTTGCTGGAAGATGCTGGCGCGGATCGGCGTCAGGATCAGCGGCCTCTGCGTCACCGATGCCACATCACAGAGGTGAGCGAGCACGCCGACCAGCCAGAGGGAGCGCATCGCGGCGCGGTCAGCGGCGCCCCGACTGGCGGCTCGGCACCTGTCACGCGCTCCGGCCGCCCCCGTCCTACGTCACGGCTGTGTACCACCCTCCCCGCCGCGGTGGGACTTGACGCCGCAGCGTTGGCTGTCAACAGAGGACAGCCGACGTATCATCTGGTCAATATTGCGCCGCACAGGCCGGCTGAAGCTTGGAGTCTCTACTGTCGCACCAGGAATATGTTAATTCCTTGGCGATTTTTCCTTGGCGCTATTTCCATTCAGGGCCCGGATGAAAAAATCATCTGCAGGGCAAGTAGATGTATATTTTGGTATTTTGGTATAATGACCATTAATATCATTCCTGGATAGGAATCCATTCGCATAGTACCCTGACATGTATGGCACCCCAAGCGGCGTTCAAGCGATAGTTGCAGTGACGTTTCGCATGCGCATGCGAAGTTTGGCATTGCGACTCGTGCATCATATTCATGTGCAATCGGCTTCAAAATACTCTTTGCGTTGCCAGTTGGTCGGCAGCAGCAGACCTTACCAAGCGGGTTAGTCCCGCCTGCTATTTTTTTTGTGTGAAATCCTCGCGATGTGGCCTCGGGTCTCAAGCGAATATGAGCCATATGAGGAAGACTGGTCAGCGGTCACCCTGCCAGTGATAACGGTGGCCGTCTGAGTTAGGCACATTTGCGGTATACCCGACCAAGCGTCGACCGTTTCGGCCTCAGGCTGTGCAAAGCCATATCGCAGCACACAGCTCAACGCAAGCCGTGGTGGGTCAGGGCGCATGAGCGGCTTCAGGGACAGGGGTGCAAGCGGGCCAACAAGGCGGATGCATGTTGTCCACAAGCAGTTGCAAACTGCATGTGATGCGTCGACTCGTTTTGAGGATGGAAGAGTCTGTGATGGAAATACACACGAAATGCTTTTAAACGAAATATATGGTGCAGGAAGCAATATAAGTGATGATTCAAGCCACGTTACACCCTTGATGAGTACAGAGAACATGTGAGCCCAGCATGTGAGCCGCCAATGGCTCCATGCACACCAGTTACTGCATTTGTCAAATATTTGCACTGCAGAAAAATTTGGGGAAAAACTGCAGAAGAATTGTGAGTTGCTCGCGAAACTGTTAGACTTTAGTGGAAAAGATACCAGGAAGGAGACAGGATTGCAGTCAAGAAAGAAGAGGTGCGACAAAAAATGCGTGACTACCCCTCTGAAGAGAACTAGAAAATTGCAACGGTAAGCTGAATTGCTCAGATCGTTATGATAGTTATAAGTTATACTGCTACTTCCGCAGGCTAGTCTAAAATGATCAATAATGTATAAATTGATATGCGCAATTTCAAACTTCGAACCACTTTAACGAGTACCAATTAAAAAGTGCATAATGTGTATAATAAATCACCCCACAAACACTGAACAATATAAGCTTCTATTCACGCTCTTGTACAAGTTGCAAATAACTGCTGTGTGAGCCGTATATGATCGTGATTAAAGAGAGAACCTTGAACTGAAATACCGATAACTTCAACGAAAGATACCGTAGATTGTTTTAATTTCTAACTGTACACTGTTAATGTTTCCTGTAGATGTCCAACTACGAAACGTCCAACGCCCCGTGCTGGGAATACACCGAATGTATGTATAATTTTAGACACGTGCTCAAAGAACACCGGCCAGACAAGTTATACGGAAAATTGAGAGCATGACGAGGAAGATTTGCAACAACATAACTGCTTTGACATTTAATAACACATGCCTATAGATTATTTGTTTTCAAAACATTCCAATATATATATATATATATATATATATATATACAAATACAATAAGTGGCACATAGAAACTATATTTCCACCACAAAGCACATCATCAACGTTTCGGCCACAGGCTTTCTTCGGGATGACGTAACTGCAAAATTTAGAAACTTTAAAAACTTGAAGCGCGCAATCATGCACTAAAATTCTTGTGTCCAAAACGTGACACGTATTGCAACCTCTCGCTCGGCTGACGAACGACATAACGACATTGCAAAATACTGCTTCGATGGCGAAAGGCAATATAGTACAATACAAAAAGCCATGGCTGGCCCTCGAGAAAGTCACATCCAATACCATTCACATCATCATGCGTGTGTGCGCGCGCGTGTGTGTGTGTGTGTGTGTGTGGAACATACTTTCTAGCCCGGACCAGATTCCCGCTGCACCTCCACCACATCGTCCCGCACCAGGTACGCTATCATTCTAGCTAGCTTGACAAATCCAGGTGAATTGTTGATGCAATCAAATATAGTTTCTCTCTATGTGCCACTGATTTTATAATTTGTCCAGATATTCAACACACACACACACACACACATATATATATATATATATATATATATATATATATATATATATATATATATATATATGGCTATACATGGATGGAAGCTGCAGCTGAAGTCCCTGTTTCTGTACGGGGACGAGTGGTCTGGGGGTAAGTTCCCTTCTCACAACCGAAAGGTTGTGGTTTCGAGTCTCACCTGTCGCTATTCTTCGCCCGCGGCCAATCGGCGTAAGAGATCGGCGACGCTACATGACTCAAAGTCCGATGTGTCGCAAAAGCAATAACCAAACCAAACCCTGTTTCTATACGGCTTTCAGGGCTATGCAGACATGAAGAGGTGTCACCAACATAAGCGTTTTTTTTTCGGAAGCGGAAAGTTGATTTACTGACTTCATCGTGCGTGCACAACATATCGATGTCTCACTTGATTTTGGATGACTCGTTTGTGTAAAAGAGGATAGTCATCAGATGTGGAGGAACCCCATCAGGAAAATCTTCACGCCCTGCGGTTGTCACGATTATCCTAACTATGACTGTCTGCTGGATGCCGAATAAATTATCCCTAAATATTAATGACAGCCGGCGCAGAACCAGAAGTGGGAGACCGAATATATATATATATATATATATATATATATATATATATATATATATATATATATATATATATATACATATATTCCGTCACCAAACACCAAATTTGGTGTTGGGATCGAAAAACCAAATCTCCATATCGACCCTGGGTGACTTGACCTTACCTGCACATTAATGTGCGAGAAGCACGTTAATTATATGTACACATACCACTCAATATACTTTGATTGATTATTTGGGCTTAAGGGCGCGTGGACTACTAAGGTCATTTTGCGCCCACCACTCAATATACTTTAAATGGAATGAGAAACACTTATAGTATTTCATATGGGAATACCGCATGGTACGCAAACAATTTGGGTTCAAACTTGACACGTGCGAAATCCATCGAAAGCAGTTGAGGCAGGTTCCAGAAGAATGACAAGCGCTCTCTTGAAACGCAAACCACATATCGAGGGCACATCGCATTATCCATAAATGCCATCCAGTAGTTGCCTGAGGAAATGTAATATCCTGAACCACCCCCTCCATTTTCTGTTGTCCGAAACTACTCCTTAGAAAGAAGATGGTGAGTTCCAACTTGCTATATTCAACATAGGAAAGCCTTTTAAGCTATTTGAGCAAGCCAGCGGTATCAAAATGCACCTTAAAATAAAGATTCGATCAAAATTGAGCCAGCACGGATGCAGTTTTCACAGGTATGAAGGATACACAAATAGAGGCTAACGGCCTCCGACTTCTTGATGTAAGCGTACCCTACCGGGTTGTTCTGCGACGAACAAATCGTAGAGAAAAACGAAGCCACAAAAACGTATAGGAAAAGGGACGATAGTCGATCACTTGCATACACAACATATCCAGTAGCATGACAGGAACGATGTATTTCAGTCAGATGATACCCAACAGCAACTATGCACAAAGCACTACTTTGTTCTCCTCGTGTGCTTCTTGAAGAGTTTGTTTTTCCTTGGAAGTCCATTTTGAGCCTGCAGTTTCTTTTTCACAGCCAGCTTCGAAGCGGTTTTCTTCAAACGCTTCTTTGCTTCCGCATCCGCCATCAACTCTTCAACCAGCGTCTTCTTGCGCTGCTTCTGAGGAATTCTCGAGCTGTAGAAGTCGGCGGCGTGCTCCACCACGGTCCCCATGGCGAAGTACTTCGGCAGCACCTTCATATCGTTCTTCTTGTACACCCTGTTCTTGTCGACGGCCGACCGCATCTGCAGCAGCTCCAGGTTCTGCTTGACGTCGTCGGTCATCTCGGGCGCGGCCATGTTGAACCAGCCGGCGCCGCTCGTCTTGGCGCGCTGCAGGCGAGCGTGCCGCTTCTGCATGGCGCGAGAGCCGCCTCGGGGTACGGCCTCCAGCTGCGAGAAGCCGGCCCGCAGCACGACACTGTCGAGGGCGGCCGAGGTGGTGGAGGTAGAGGTGGAGCCGACGGCCTGCTCACCCACTGGCCGAATACCTGTGGCAGAAATACATTGACAGCCGTCAGTGCAGTTGATTGATTATTTGGGTTGAAGGGCGCGCCGACTACGAGGTCATTTAGCGCCCATCTATCAGCACAGTGGGGCTGTGTCGGCAATAGCTACGATTGCCAGTCTGGAAATCGTTGATGTCTGGTGGCCGTGGATTCAGAAGCTCCGTTAACACCATCCCAAAATTAGGTACACCATTCAATACTGCCGAAAGCATGCAACGTCCCATGTAGGTGTTCTGCAGTGCTATTATGAGTGAGGGTGAAGCTCGAGTCCAACCCCGAGTATTTGGGACAAATAACTTCACATGCACGACCCGACCATCACGCTTTTGGAACTATAATAACCCTTATGTTACAATGATTCAAACTAGAACTGGTCTACCCAGTAGTACGCCTGCTCTTTAAGCCTTCTCTTTTCGTGATTTTTATATTTCATTTCAACTATGAGCATTTTTTTCTGAGCATCAAATAAACTTGTTACACGGCGCGGATTATTTTATATTTGTTTTATGAAATTACATTTTTCATTTCACTTCACACCGTTTCAACATATTCACCAAGAACGGCAATCCATATTCGAAGAACGGGTCTTCTAGCTCCACTTCCAACGGCCGCACAGAGAGTCGTCTGGATTCAGCGACTAGTCACGTGGTTGCGTAGTTATGACGAGTGACCTACGTGCCCCGAGACGGGCGATTGTCTGGCCAGTGTCAGTCCGATACAGCGCCTCCGCCGATCGATTGTGTGTGGCATTAAGCTGTCAAGCAAGAAGAATGATGATACATGTCAGTGGCGTAGCCAGGGTTTATATTTTCGCAGGAAGGATGTCTACCAGGGACGCCACTCATCGGAAATGGGTGCTTCTGACTGGAGAGGGGACGCAGACGCAGTGAGGACGTGCCCCCTCTCCACTAAGAAGGAAGACATAAGAGCGCTTTAAAAAGTTCGGGTATGTCCCCACTGCGCCTGTACGACTAGAACAAAGTGGTTGAACAGGATGGATGGGTGGGTGGGAGATTCCTCGACTAGGAGGAATGTCCTACCCAACGTTTCCTGTTGATGTATATCACATCCCCGGGAACTTTAGAGATTAGAAGACGCTTATGATCCTCTGGTTACGCCACTGTGACACCAATGCCAGTTGTAGAATTCGGAAGGAGTTGATGTATGTTTGGAATACGCATATGTATACTCATGGGTATTGATTTCTGAAAATTATTGGGGTCGGGGACAAAATACATCAAGACAATACAAAGAGAGCCCGAAAGCGATGAGGGGCGAGTACACTATGTAGGGCCCTATGTTAAAAGTTAAAATAATTAGGAGGGAACAAAGCCAACATTGTGGGACAACAGTCAACTTCAGAAGTATACAAAAGAACACCTACACATACCTGCGTATACTGAGGGATGAGCGTGATTTCGGCTGGAATTGCAGTGAATTTCGGATTAAACACCTGTTTGTCAATGCGTGCATACATGAATTTCACGAACTGTTTCTGACATTGGGCCAGTGGTAAAGCATTCGCGATATTGGGTGGAATAAACCAACTTCCTGAACACTGAATCGACATCCCTCCCAAAGGAGTATCGACATCGTGGTTCTTGATGTTCGTTCATTCAGTCTCGTTCATAAGTACCATGCTTATCATCACCATTACCGATCACAAACATCTCGTAATGTAATTCCAAATAAAGGGATTACCTATGATGTTATATTTCATACAAAATCAATTAATACTAATTCATATTGTAACAAATACCGTGAATATAGGTATCGATATATTAAGTATCTCTCAAAGTAAAAAAAAAAACACTTCGATCTACGCTATTGGCTGAAAACTGAAGTTGAAGAACTTGAGTAATAATCCAAATGAAATCGTTTCAATGACCAATTTTGAAATCCTAATGTACTCGTGTCGACATCTCACATGCAACAACACAAAATGTTGTTTTAGCACTGCATCGGGCTCCTCTGCCGAATATCAGGCAGGTATCCTATATTTGAATGCACTATGCTGAATCGCTGACACATTTTAGGTCTTCCTGAAATTCCTGGACTTCGGCAGAAATTGAATGCAAGGAGAGGTTTCCTAGTGGGCTCTCGAGAGGCAGGGACGGATCCAGGAATTGTTATGGGTTGTGGGCACATGTGCGGAGGGGCGCCACTTCGAAGGTACCTGGAGAGAGGCGCCTTTGCTCCAATGAGCACCTCTGGCAGAAAAATCCAAGGGGATGCACTCGGGCCTTCCAGGAGCGCCTTTCTTTCAAAGAGGCGCCTTTTGTTTTCAGAGGAAGGGTGCCTCTAGCTAAAAAAAAGACGAGGGGGTGCACTCGAGCCTTCCCAGAGAGACGTCTTTTCCCTGTTCGAGTGGTGCCACCTTCTCATGGGTTAGTTAGTTATTTGGGTTGGAGGGGCGCATGCCCCAGTGCCCCACTCCCTTGCATCTGCCCCTATCCACAGGATACTTTCGCGGTCGGTCAGGATACCTGTCGCAGTACGCGGCATGCTGTAGTGTCCCTTGCATGTAGCCCGGAACCCCATACCTCACCTTTTGCCCTCACTCGTTGAGCACCCCCACCTCCCAGCAGTGGGGCCTTGATGTGCTTAATAAGGACAGCAGAAATTACATCCAAGGACTCCCCCGAGGTAATATTCTAGGCCAAGCTGTTTGATTGAATCAGATAGATTGCCTGATGCGAAAGCGGGAATACAACTGTCACAAGAAGCTGTCAATGAAGGGACACCTTGTTCACATTATGTCAAAGCTTTGTAACTCTGTGACCAAGCAATACTGCCATGTGTCATGGTATTGCCCTTTGTCAAAAATTATCACAGTAGCTTCATTATATACATGATAAAGACAAAAGATTAGTGCAACTATGAGCCACCAGGGCCCTTCTTGGTTGCACTCTGTGCACTCAACCAGTTGCTCACCAAATTCGTTGATCAGTCCTCCCTGGAATACTGAAATCCAATCCCTCTATTCTTATAATGACTGTCTATGCTGTTTTTAAATATGTTCAATGTATTGCTATTGACAATGGTTTCTGGCAGCTGGTTCCAGTGTTCTACTACCCTGTAGGTGAAGAAAGACTGTCTCACCCTTGTCCTGCTGTGGCTAACTTTCATTTTGAATTGATGACCTCTAATTGCATCATCTCTATTAAATTCAAACATTTCCCCAAGACATCACTTCTCCAGACCATGGACAAATTTAAAGACCTCGATGAGATCTCCTCTCAACTTTCTATGTATAAGTGAAAACATATTCAATTTATTCAATCTTTCATCATATTTCAGGCTGCTTATACCATTAACCATTTTTGTAGCCCTCTTTTGTACTCCTGTGACCTGACATATGCACAGTACAGCTTCCTGACGACTTCCTCACTTCTGTATGATACATACCTATTTATTTCCCCAAGCATTCTCAGTGCATTCTTTCTTACTTCTTTTGTCTGTTCTGATGCCCTCAATTTTGTCTTTAAAATAACACCTAAATCCTTCTCCTGTTGAGTCACTGATAGTACTTTGCCACCCATCAAGTATGGAGCCATCATATGCTGCTTACCTACATACATGACTTTGCACTCATCAAAATTAAATTTCATTTGCAATTTTTTGGACCACTTCAAAAGTTTGTCTTGTCTTCTGCAGTGAGATATGCCCATTATGACCTGTTATTGCTGTAAAGACCTTCAAATCATCCACAAATTTCAAAACCTTACTACTTAGGCCACTTTCAATGTTATTTACAAATATAATGAACAGTAGTGGCCCCACTACTGACACCTTGGGGACTCCACTAAGAACATTTTCTCATGATGACTTGGTACCATTTAGCATCACTCTTTGCTGTCTATCTGAAAGCCACAACTCTATCCATTTTAAGATGGTACCTGCAATACCATGGACCCGAAGCTGCATCATGGGGTACCTTGCAAAAGGCCTTACGAAAGTCTAGATATGCTACATCAACCTGATTTCCCTGATCAAATTGTTCTGTGGCAAAGTTAAGAAAGTCCAAGAGATTTGTGAGACATGATCACCCTTTTATGAACCTATGTTGAGTAACTTGAATGAATCTGTTTCCTTCCAGATAACTAACTATTCTACCCTTGATAATTTATTCAAATACCTTGCAGACTAGGAATGTGATACTTGATGTACACAATATTAATATGACCAGTATGCATTGAAACTAATCAGAGCTAAAGAGCTAAACACTGCACTGATCCCATGAACAAGTCACAATTATTCCTTTCAAGCAGAATTTCCTCTAAGTTCTTGTTCCTTCAGAACTCAGATGAAATTCTGCTTGAAAGGAATAATTGTGACTTGTTCATGGGGTGAGAGCAGTTTAGTTCTTTAGCTCTGATTATATTATGTTTTTTACATCTAAGTTCTCATTCCTTCAACACTCACATGTAAAAAAAAACACTCATTCAGAGTACCTAGTAAATGCTACCAATGTTTAGACAGAATAGACTACCTGAGGCTGTATTTCAGTAATTTGCCTTTAAAGGAAAAGGTTACTGGAATTGTGTGCTTGAATGCACTGCCCAATTCAACAAATTTTTGGCAAAAGGTGCCCATCTGAGTAGGTGCAGGGGCAACCACATATCATTCCCTCCATTTCCTTTTTGTTCTGTGTTCCTCAAAAAGCTGTGAGATCAAGAGACTCACTGAGACAGTGAGCCAGAAGGAGGCTGGAGGTAAATCACAGCAGAAATGGAATTCCTTGACATGTTGCCCAGGAAAACAATGTGCTCAGTAGTAGGTATCTGGCACCATGACCATACCTATACCATGGCAATTACCATCATACCTAATTTTGAGGTGGCACAGGTCACTTTTGGTTGGAGGGCCAGTGTTCTTAAAAAATAAGCAAGAAATAACATTTATATGTGTCTCACTAAACCATGTAACTTTCTTTTCTAAAAAATCACACTAGTTTTCACTTTAAGCACAGTATGTCATTCCAACCAGTTAGTTAGTTATTAGGGCTTTAGGGCATGCCAACTGCTGTGGTCATATTGTGCCCTGCCATTCCAACCAGAGATTCATCTAAAAGTGCTAGGCCTGCTAGTTATGAGTTGACATACAGCAGTGGATGTTGTGGATAAAATTGCACTTTGTGATCCTCGATGTGGAGAACAAAAGCATTGGCTAATCAAATATGGAGAGGATGTTTTTCTTTAGAACTACATCATAATCTTAGTTTGCACTTTTCAATGAGTCTTGTGCATTCACCAATGCAATCATAGATTCCATTGATTCATAAATGGCATTCATCATTGAAAATGTGTGCAAAACTTGCGTCAGGTTTTGTGAACACTTTAAAGCGCAATAATAGGTACCTAAAAACAACTTAGATCATGCTTGGAAAATAACTTTACCTTTCCACGAGTTTCCTCTCGGATTTATCTCTTTTACACGTTTCCGCTTGTGACTATTTTCATATACAATTTGTGGTTGATCAGGGAGCTTGAAAATCTCACAGTCAGAGTCTGTTTCATCTTCAATATCGAGAGGGTATCGATAAACCTCCTCCATCTTCGTCCACTCCACACCACACGTACACCAAAGCCCGCACCAGGCCAAGGCCCACCAGGCCTTGGACAAGACCTTTGGGCAATAGCAATCACCGTCCCCACCAAACCGTATTGGCAGCGCAGCGTCATAGTGGAACGAAGTTTTTCCTCCATAAGGCTATGGTAACGGAGAGATGTCATTTTTGGAGAAGCCAAGCGCCAAAATGAAACGTTTAAAAAAAAATCCCTTCCTAATTTGAAAAACACACACATATGTTACCCATAATTGGAACCTATTTAGGATTTCTCCTATAACTATTGTACATATCTTCTCAAATAAAATCTTGGTCAGTCCCACAGCACTGATGAAGGGATAATTGTATTGGGGGAGCAAAACATGGAGGAAGTAACGGGATTCTACTCAATAACGGAACTGGGATTGTACTAAGGAATGTGGGGATATAACTTTTAGAGGCGCCAACACGCTGTCAGATCAGAGTCCAGGCACGTAGTCAAACGGAATCATCACGAGGGACGATCGTCTTCTTCCCTGACTTTTCCCAATATGCGTAAATCCATAGGCGTCAATGGCGGGAACAGGGTGGGGGCCACTCGGGGCATATGCCCCCGTGAAAATTGCCACCCCTCCGAGAAGGTTTGAGTGCACCCCGGCCACTTTTTTCAGACATATGCGCACCTCTGAGAGAAAAAGTGGCCCTTTCAGCGTGCTGGAGTGCACCCTGCTCTTAATTTTCACCGGATGCGCACCTCTGAGAGAAAATGTGGCCCTTTAGGTGTGCTGGAATTCACACTGCTCTACATTTTCAGCCAGATGCACCTCTTGTATGGAAAACGCTGTGCTCGGGGAAAACGCTGTCCCCTTCACTGTGCTCGGGTGCACAACCTATTTTTTCATTCCAGAGGCGACCACTCTGAGATTAAATGTGCTTTATGTGCTCGAGTACACGTTCCCGCACGAATTTTCCAGCCAAAGATGTCCCTCCGAAGAAATAGCGCCCCTCCAGAGACTGTGTCTCCATGACAATTTCGACTAGATACGTGTATATCGACTCATGAGTCGATACACTCACGCCCTAATAAATATGCTTTACAAACATCGTGGAAACAAATCGTGGGGAAAGCGCTATTATAGTGTTACTAAATGTTTAGCAGTTATTTCGTAGGTTTTTCAATGTAATAAAGAAACTGGAAGATAATTCAGCAGTATTCTGGAATAAAAAAGGAGCTTCTGGTATATTGCTTCACGTGGCTTAGGTTTCGTCTAGTTTAAATCAAATATACTAGATCTGCGGTTTTTGGAGTATTTGTGTCTCTAGTTACCTTGGGTGCGTGAGGTGGTGTTTGTTTTTTGAGCCCACCGGTGTTTATTGCACAAAATTGGAGTTAATACAGTGGGGTCGGGCCGTGATAAAGTTTCGTAATGGATTTTGGCGGATTTGTGGCTCTGAGCCCAATTCTAATAACGGTATTGTCCGGCATAGCTGTAATAATTTATTTCTCGAAAAAGGCTGCTCCTAGTGAGGCAGAGAAGGTTGATTCCAAAACAGGTGATTTTTTCTTTTAAAAATATTTGTGTATGTTGGTTGTGTATCACCCACTCTTCCCTTTTTGTGTAGGTTTATGAATAAGGGAAGGGGGGTGTAATTGATTATGATGTTGGTTGTGTATCACCCACTCTTCCCCTATTTCCATGCATGTAAAAGTCTCTCATGAATACATGGAAGGAGAAAATGAAGGAGTTCAGTATGTTTGGTTAGGTTAATATTTTTTGAATGCTGAAAACTTTGTAATTATGATAAAATGTTCATGAGCAACTTGGAAAATGTATTCCTTCAAGATCTGATCAGGCTAGGTTCAGTTACCCTGTGTTAGTATGGAAGTGTGTAGTGTAGTATAGTGTGTTAGGTTTTTTAGTTGGACAATTTTGAGGGAAAGAATTGTTTATTTTTCAACCAAAAAATTATTGATAAGTGACTAGCTTAGGCTATGCTACATTTTGTTACTTTTTAAACAGTCTTTTTATGCTTTGTTCCCATTGAATGGGGGCCGGCTGCCCCCTCTCTTTAATCCCCCCCCAACCCCAAAAAATTATACTAACTACCTAACTGAGCCCCCTTTTTGATGTTATTTTGCTTGTCAACCAAAAGGTAAGCATTTCTAGATGAAATGAGCATCACATCACTTTGATCATGTCCATAAATTCCAAGAATTCATACATCACATTAAAGCACAAATTTACTGAACTTCAGAGACATAAAATCATTTCCCAAATATATTAATGTCAAATTCATTCAGATCACATCAGAAACACCAGAATAAACATTTTTAAAAGCAAGAATTGGCCTTTGGACTCCTGCTATGCATTTGGGAAAAGTTGTTATACAAGCTGAACAAGTCCAGTACATGCATTTCTTTTAGCTTGCACTCAGGGTTTCTGTATAAATACCAGATTTTGAAAAATTAATATCACTGAAATAATCCTTTGTATTTATTAGTTGACAGCTATATTTTCAAGCTGCTTTTTCAAACACTGAACCAAGGTGATCAAATTACACATTTCTAAGTGCATGTGATGCAAGCTGAGTGGCTAGACAACACTGGCACTAGTGTGTCCTGCCAGACCTCCCAGTCTTGCCAACTGTCTTGGTTTGTGGTTGGGAACATGTCTGATGGTTAACAGTGCTGAGGAAGTGGGAAAAATGGTGTATGATTTGTTGGTTAGATCCAGGGAAAATGCAGGCAATTTAGCTGGGATGGTTTGTGGGATTAATTTTTGTAACTTTCTGGATGATTTTTTTATGCTTCTAGTGATATTTGCAATCCTTCTACAGTATTTCAAGAAGTTCAAACTTGGAGTGAAAGATGTTTTCAAAGATAACATCTCTAAAATATAAGACCCACCCTGGCATTACAACCAGTCTTGCTATTTCAGTTCCACCTGGAGGTGGTGACAATGATGCTACTCCCTCTGGAAGCAGCAAGTCAAAGAAGAAGCAGGAGAAGGCTCCACCACACCGGGAGAACAAGACCAAGTTCAGCCACCCATGGTTGTCATCATCCCTGAAGGCACACAATGATAATGTTTTGGACATGAGCTTCAGTCCAAATGGAAAATACCTCGCATCTTGTGCGGGTGGTGAGTGCACAATGAACATTGGGACAGGGATGGCTGAGTGGCTAAGATGTTGAGCTCTGTGTACCAAAGGTCCCAAGTTCACCTCTCAGCCATTCAGGACCTACAAACAAAACAGTGCAGGCAGTGCCATTAGCTGTGATCGTGTATAAAGTGCGTCATGAACCACTCAATAAACAAACAAACAATGCTCATTTACAAATGCATCTCAGATCTAGTGTTGCTGACTTGGTGTCAAATTAGCATATCACAGCCCAAGTGGAAGACCATGATTATTCATCAGCTAGGTACAACACTCTTATGCAGCTATTAACAAGCTAAAAAGTGGGTGGCATGCACAAGCTAAAAAGTGGGATACACTTCTGTCATTGATGGAAGCAAGGCTTTTCATTACACCATCATATGATATTGTACAGCAACAGGAACCAAACTTCATATTTATGCTGCTTCGTAGTCTTCCCCATGCCAGACTATTCTGCAGAACTCTGTTGTGCAGATGTCAGTATGCCAGTGAGCACCTGTACTTGCTGTTCCGCCGTTGGTGATGAACGCCTCCTCGCGCCAGACCGCAGTGTGCTGCTGTGGCAGACCAAGCTGTTCGCCGAGCGCGAGCACCGCTCCACGCGCGTCAACGTCGAGTACGACCACGCGACGCGCGTCAGCTGGAGCCCCGACAACCACGCGCTCTGCGTGGCGAAGTACACCGACAACCGGCTGCAGGTGTACAAGCTCAGCAAAAAGTCGGACGGTCTGCTGGGCAATCCCCAGGTGGCTATCACTTTCGACAAGGTGAGTGTTTGATATGTGTTCTCCTTGTAAAAAATGAGTTGATGCTTCTGGATGAGAAGTCAGGATAACTTAATAGGCACACAACCACCAATGCAGTGCTTATTGGAGTCCTGGATATGTGTGTTCGTTCGGGGATGCTCTCGGCAATACGTGAATCCAACCTGGCGATTCGGACGTCGCCGCCGCCCGCCAAAACAAGTGTCAGGTCATTTGACCGCTGGGCTCATACCCCAGGTCAGGCTGGCCGAGTCCAAGGTGGCTAACCCTCAAGCGGAAGTGACCTTGGTCGAGATCAGTGGGGCTGGCCGGACAAGTTGGCCTATGTTTTGCATGATCGCATCTGCGACTCACGCCCATTTGCTCATGGACGTGATCCGTGCTGCCCTTCCCCCGTCAAACGACGACCGGCTGTGATCCACGATCGGGGCGACAGCCCTGTGTGACTGCTTATGACACCAGTTGGACGGCAACCCGCGCGACCTTACGCCGCCTTCAGTTTGACAGCGACCCTTGCGTAGCTGAACGATGACTCGCCAGCGGGCGGTGGCAGCGCCAGCTCGTGCCGGCATGTCGGTCGTACGATCGCACGTGACTCGATTTGACGTGTGCCTGCCAGCCGGTGATGACAAGCTGTGACCTGATGACCTGTGCTCGTTAGTTGGCGATGACCTGTGCCCGCCAGTGCGGGATGACTGCTGTGACCTGATGACCTGTGCTCACCAGCTGGACGATGACCTGCTGTGATCTGATGACCTGTGTCCGCCAGCTGGCGATGACCTGATATGACCTGATGAACTGTGTCCGCCAGCCAGCAATGACTTGCTGTGACCTGATGACCTGTGCTCCAGCTGTCGATGATCTCCTGTGACCTGATGCTCTGTGTCCGCCAGCTGGACGATGACCCACTGGTGAGCAGCTGGATTGCCAGCTGGTGATGCCCTGCTGTGACCTGATGACCTGTGCCCACCAGCTGGATGATAACCTGCTGTGACCTTTTGACCTGTGCTCACCAGCTGGACGATGACCTGCTGTGACCTGATGGCTTGTGCTCGTCAGCTGGACGATGACCCGCTGTGACCTGATGCTCTGTGCCCCCAGCTGGACGATAGCTGGACGATGACCCGCTGTGATCCATGCCCCCCCCCCAGCTGGACGATGACCCGCTGTGACCTGATGCCCTGTGCCCGCCAGCTGGACGATGACCCGCTGGTGGGCAGCGGGATCGCCAGCTCGGGCCGCTACGTCATGTCCTGCTCGGAGCGCGGGCGCCTCACGGTGTTCGACCTGAAGGGCGCCATACTGGCGGGCGCCGACACCCGGCAGGCGCCCGTGCACGCGGCCAAGCTGTCGCCCTGCGGCCGCTTCATCATGACCGCAGGTCAGCCGGACAGACGGCTCAGCCGGCCGCCGTCCCGCTGACGGCACGGCCGTGGCTGGTGATGCTGGCCGGCGTCGAGCCGGGAGCAGGCGTTGGGAGGCGTGGGAAAGGCCGGTCGGGGTGTAGAATATGGACCGCTGGGTGACATGATGTCCATCCTCAGTGACCAGTCCATGTCCGCTGAAGTGTGATATTCTGGTTCGGTTTTAATTGTTCTATTGGGTATACTTGCATTCTGACTACGAATACTGATGTCAGTTAATGGCCTGTTAATGGCCTGTTAATGTGTGCCATGGACGGGCGATCAGCAGTTACGTGATGTTCCTTGGGTTGAAAGACACAGGACCTCGCCGAACTGTCTGTGGTCAGGCCTCAAGGTCGACACGTATGCACGGAGGTGGTGATCTGTGTCAGAATGGTCAGTGGCTGTGGCACTGTCTGGTGTTGGTTTGGGGACATGGCCTTGTCCTGGATGGTTGTCGCCCGTACGTTGTGCTGTCCTGGAAATATTTTACAACTTTTTTCGCCAAAAGATTGAAAGGAGTTCGAAAATGACTGCAAGCATATTGCTGTTTCATGACTATCTTGAAAACTGACTGGAGAGCGGAAAGAGGAGTTCTTCATGCCAGAAACCTAAAAATATCGTAATTAGAATGCCACCAAGTTTCCCTCAGGACGTTCAGGATTACAGTGCATACTCCAGCGATGGTTTCGCGGTCGTTGGCTGCGCCGTGGCCAGTGGGCTGCACCGACGCCACTGGTGTGTGCTGACTGCCGCTGCGCTGTTCCGGCTGTGACGGCGGTGACGTAATGGTGTGGCGGTGATGTGGCGAGATGACGTGATGCTGGTGTAGCTGACGTGATGACGTCCAACACTGACGTGTCGCACCGCGACAGGCTTCACGCCAGACGTGAAGGTGTGGGAGGTGGTGTTCTCCAAGTCGGGCGACTTCGACAAGCTGTCGCGCGCGTTTGAGCTGAAGGGCCACACGTCCGGTGTGCTGGACCTGTCGGCCACACCCGACAGCTACCGCATGGCCACCGTCAGTCGGGACGGCACCTGGCGCCTGCACAACACCAACGGTCAGTCACTGCGACACTGGTGGTCATTCTCCACCACACCAGCAGTCGGTCCACACCACCGACCATCCTTCACCACACCAGCAGTCAGTTCACACCAGCAGTGTTCACACCACCAGACCATTCTCTGCACACCAGCAGTCAGTCCACACCACCGAGGACAATTCTCCACCACACCAGCAGTCAGTCCACACCACCGAGGACCATTCTCCACCACACCAGCAGTCAGTCCACACCACCGAGGACAATTCTCCACCACGTCAGCAGCAAATCAATACCACTAATGGCCATTCTCCACCATACCACTTGTTAGCTTGTGGCCATGTGGTGCGGATAGCGGAAACAAGTGGGGGTTCTCGGACAGTTGTGAGCAGCGTCGGGAATCACAACCTGTGCCTGGACGTAAGAGCACATGCGACCTGTGCTGCTGATGTGAGGTACCATAAATAGCAAAGAAACTCTGGAGTTAAAGGCGGATCGGCCCAACTTCGGTGGGTGCTTCCATGTCTGGGTAAAGGATGTCGGGTTGAGGCAGATCCAGCCTGTCGAGGGCGACAGCTCGATTTTCAAATGTTCCTTCTCTGGTTTGTGACGGTAAATGATAAGTAACGCCTTTGACCAATTCCCCTGTCGGCTGTCAGGGATGATGGGTAATTGTGATGTACAACTGTAGGCATATACAACTGTATAAGAAGACTGGAAAGTTGAGAAGTGTTGATGAGGACCAGGTACGTACCATGCTTTTCTTGACACCTCACATAACTTTGGCTATTAATGTTGAAGAGGTTCCGGCTTGGAACAGTCATTGTCGTGGGCCTGCTTTTATGGATACTTGTGTTTTTGTCAGCTGCACGCGGATCACTGCATTATGCACTTGTGCTGCCAGGGCCCGGTCAGCCGTACAGCAGTTCTGCGGTGCTGCCCCTGGGCTCGCCGGTCTGTTCGTGTGCTTCCTTTTCGTCCCGTGCGGTTTTCCCGTCGCCATGCTGCCGCTGCGGCGCCCTTACGCTGCCGCTGTGGCGCCCTTCCGCTGCCGAGACTGGCGCCCTTCCGCTGCCGGGACTGTGGCGCCCTTCCGCTGCCGAGACTGGCGCCGTTTTTCCGCGCCGTTCTTGGCTGATGTCCGCCCCTGTTGTGCGCACCTTCCTTCAGGATATGATGCTGATGAAATTGGCTATGGTGGCACAATGGGGCACGATTTGATTGTGTACTGAGTTGACATGATTGAGTAGTATACTAGCTACTAGTATTATATTATACTATATAGGGTGTGCCTAGCAATGGATTCAGCACCTTCCTTCGGGATGTAATACTGATGGGATTGGCTATGGTAGCACAGTGGGGCATGATTGGAGGAGTTTGGAATCGTTGTGGAGTGTGTTATGCAATATCGGGTGAGTGGTGCCAGATAGGCTGGACATATATAGTTCCGTTGACACTTTATATAATGGATTGATTGGGGTGTGATCATGTACTTTTCTAGGATCGTTTTTAGATCGGCTTAACCCAGATGGGCCCCTGTGACTCTTATTAGGCACTGTATGACTGTTATGGTGTGCTCGCGCCGCAGTGGAGTACAAGTTCGGCCACGAGCCGCACCTGATCGCGTCGGCCGCGTGCGGCGGCGACGGTGGCGCCGCCGCGCGGATCGCGCTCGCGCCGGACGGCTGCACGGTGGCGGTGGGCGCCGGGCCGGACGTGCAGCTGTTCTCGGCCGAGACCGGCGACCTGATGGCCACCATCGCCGGCCTGCACACCAGTGAGTCGGGAGTCGCCGGCCTGCACACCAGTGAGTCGGGAGTCGCCGGCCTGCACACCAGTGAGTCGGGAGTCGCCGGCCTGCACACCAGTGAGTCGGGAGTCGCCGGCCTGCACACCAGTGAGTCGGGAGTCGCCGGCCTGCACACCAGTGAGTCGGGAGTCGCCGGCCTGCACACCAGTGAGTCGGGAGTCGCCGGCCTGCACACCAGTGAGTCGGGAGTCGCCGGCCTGCACACCAGTGAGTCGATCCCGCCGGAGTGCCGCCTGACACCAGTGAGTCGGGAGTCGCCGGCCTGCACACCAGTGAGTCGGGAGTCGCCGGCCTGCACACCAGTGAGTCGGGAGTCGCCGGCCTGCACACCAGTGAGTCGGGAGTCGCCGGCCGCCGGCCGCTGGTCTCCGAGTGCTGCCGCCCATGGTCGGGGGAATGGGCGCAAAATGACCCTAGATGTCGACGCGCCCCTAAACTCCAATCCAATCCATGGTCGGGGGACGAGTAGTCTGGGGGTAAGTTGCCCGTCTCACAATCGAAAGATTGTGTGTCGGAGTCTCACCTGTCGTAGAAACCCCAAAACCTCACCTGTCGACGTGTCGTGAAACCCAGTAACCAACCGGGTGATTCTAACAGGGCGTTGCGTGAACCCCCTCCCCGACAGTCTACCACCCGCACGATAGCGTCGTACACTGACTCACGCGCACCGACTTGACCCGCAGGTCCAATATCCTGCATGCTGTTTGACCCGACCAGTCGCTACATTCTGACCACCGGCGACAAGCAGATCCGTATACTGCACAACGTGCCTGGCTACCACGTTAACATACAGGTACGTAACGCCGTCTGTCCCCTATCCGGGTGATTGTGCGACGTAATTTAGTCACCCACTCGACCGAAAGTTGAGCTTCACGTGGCCGAGCGGCTGCCGGCACCGCAGACGTTATCAATACCGGGCCACGTGACCTGGCCAGTATACCGGCCAGCGGTTGGCCTCAGAGACGCCGGCGTGTTGATGAGACGCCGAGCAACGGTATCTGGATAGGGGACTCGGTGTCGCTTTGTTTGTTGATTGGATGGTTCACGGCGCACTTTGGAATTGAAATTTAGGTGTGCGTCGACTGCACGACGCACTTTATGCACATTCACGTCTAATGGCGCCGACCGCATCGTTTCGCCGGTGTGTCGCGGGATTGGGAAATGTCCCGAGCGGCGCTAGTGTCGAACCCGACTCGGGTGTCGGCCGATTGCGTGATAGAAGCCCACCGAATGCAACAGCACGGATTCAACCCCGGCGGGGAGGCTGATGGGCGGTTAGGATGTTTGACTTTCCTTTTCATCGGGTCGGCTCTCCCGACAACAGCTGAAAACATGTCTCGGCAGTCGCCTGCACCACATCAAAATCAACGACCTGCCACCTGATTCGACTCCTTGTCGATAGCCACTGGGGAATGGGAGTACCCGCAGAAGTCGTGCATGTCAAGGCAGAGGCGGCCTCTTCCACTCCCATGGTCCACTCCCATCAGCGTGCCGTCTGAGCGGCCCCGGTGAATCTGATATTGAGAGCTGCACAGCTACCAGGGAACTAGCAATGTGGCGGTGCATTTCTCATCTGCCACCGAGTTTCTAGAAATGCACCAACCGATCGTCGACGCCCACCGTTCAGTTTCCAACTTTTTCTCCTTTGCTGCCGGGTACGGAAATTGGACCCGCCAGTATTGGTTTGCGACACGAGCCGCGCGGACAATTGGGCCGCGGCACGATCGCGGATCTGGTGCAACCGGATGACACGTGGAGCTCTCAGAGAGTTGCAACAGGAGCGTGTCGCACGTCACGGACGAGTTTGCCGTGGAATTCGCATCGTACGCAATTTGCGCACCAAATCGGGGCCGCGGCAGCTCAGTTGGTAGGGTGTCGGACTTTTGATCGCAAGATTGTGGGTTCGAATCTCACGACCGACGGCATTTACCGAGTCCGCCCGCGACGAATTGGCGTGAGAGGTTGGCGACGCTGTATAGCCTAGCGGTTGAATGCGTCGTAGAAGAGCCCAAGGTTCTTCATGTGTACCAAGTCGATTCTAGTGTGTCCTGTGAGTTTACACGTATGTGGCGCGGTGCACCCTGTGGTGGTGGCGCCTGCCCCGTCTGGCGCACGGCCGACATCCGCTGGCCCCAGTCGCCGGCAAGTGCTGACCGCTGGTGTGGGAACGTAAGCATGGATGGACACTGGCACGGTAGTGTCTGATTTTGGCCCACTGGCATCGTGGCCTTCCACCAGTCCTGTGTCTGCCTGCCAACGATGGCCCTGCTCGCACCCCGGCATGTGTCAGGGGTGTCGGGGTGTCTGATGAGGAGGGAAGGGTAGGCGGCCAACTACGTAAATGTATTATTTCTAGTCGACTCCCTTAATAGTTGGAAGTTTCTGAGCCGGGAAATAGACCTCCGTCGGTGACATTTCGTCTCGTGTACGATGAATCTCAGAAACGTGTGCATTATGCCCGTTTCGTAGTCGATTGTCCTAAACGTTGGCTCGGCGCATAGTCCGTTGCTTCCGATGGCCCTGGTCGATGGTTGGCCGAAACAGCCGCCGGCTCACCCGCCGCCTGTGCCGCCAGATCATGCAGCAGAAGCTGGCCAAGACCACCAACAGCACGCTGAAGGAGCGCCTCAAGGCCCAGATCCGCGAGATGACCGCCTTCGTGGAGTCGCTGGAGCAGTAGTGGGTGCGGCGCGTGTCCCGGTTGGAGATGTGCCTCACTGTGTCGATCGGGACCCCAGGCAGTGCCTGAGCCAGTCTTGGAGTCGCTGAAGCAGCAGTGGGCCCGGTGGACGTCCCGACCGGAGATGTGCCTCGCGGTGCCGTTGTTGGAGCAGCAGTGGGTTCTGGCGCGCGTCTCGGGTGTAGTCGGCGCGCCACTGAGCCCAAATATTCAGACGGCGCCGCTCTGGTCTTCTGAGTCAGTCCCTGGGAGGGCGACTGAGCCAGAGCTTTGGCTCGGCTGAGGATCAGCGGTCGGTTCGGGTCGGGGTCAAGCTGCAGACGACGGGCAAGATGAGAGGTCAGGATGGGTCCGGATCTCGGGGTGGAATCCCGTTTGAGGAAGCGGGTGGGTGGAGGAAGATCGACGAGGCCGGATGGGTACCCATTTGGGGAAGGCAATGGATGGTCCAGCCGATAAAAAAAAATTCCGAACGAATTCCAGTCGGAGAAGATAAATGGTGAGAACGCGACAAGCGCGCACTGCCATCACGGATGTCCGATGAAGGCGGGGTTAGATTTGCGGGAGGGTGGGTGATAAAATTAGCGACTGGAAGCACAGATGACCAACTGTATGGGCGAGAATCTGACGTGCAAACTCGACACCTGAGGACGTAGCTTACGCATTTTGGTGGATGTGGGAGCCGTCGAGTCGTACTGCCAGCCATCCGCAATTTGGCAATTGCATGACGCGTTTTCGTGTGTCGCGTCATACCGGCGGAATCAATTTGTAGACGCGAGCGTGACTTTATTATCGCCAAGGTTTGTCGTCTTGCGCCACACACTGCGTAATGTGCGCGTCCACAACCCACCCACGCAGTCAGCTGCCGTGTTTGTGATATGCGATGTGATGCGAGCTCGTTCGTGTTTTACCTTTGGGGTGTGCCGATAAAATACATGTTTTTGCATTTGACAGACTTCCATTGTGTTTTGATGGAGCGTGATATATTTCGGAAATGGCTAGAACATGCCGCTTACTCGATACTGAACCGGCATACTTCCCAAAAATATTTTTCATGCTTCTAGATGTGGGATTCGGAAGTCTTAATACCCCGTTTCCGGCAGCAATGTTTTTTTTATTATGATATAATAGGCGTCGTTACTTACACGAAGAAGAACTCGAAACAACAAAGAACAAGTCGGCAAGAAACAACGAAAATATCGTTTAAGTATCTTTTCCAGGTTGCGTTTAAAAGAACATATAACATAAACAAATAAACAAAAGTCCATTCCGAGATATTCTGCATGGCATTGTTCTTACGACGATTATGAACGTGCTATATACACGTTTTGGCACTCGCGCATGTACATTTCTTGAGGCATTGCAGTGGAGTTGTTTTGAGATGAAATTGTCAAGGATAAACAGTTTTGCGTGGGATATACAGTACAGACAATGTAGTGAGAGCAATTGTGCTGGTCAAGGAAGCACACCATACTTCACTTCCCGTTGCAGAAGGCAGATGAGGTAGAAATGCAAACTTCCAGTTCTATCCATTTTGTTTTGCTTTTGTGAGGACTGGTTATGGTTCCCATAAGGGTGATCTATGGCCCAGTGATAATTGAACGATTGAATGTACTCAATCATACAGATAACTCACGATAAATAATATATATAATTGAATACATATGAAGCGAGGTGCGAGGTGATTGTTAACTTGTGTCACTTGTTTCCTCTTGAAATGTGCCATCTCGCCTCGTCTCTCGCCACTGCTAGTACCCCATCACCACTGGCGCAGCCATGCCAAGTCCTTGGCCACGGACGACGCTCTCAATACAAAATGTTCAAGAGACTCGGCGCACAGGCAACATTTCAGACAGTTTCTTTACCTGTAACACCGTAAGCTGATGTCAGAAATGCCGAAGGAGCTTCCATTCTGGGGGTATCGGGGACCATGGCGCCCGGACCCTGGTGGAAGGCTGCACACCTGGCTATCCTGTCAGTTCTCATCTTGAGCCGTCTGTGGGCTGCCGACGATTGACGCACCAGCTCAAGACCGTCATGCACGGCAGCACGAGACGAATCCCCTGCGACTGACTCCGCGGAAGAGGAACATCACCGCAGACTACCCAGTTGTTCGCGACTGGGACGAGCATTTTGCTGGGCATAGTTTCGTCCCATGGTCTCATTTCAAGTAGACCGGAAGCTCCCAACTTCCCTGCTAAATTCCCACGCTTTTCACGTTTCGAACCAAGTGAACTTGGGCGCTCCAAGCTACACCTCTTAGGGTCATGGCTGTCTGGTCGGACTGATTAATTTCTGTCTGGAGGCGAGCGGTCGCCGAGTCCATTCGACCTCTCTGTCTGGCCAGCCCCAACAAACTCCAGAGGCGGCGTCTGCCGGAGCCTCCACGTTTCAAACTCAGATCCCGGTGGGCACGGTAGCAGAGGGGCTGTACCCTGCGCTCTCCACTGGTAGCCGACCTCCAATCGAAGGCAACCCAGCACCAGAAGAGTGGAGCTTTACGTATGATGGGGAGGCTCCAGCTCGCGACTTCCATCCCAGTATGCATATGGGAGTACACTAAGTAAGACTGAGTTGGAAACTGCTCGGTCCTCCCCTCGAGTCGTTTTGGTCTAGCTCTATACACGAGCACCAACGTATGCTAGATGGGGCATTGGGGTAGTCATACGCGTCAGACGAGGTACTCTAGCCGTAAAATATGGCTACATAAATGTACAATGATGCCATTTTGGCATGAGCTCTACGCCACAGGTGTTCACAACACCTGTTTTTAGAAACAAACTAATAATTCGCAAATACACACGGGTTCTTTACCGCGCCAGACCTGTGTTATGGATATCGATCGGCTCTCCTTCACATCCAGCCTGGCAGTTTGCACAGTGCTGTCTTTCTTGAATTCACACAGGTGGCCGACTTCTGTCTGCGATTTGCTCTTGTCAGAAAACGTCTGAGTCGTTTTCGCACAAGAGTGACGGCAGTGCAGTGCTGACCTGAAGGCTGGGCCGGACCGGCCACTGCGTTGGCGTTGGCGGTGCGCCGTGACAGCTCCCGGTACCGTCACCAGGCGCTGGAGTGGCCCCGCGCTGTGTCGACAAAGCAGTCGGCCCGGCCACCTGCCAAGCTCCTCACGGCTGCACCACAGCCCGGCCACCTGCCAAGCTCCTCACGGCTGCACCACAGCCCGGCCACCTGCCAAGCTCCTCACGGCTGCACCACAGCCCGGCCACCTGCCAAGCTCCTCACGGCTGCACCACAGCCGGGCGGCCGCCAGCCCGCGCTGTGTCGACATAGCCGTCGGCCCGGCCACCTGCCAAGCTCCTCACGGCTGCACCACAGCCCGGCCACCTGCCAAGCTCCTCACGGCTGCACCACAGCCCGGCGGCCCTCTCGCCGCAGTCCTCGCCCCGGCACCACACACACCGCCAGCGGGCGAAACGCCACGTCTGCGATATTATCTGTAATTATTTATCAAAACATAAAAACGTCTGACACAACAAAATAACTGTAAACTGCCCCGAACAGGTGCAACACGAAGACCGGCGGCGGGACGCGCGCCCGCGCGGCCGGCCCCAGCGCCCGGTCGCCGGCGGCGAGCGCCGCCGCAAAAATTAGAAAACGGTTTACAAAACGGCGCGAGAACTAAGATGACTGAGGGTGGACGCACACCCGCGGCGGCGGCGACGCGCCTGGGGTGTCGCGGACGGTCGGCCGCGCACCGCTCCACCGAGCAACGTAACAACAGTCAACTGGGGGCAACGTCTATGTGGAAATACAAACGGCACACGGGCCACACGCCAGCCTCACGCACACACACACGGCGGCCACCACGGCGCGGCTATAATAATGAAGCGGTATAAAATCACTTCAGATTTGCTAAAATCATACAATAAAATCATGCTGCTAGCAGTGTACTTGGACTAGGAAAATAAATGAATGACACCTTTAATTTTTGTACAAAATCACGCGGACGAAGCCGCGTTTGTACACAGGGCGCGGGGGACGACGGAACGACACACGCAAAACGGACCGCAATGAACATGAGACACGCGCTACGCTTTACGCACTGGTAGAACGGGATCGCTCAGGTCACTCACGGGCCACCCAGGAGGTCACTCAGGAGCCACTTGGGACGCGGGGATGGGGGCTGGCTGGCTAAGCGCTATGGCACTAGTATAGAAAAATAAGCTACAAATTAATGCCCACGTATTGCTACCCGGAAACGAATGGTGACGGCGTGGGAAGGGTCTGCCCGCCGGCCGCCGGCTGGCGGCGGCCGGCCGCTACCACCGATCGGCGCCAGCCGGCCGACATTATGCTGCTCGCAGGTAGCTCGCCATTCCCTGTTATGGAGCTGGACACCCCTGCGATAAGACGACGCACAGCGCACGCATCACGAACACTCGCTAGCCAGCACCCCAGCCAGCACCCTAGACAGCACCCTAGCCAGCACCCGCCGGCAGCCAGCTCCGTCGTCGCCGGATCTGCCTCTGTTTTGCCGGCCTCCCATCTCGCAATCTCCGCCGCTTCAACGGTCCTGTGTCTGGCGCCTCTGATATCTCAGTCCTTCGGTCTAGCTGGCCTTCATCTGTATGGCTCTTTTCTGCCTCTCATTCCTCAGTCTACTTCTAATCCCCCGGTCGAACCGTTTCTCATCTTTCAGTTTTTATGTCGCAAATCTCCCAGTCTCTCAGACTACATACCTATCATCCCCCTAACCCGTCACTCATTCACCGTCTTCCCGTGCCTACAGCTAGCCAACAACTGGCCGGCCCGACAGACGATGCCACTGCTGGGGACGTGCCCGAGCGGCACGCCCGGGGCGGCGGCGCCTCTCACGTGCGCGCACCCGAGCGGCACCGACAGACACCCCTCGGGGCGGCAGCGGCACCGTCGGCCGGCCCGGCCTGCACCCGACGCCGGTTTTGATTACCGATGGTGCAGCGTTCGCTCGCGGCTTTTGACGTTCCGACCCGCATCTGTGTGTGACGGGCGGCGGCCGGCCCGGCTCGTGGCCCGTGCCGGCCGCGCACCACCGCCCAGTGTGACCGCCCGCCGGCGGCCCACACTGCCCGCTCCGTCCTCCACCGCTCAGCGGCACGCGCTATCACAAGCACTACCGCGGCGACACGCACACCAATCGGCGAACAGCGGCGCGTCCACCCGGCCAATCGGCGGGCGGCGTCGAGTCGCTCCGCCAATCGGCGAAAAGCGACCGCGACGCTCCACCAATAACCGAGCGGCCGCGAAACGACCCCACCCAATCGGCAAACACTGGAGCACCGACCCGACCAACCGGCCGGGAAGCCGTTCTGACGTCACACCTAGCCGTACACAGACAAGACGCGCGCTACTCCTGCTACCCCATCTAGTTCCCATCGCGCGCGGGTGCGCCGGATACACGCGACCGAATACGCCACAATACAGGCCCTCCCACACCAGCCGAGTAATAACACGCGCGAAATAATACAAGTCTGAACTAGAAAATTAATCCATAAATTAAACAGGCGAATCACAATAGGGGATAAATACAGCTATCACATGAACCTCAGCTACTAAACATATGCCCGAGGTCGGAGCGAGACGGGCGCCAGGCCCTCGCCATAACTTCAAATATTGAGGATAAATATCGAAAACAGCTGGGCGAGGCGGCGCGGCGGGCGCCGGCTGGCCACGCCTCCCACGTGCCACGCACGGGACGGTGGCGGGGGCGGAGGCAGGGGCGGCGGGCGGTTGACGTAGTAAAAACACGAGCACATGGAGATACAGGCGGAGACGGTAGTCAAGACGGGCGCCGGGGCTCTCCGTACAAAAGGCGCCACCCAAAATAAAGAGGAGGAACTACGAGACGATTTATCGAAAGCCACCTTAGTGCTTAGCCGTATCAACATCGGCCATTTGTACATAAATCTATTTACAATTGCGGATGCAGCAAATGACGGCAATCGATGATACAAAAACGACGTGAAAAGGTAAAAAATGGTATCCAAAGTGGCAACGCCGGGCTGGAATCATACAGGTATCGCTTGCGGCGACGTACGGAGGCTCTACAGCTACTACGGTAATGTGTCATAAATATACATATAGATATGGTGTATATATATATATATATATATATATATATATATATATATATATATATATATATATATATATATATATATATGTAGGTATGTGTAAAACGGATGTGCCGCCGCCCCAGCTAGCACGCCGACCCCGCCGCCGCCTCCGCCCGCCACTATGCTATGGCACACACGACGCGTCCGGAGCGCTCCGGGGACGCAGCGAGTCTAGACTAACGAGGAGCGAATACCCACGAGCAGAACGTGTATGCAGAACACGGGAGACTGACTCGACCCGACGGCGGGTCCGTCCACTGTCGGCCGCCGTCCGCCCTCGGCTGAAGCCCGGCGGACCGGACCGGACCGGACCGGACCGGCCGTCCGACCGTCGCCCTGGACCAGTGCAGACCGGCGGACCGTCCCGGCGGCTCCGTCGCCCGATGGAAACCCGCCGCCAGCCGCCGGCCCGTCCCGGCCGCGCCGCCGCTGCCGCCGCCGCAGCTCAGCACCAGCTCAGCACCAGCTCAGCACCAGCGGTAGGGCACGGCGCGTGGCCGGTCGGCGCCCTCCTTCACCAGCGGCTTGTGGAACTCGCGGCCCGGCCGCGAGTGGATGGTGGCCCAGCAGTGCTCGCAGTAGTACTGCAACAGTCGCGCGTGTCAGACGTGGGCGACCGGGCGGCACGGCACCGCGGCAATGACGTCACAGTGTCGCACGCAGGGTGATGCGGAGGGCGGGCGGGGAGCTGTACCGCGATACCATGCACCATGCGTCAGCTGGGCGCGGGATGGTGTTGAGGTCAGACTAGAGTGCACTTGACAGGATTGCTGGCAACGTGCTTCACACAACCGTGGGACTCGGGGCGATGTCACGGTCCGGCCACGAAACTGTCAGACGGTGCAGGGCGATAGTATATGATAGCGAGCTCACACCGACACACTGAGTTAATACATACACACCAACAGTGACAGCAAACGGACTCGCATCACATACACTCACCAACAGTGCGAGCGAACAGCCTTACGTCACTTATACTCACCAACAGTGACAGCGAAGTCACATATACTAAAAAAAAACAGTGACAACCAACGACATTGCATCACATATACCCACCAACAGTGATAGCGAACGACCGTACGTCACATACACGTATCAACAGTGACAGAAAACGGCCACACGTCACAAACACACCAACAGCGACAGCGAACTGCCTCATACCACATGCGACAAGCCGGCGTACAGAGTGAACATAACGCAGCGGGCGACATATATCGCTGCGATGATAAGCTGACTCCTTGACATAGCGGCCGTAACCGGTGTCTTCCTCAGTTATCACATCCATATTGTCGATGTATCTCCTCTCTAACCGATGTCCTCCTTAGCTGTCACATTCACCTTGTCGATGTATCTCCTCTCTAACAGATATCCTCAGCTGTCACATACACCTTGTCGATGTATCTCCTCTTTAACAGATATCCTCCTCAGCTGTCACATACACCTTGTCGATGTATCTCCTCTTTAACAGATATCCTCCTCAGCTGTCACATACACCTTGTCGATGTATCTCCTCTCTAACAGATATCCTCCTCAGCTGTCACATACACCTTGTCGATGTATCTCCTCCCTAACCGACCTCTTCCTCAGCTGTCACATACACCGTGCCGATCTATCCACGCGCCGTCAGACCCATTAGCTCCCTGTTCACGCGAGAAGCCGCATCGTCTCTGCCTGGCTGCCGCGGCCGTCGGCTGAGACGGCCGGCCGACGCCGCTCCTACCTGCAGGCAGGTGACGTTGGCGCAGAAGAAGGGCGCGAACTTGCCGCCGCAGCGGGTGCCCTGGCACTCGTCGCACATCTGGTCATCCAACACGTAGGGCTTCACCTCCACCTGGCGGGGAAGAAGTAGACGATGAGTCTCGCACGCCACCGGTACTGGCGAAGGGCACATGGCCAACTCTCCCATCCTCTGACCTCGGCCACACGCTAACCCACCACCCGTGCAGCCACCCGCACCCACTCTCCCACACTGTCTGCCCACACACTAACCCACCACCCCTGCCGCCACCCGCACCCACCCACTCTCCCACACTGTCTGCCGCCACCCGCACCCAATCTCACACTGTCTGTCACACACCACACACTAACCCACCACCCCTGCCGCCACCCGCACCCACTCTCCCACACTGTCTGCCCACACACTAACCCACCACCCCTGCCGCCACCCGCACCCACTCTCCCACACTGTCTGCCCACACACTAACCCACCACCCCTGCCGCCACCCGCACCCACTCTCCCACACTGTCTGCCCACACACACCACATACTAGCCCACCACCCGTGCCACCCTCTGATCCACCACTCCCACCGTTCTCTGACCTACTACCGCCATCCTCTTACCACCCCACCCCACCACCTTCTGACCCACCACTCCTACCACCCTCTGACCCACTGCACATACCACCCTCGATCCACTACTCCCACCACCCTTTGCCCCACCACTCCAACCACCACCATCCTCTAATCCACTTCTCTCACCTTCTCCTGACCACTACTCCCCACCCTGTGACTCACTACTCCCCCATCCTGTGACCCACTACTCCCCCATCCTGTGACCCATTACTCCCCCATCCTGTGACCCACTACTCCCACCAACCTCTGATCCACCATTCCCCCACCCTGTGACCCACTACTCCCACCAACCTCTGATCCACCATTCCCCAACCCTGTGACCCACTACTCCCCCATCCTGTGACCAACCACTCCCCCACCCTGTGATCCACCACCTCACCACCCTATGCCCCACTACACATACCACCCTCGATCCACTACTCTCACCATCCCGTGACCACTACTCCCCGCCCTGTGACCCACCACTGCCCTGTGCTCTGCTCCACTGACCCGTTTGTCGATGTCGCCGTGCTGCAGCTGCACGAAGCGGGCCGAGATTGCGGCGATGTAGCTCTGCTGACTGCTGAACGCCACCCGGCCGGCGCCCTTCGGGTACTTCAGCTCCGGGTCGGTGTCGATGCCGGCGTAGCACACGCCGCCGTACAGCCGGTCCATGATCATGGCGAGCTCCACTGTGACACAGGTCAGGTCAGGTCAGGTTAGATTCCGACACATAGCCGGTCCATGATCATGGCGAGCTCCGCTGTGACACAGGTCAGGTCGGGTCAGATCCTGACGCACAGCCGGTCCATGATCATGGCCAGCTCCAATGCAACACAGGTCAGGGCAGGTCAGGTTAGATCCAGGCGTACAGCCGGTCCATGATCATGGCGAGCTCCACTATGATACAGGTCAGGTCAGGTCAGGATAGACACAACCGGTCCATGATCATGGCGAGCTTCACTGTAACACAAGCTGGGTCAGGTCATACACTAACGTACGGCCGGTACATGATCATGATAAACTCCACTGCAACACAGCTAAGGTCACACCATGCTGCAACGAACTCCACTGTAGCACAAGGCAGTTCCGTTAAGTCAGTTCAATTCATTCAGTTCAGTTCACATCGTACGTCATCGCTGTGCCGGCTAATTAATCATGACCTGCTAAGCTGTTATGACAAACGTGATACTAAGTCAAGATAAGTCAGGTTTGACATAGCTCTCATAGGCCGTCATCAATCATAGCTCTGCTCTGCCGCAACAAAGGTCAGGTGTCCGGTCAGATGCCGACGTCGTCGGAGTTACCGTGTTAGCCAGAGGGGGCATCGCACGAGCGCCAATCAAGACAACGAGATAACAGAGGCAGCATCGATTGAAATCACACAACTTTCCATACGAATAGCTCGAGCGGAGCCGAGTCAAGCCGAGCCGAGCCGAGCCGAGCCGAGCCGAGCCGAGCCGAGCCGAGCCGAGCCGAGCCGAGCCGAGCCGAGCCGAGCCGAGCCGAGCCGAGCCGAGCCGAGCCGAGCCGAGCCGAGCCGAGCCGAGCCGAGCCGAGCCGAGCCGAGCCGAGCCGAGCCGAGCCGAGCCGAGCCGAGCCGAGCCGAGCCGAGCCGAGCCGAGCCGAGCCGAGCCGAGCCGAGCCGAGCCGAGCCGAGCCGAGCCGAGCCGAGCCGAGCCGGCGCTTGGTTGTCTATCGTTGGTGGTAACTCGCGGCACCGTCATGTCGAATAAGACCGCCAGGTCGTCGGGATGACCGCCAGGTCGTCGGGATGACGACGAGGTCAGCGAGTTAGAGAGTCAACCAGCACCCGGCGGCCATCTGGGTGCTCTCAGCAACACGAGCAGGCGCTGCCCAGACGTCCAGGAGATCCAGGATGACCGGCTCACAAATCGCGTCGTTTTCAGACTCCTTGAGCAGTCTTTGGGCAATTAAATTTTTGAACCCGGATAACAGGCTTGTGCACAGGACTCTACGCGTTGACAAATCCCTAACTGATGTCGACAAAAATATCGTACTCTGCTGGATCCCCAGCCATATTGGACTCGCTGGTCATGAAGCTGCCCATATAGCCGCCAAGCCCGTTGTCAGTAATGGCCATGAAGATCGACTACCTTTCTCTCGAAGGGATATGTATCCCTGCATTTTATCATATATACGATCTGAATATCAACGAGCCTGGAATTCCAAATCTAGTAAGCTGAGGGTTATAAAGCCGGCACTAACAATGTGGCGGTCCTCACACCGGACCTCGCGACGAGTAGAAGTAATCCTCTGCCGACTGAGGAAAGGCAATGCTATCGTGACACACTGCTACTTGCTGATCGGACGTGACCGACCTTTATGACCACGTTGTTCTGCCCTACTTACTGTGTATCATGCTTCAGTAAGATGTTTACTGCTGGAACATTTACGACGCCAGATCTTAGGACGGCTAAACACAGACACCTCCTTGCATACGCTACTAAAGAGTGACTGTGGTCGTATCGCCTGGGGACATTTTACCTTCCTCCAACAAGTACGTTCTGATGTTGTATATCGCCCTTCCTGATAATCCTTGATTACTAACTACTACAGGACCATGTCAGATTACCTATGAACGCAGTTATGCGAGAAAATCCACGGCAGTCAGCGCCTTCCAAACTCCCAATTCATCATCATCTGAGATATCAGCCGCCCAGATAGCGTCTGGGATAGCAGCTGCCAGGATGCCGTCTGGGATATCAGCCGCCCAGATAGCGTCTGGGATAGCAGTTGCCCAGGTGCCGTCTGGGATAGCAGCCGCCCAGGTGCCGTCTGGGAGAGCAGCTGCCCCCCCCCTCCCCCCGATGGCTCGGGCTCTGGCAGCGCCTCCAGACGGCTCCTGCAGGCACCAGAGCGGAAGAGCAGCGGAAGAGCAGCGGAAGAGCAGCGGAGCTCGCACCAGCCAGCACCCTGCGTCTCCGGTGGCACGCTACAACAATTGGCCACCGGGAGGCTTCGACGCGCACACTGCTGCTGAAAGTTGCGGTTATCGGGCGTTCGGCGGCATCTGACAGCCACATCGGCTGGCTAGAGACCGTCGGGAAATGTTGGAGAAAAATCCCAGCCGTGGTCGAGTCACGAGCCGCGTGGATTTACCGCCGCAGTGGCGCCGTCACCACACCAGGTGCCTGGCGACAGTGCGACGCTTAGCTAAGCTGGTGCGTGTATGCACGCGTCTCGATGCAGCTCAGAGTGGGTGCATCTGCGCTGCACAGTTGTCTGCTGGCACGCGCCGCGGAGTTCACATCTACTGCAGTCGCTCGTGCCCGCAACTGGGCGGTAGCCGGCTGACGTTACCGCCTCCACCACAGCAAAGGTCAAGGGTCACGGTCAGGTGCCGGGCCGGCTCGGGACGATCGATACACAGGGGCCAGCAGCGCACACGGGGTGCGAGGCGTGTCATGAGGCACAGCTCACCACGCCAGGTACCACGTTTTCATATCGGCCGTCAGCCAGGCGGTACGTCTCTACCGTTGTCGTACTTCGAGGCGTTCCGTGTTCGTTGCTCGGACTCCGCAGGCACAACGTCGGCGCCGCTGATAGGCCACCAGTGCACTCCTCACAGCACTCATCTCATGTCGCAAACGGATCACAGAAAACTGGCCGAATTTCCCAGAGCGCCTTTCGACTCCAATGGTCGCCGCATGGCGGACGTGGATAACAAGCGCCACACGCAAGACCAGCCCCCCATCTGCGCCAATGATGCTTGCTCTTTGCGTGAGAACACCCTCTCCACTTGCTATGTTCCATCAAATGGATCATCGGGTAGGAGAAAGAGACAGAAAGACCGATAGCGAGAGCGAGAGAGAGGGGGACTGTCGGTGGCCAGGGCCCACAATGATGGCACAGATAGCCCGACAGCAAGCATGCCGGGTGAGTGATCGAGCGGCGCCGCCGTCAAAGGCAGCGCTGCAAGGGGCCAGCTCCCTGAAAAGGCGAGCGGCCGACCACCACCCGTGGACGGCACGTGCCGCCACGGCGTGCTGGTGGCACGCCGGCCGTACCAGCTGTACAGATCCCCGCCGGCGGATAGCCGCTCACGGCCTCCGCACAGAACCTCGGCACGGCCGCACACGACACCAGTACGATAGGCCGGCTCCGGTCTGGCGAAGGAGAGCTGCCCTCGACACACACGGGCTCCGGTCTGGCGAAGGAGAGCTGCCCTCGACACACACGGGCTCCGGTCTGGTGAAGGAGAGCTGCCCTCGACACACACTGGCACAGGTCTGGCGAAAGAGAGGTGCCTGCGACACACACGGGCTCCGGTCTGGCGAAGGAGAGCTACCCTCGACACACACGGACACCGGTCTGGGGAAGGAGAGCTACCCTCGACACACACGGGCACCGGTCTGGGGAAGGAGAGGTGCCTGCGACACACACGGCCGCGACCACTGTGCCGCCAGCCACTGCCACCACAGTGGGTCCCGGGCACCCCGTCTCAGCGGCCCATAACCGGCAGATCATACCTCGGAACCCGCCTACTGGGCGAGCACACGGCGCCCTGGGCACCGCTCCGGCTGGATATCGTCATTGTACCTGGACAGCTGGACCCTGCCTCAGTACCCGGACAGTTGAAACCTTCCTCAGTACCCCGACAGCTGGACACTGCGTCAGTACCCGGACAGTTGAAACCTTCCTCAGTACCCCGACAGCTGGACACTGCGTCAGTACCCGGACAGTTGAAACCTGCCTCAGTACCCCGACAGCTGGACACTGCGTCAGTACCTGGACAGCTGGACCCTGCCTCAGTACCCGGACAGTTGAAACCTTCCTCAGTACCCCGACAGCTGGACACTGCCTCAGTACCCGGACAGTTGAAACCTTCCTCAGTACCCCGACAGCTGGACACTGCGTCAGTACCCGGACAGCTGGACACTGCCTCAGTACCCCGACAGCTGGACACTGCGTCAGTACCTGGACAGTTGAAACCTGCCTCAGTACCCCGACAGCTGGACACTGCGTCAGTACCTGGACAGCTGGACACTGCGTCAGTACCCGGACAGCTGAACCATGTCTCACTACCTGGACTGCTGAACCCTGTATCAGTACTTGGACAACTGTACAACTCAGCTGGACCTTGTCCTAGTGCTTCCACAGCTGGATCCTGTCTCAGTACCTGCACAGTCGAACCTCTTCTGAGTACCTGTACAGCTGTACAATACAGCTGTACCTGGACGATTGGACAATGCCAGTAGCTGTCAGCAGCCGGCCGGACTGTTGTCAGCATCTGAGAGCCAGCGGATCCCGCCTCAGCCTCTAAACAGGGTATCCCATCCCACTGGCGGACCCGTCTCAGCCCAGAACAAGGTATCCCATCCCATCGGCGGACCCGTCTCAGCCCCCACTGGCGGACCCGTCTCAGCCCCCCACTGGCGGACCCGTCTCAGCCCCCACTGGCGGACCCGTCTCAGCCCCCCACTGGCGGACCCGCCTCAGCCTCTAAACAGGGTATCCCATCCCACCGGCGGACCCGTCCCAGCCCCCACCGGCAGACCCGTCTCAGCCCCACCGGCGGACCCGTCTCGGCCCCCAACAGGCCAGCGCCACCCCAGCGGCGGTGGACAGCACGCACCAGCCTTGAGCGGACGAGGCACTCCGCCCACGAACACGGTCTTGCGCGGGTCGAGCGGCAGCGACGCGTCCAGCACGAAGTCGGCGTCGGACAGCTTCCACGGCCGGATCTGCACCGGCTTGTCCTTGATGGTGGGCGACGAGACGCACAGGTAGAGCTTGTCGTCGTCCTGGATGCACGTGTCGATCAGCTGCTGCACCGAGCTCTCGTCCTGCGGCAGAGCGGGGCCGGGTCAGAGCGGGGTCGGGTCAGAGCGGGGCCGGCTCAGAGCGGGGTCGGGTCAGAGTGGGGCCAGGTCAGAGTGGGGCCAGGTCAGAGCGGGGCCGGGTCAGGGCGGGGTCGGGTCAGGGCGGGGCCGGGTCAGAGCGGGGCCGGGTCAGGGCGGGGGCGGGTCAGGGCGGGGTCGGGTCAAAGCGGGGCCGGGTCAGAGCGGGGCCGGGTCAGAGGCGGTCGGGGCGGGGAGCGGGGTCGGGTCAGGGCGGGGCCGGGTCAGAGGCGGTGGCGGGAGCGGGCCAACTGCGTGGACGGCATGATCGTGACGCCAAAATCGTGATAATCGTAACATATTGGGTGAACTATGAATTACGATATGTACGAAACACGCTCATTTCGTCAAAGGTAAAGCTGATTTCTTCTGTCATTTCCTTTTTTTTCGTTTTCGCCCAACTCCACAACCAAGCGATAACCCGAAATTTGTTCCTGTATAACAGGAAGCATAGGGAATGTTAGTATAAACTTAACATAACAAAACAATCGTCCAATATTTGTGTTTTCCTCTTACAGGATGGCAACGTTTAACGTAATTAAAGCGCAACGTGCTCCATCGTGGTTATTAAATCGTGCCTAGTACATACAACATAAAGCTAGGTGGGCATAGGCAGTGATAAGCGGTGAAACTGACCAATTTTTGCTGAAAATATATTCCCAAAATACCATGTTTAACAATCGTAAATCTGAAAACCAGCCGTAGAAAAACTGGCTGAAGAAGCTGAAATCCGGAGATGGTGGTGGTGTGGAAGGAAGGTTTACCTCTCTATCTACAAATTTATTGTAATCCTGGTTTGTCCCCAACCAAAATTTCAAACCCGTGGCTGGCCCCATGCACCATACACATGTTCATCGCACCTTATATATTTACTCCACGCCCCTTGCCACAATCAGACACCATTTATTACCCAGATTTAGCCACACACAATCAGATCGGCTATCGATACACCGACACGCTACAGCCAGGAAAGTCATTGTAACTATTCTCACGACGCCTATCGCACGCTGAATAACACAGTGCTGAATAACAAGAGCCTTTCCCAGGAGCGACCACCTACTCCGCCCCCCCCCCTTCCGGGCCGGCGAACAAACTGCTCCTGTAATCGGGTGTCTGCAGACGGCGGCGCGCAAAAAGGCGCGTCTTCAGCCTGCCAATATCGCCGGCAGCGGCGGCGGCTGTGTGTGTGTGTTATTTTCAGGAGGGCTTTATTTTGCTGCAGGTAACGAATCGGCCGGCCAGCGGCACTGATCGTCACAAATGGAGCCGACGCGAACGGCACGCCAATTACCGGCGCAGACGGCGGCGGCAGCGTCGCCGCCTGCGCGCGGCCCACACCGGCCACGGGCAGGAGGCGGCCAACGAGATCGGCTCATATATATATATATATATATATATATATATATATATATATATATATATATATATATATATATATATATATATATATATATATATATATATATACATATATATACGTATATATGGGGACGGGTAGCCTAGGGGTAAGTTGCTCGCCTCACAATCGAAAGGTTGTGAGTTCGAGTCTCACTTGTCGCTACTCTTCGCCCGCGGCCAATCGGCGTGAGAGATTGGCGACGCTACATGACTCAACGGTCGATGTGTCGTAAAACCAATAACAAACAAACAAACGAGGATTAACATGAAGACTTTGGGTGACCTGAAGTAGGGCAGCTCAGGAACGAGATTCCCACAGAGTGCGAAATTTCACATACTCAATTAATCAAGCATACACAATTGATTCTTGTGCGTCGCGCTGGCACGGTGGTAGTGCGAGGTGTCGTCAGCCACAGAGGCTAGACAGGATATGACGGTGCTGGTGGCGATTTGGCGTTCAGGGCGGCGCCGACTACGCAGTCATTTTGTGCTGATGGCCATCAGCAAGTGACGGCATTTTCCGGCGGCCGCCGGGCCGGATGATAAGCTAATTATTCCGGCGAACTCACGACTCTGATGTGGTACATTAGTCAGGTCAGCTCAGGGAGTTGTAGGATCAGTGCGTGGGTGTGGCATGAGGCAGAAGTGAATGAAGGGCAGAAGGCAGCCGGGTCAGGTCAGTACCCGGGGGTAGGCGGGGCATCACCAGGCGCCTGTGCGCTGTCGGTGCACGTCAGTGCTGTGTGGGTCAGGTCACCCCTCGGGCCACTGCTGGTCGGTAGGGAGACACGGGGCCTCCACAGGCTCACGGTGTGGCTCGTGAAGGCGGCGGTGTACAGGCGCAAGGCACGTGATTCAAGGTAGGTCGCCACTGCAGCCGTCACTGGGGGCTTAGCTCGGTCTCAGGCCCGGAGCCCGGAGCCAGTCAGAGCTGGCAGTGGGACTGGCAGTGGGAGCGTGCGACCTACAATCGCAGTGTGTTCGTACATGCATAGATTGTCAACGAATGACACCACACGAATCTCAAGAGCAGCATTGTCCCTAGCTTTCACATCATATGGCTAGCCATGACACTGCTCGATGGACACGGCACAAATTAAAAGGCATCGTATCCCATACACGCATCAAAACGAATTTCCAGCATTTGTATATATCGTGGCCGTCAAATCGGTCAGTTGCAATGTTTCTCCGCTGTTTGGTAGGCATCACTGAACGCAACAAATACGATAAAAATTACGGTACATTTTCCAATAAGTACACGAGGAAGCTAGCTGCTCTCCGTCGCCGGACAGGCGAGCCACCACTTATCTCGACCTTACCTGGAACAGCAGGAAGGCGTACCCCTTGGGCGGGAAGTACGACTTGGACTCGGCCTTGTGCGGCCAGTCGACCACCAGCGGACCGAACCGGCGGAACGAGGCGGTGATCTCCTCTGAAACGGACACCGGCGACAGTCAGTGACACGCCCCGAACCACGCAGGCGGACCGACCACCGGCTATCCGCCAACCCGGATCCCCTGAAGCGAAGCAGTTGTCAGTTGTCAATTAGCGGTGGTGCCATGGAACGAAGCGGCCGCCCGGCCAGATCCGCCAACACGGAGGACCTTCACCTGTCCACCACGGCGGGATCCAACCGGTTTGACCTCCCGTGCAGGCGACGGCGCACTTGCACTGCGAATCGAGCCGTGGCAGCACGAACCAATCTAGACAAACTTAGCCAGAGCACGCCCGGCCGTAGTGGCCACCTGACGAGGGGCGGACGGGGTGGGCGGGTCACAGCAGCCACCTGACGAGGGGTGGGCGGGGTGGGCGGGTCACAGTGGCCACCTGACGAGGGGTGGGCGGGCCACAGTGGTCATCTGACGAGGGGCGGGCGGGGTGGGCGGGTCACAGTGGCCACCTGACGAGGGGTGGGCGGGTGCAGCGGCCCTGACAGGGGTGGCACAGTGGCCACCTGACGAGGGGTGGGCGGGGTGGGCGGGTCACAGTGGCCACCTGACGAGGGGTGGGCGGGCCACAGTGGCCACCTGACGAGGGTGGGCGGGCCACAGTGGCCACCTGACGAGGGGTGGGCGGGGTGGGCGGGTCACAGTGGCCACCTGACGAGGGGTGGGCGGGCTAAGTGGCCACCTGACGAGGGGTGGGCGGGTCACAGTGGCCACCTGACGAGGGGTGGGCGGGCCACAGTGGCCACCTGACGAGGGGCGGGCGGGGTGGGCGGGCCACAGTGGCCACCTGACGAGGGGTGGGCGGCCACAGTGGCCACCTGACGAGGGGTGGGCGGGCCACAGTGGCCACCTGACGAGGGGTGGGCGGGTCACAGTGGCCACCTGACGAGGGGTGGGCGGGCCACAGTGGCCACCTGACGAGGGGTGGGCGGGCCACAGTGGCCACCTGACGAGGGGTGGGCGGGCCACAGTGGCCACCTGACGAGGGGTGGGCGGGCCACAGTGGTCACCTGACGAGGGGTGGGCGGGGTGGGCGGGTCACAGTGGCCACCTGACGAGGGGTGGGCGAGCCACAGTGGCCACCTGACGAGGGGTGGGCGGGCCACAGTGTACCTGACGAGGGTGGGCGGGTCACAGTGGCCACCTGACGAGGGGGTGGGCGGGCCACAGTGGCTGGGGGTGGGCGGGTCACAGTGGCCACCTGACGAGGGGTGGGCGGGCCACAGTGGCCACCTGACGAGGGGCGGGGGGGTGGGCGGGCCACAGTGGCCACCTGACGAGGGGGCGGGCGGGGTGGGCGGGCTACAGTGGCCACCTGACGAGGGTGGGCGGATGGGCGGGTCACAGTGGCCACCTGACGAGGGGTGGGCGGGCCACAGTGGCCACCTGACGAGGGGTGGGCGGGCCACAGTGCCACCTGACGAGGGGTGGGCGGGTCACAGTGGCCACCTGACGAGGGGTGGGCGGGGCCACAGTGGCCACCTGACGAGGGGGTGGGCGGTGGGCGGCTACAGTGGCCACCTGACGAGGGGTGGGCGGGCCACAGTGGCCACCTGACGAGGGGCGGGCGGGGTGGGCGGGCCTACAGTGGCCACCTGACGAGGGGTGGGCGGGCCACAGTGGCCACCTGACGAGGGGTGGGCGGGTCACAGTGGCCACCTGACGAAGGGTGGGCGGGCCACAGGTGGCCACCTGACGAGGGGTGGGCGGCCACAGTGGCCACCTGACGAGGGTGGGCGGGCCACAGTGGCCACCTGACGAGGGGTGGGCGGGCCACAGTGGCCACCTGACGAGGGGTGGGCGGGCCACAGTGGCCACCTGACGAGGGGTGGGCGGGCCACAGTGGTCACCTGACGAGGGGTGGGCGGGCCACAGTGGCCACCTGACGAGGGGTGGGCGGGGTGGGCGGGCCACAGTGGCCACCTGACGAGGGGTGGGCGGGCCACAGTGGCCACCTGACGAGGGGTGGGCGGGCCACAGTGGTCACCTGACGAGGGGTGGGCGGGGTGGGCGGGCCACAGTGGCCACCTGACGAGGGGTGGGCGGGCCACAGTGGTGGCCACCTGACGAGAAGTGGGCGGGCCGCAGTGGCCACCTGACGAGGGGTGGGCGGGCCACAGTGGCCACCTGACGAGGAGTGGGCGGGCCACAGTGGCCACCTGACGAGGGGTGGGCGGGCCACAGTGGTCACCTGACGAGGGGTGGGCGGGCCACAGTGGTCCGGCTCATGTCCGGGAGAAGTCAGACACAGGTTGACAACAGCGCGCCGTGCATAACGGTCCAGCTGGCTGCTGGCGGAACTGTGCACGAGGGCCCGCGTCACCAGACAGCTGGATGGAGTGTGTCGCACGGAGACGGCGGCCGGCTGGCAATGTCTGACGGCCACAAGGCGGCCGCAGTCGCTGACAGCCAACACCGAACATAAATCACGGTGGCAACGCTGCCCCTCGCCGGCCGGCTGGCCGACGGTCCAGCTGAGCGGCAGTGGCGGCGCCACATGTGCCACTGTGACGGCAGTGCCACATCTGCCACTGTGACGGCAGCGCCATATCTGCCACTGTGACTGCAGCGGCATATCTGTCACTGTGACGGCAGCGCCACATCTGCCACTGTGACGGCAGCGCCATATATGTCACTGTGACGGCGGCGCCACATCTGCCACTGTGACGGCGGCGCCACATCTGCCACTGTGACGGCAGCGCCATCTGTCACTGTGACGGCAGCGCCATCTGCCACTGTGACGGCAGCGCCATATATGTCACTGTGACGGCGGCGCCACATCTGCCACTGTGACAGCGGCGCCACATCTGCCACTGTGACGGCGGCGCCACATCTGCCACTGTGACGGCAGCGCCATATCTGTCACTGTGACGGCAGCGCCACATCTGCCACTGTGACGGCAGCGCCACATCTGCCACTGTGACGGCAGCGCCATATCTGCCACTGTGACGGCAGCGCCACATCTGCCACTGTGACGGCAGCGCCACATCTGCCACTGTGACGGCAGCGCCACATCTGCCACTGTGACGGCAGCGGCATATCTGCCACTGTGACGGCAGCGCCACATCTGCCACTGTGACGGCAGCGCCACATCTGCCACTGTGACGGCAGCGCCACATCTGCCACTGTGACGGCAGCGCCACATCTGCCACTGTGACGGCAGCGCCACATCTGCCACTGTGACGGCAGCTCTGCCACTGTGACGGCAGCTGTCACTGTGACGGCAGCGCCACATCTGTCACTGTGACGGCAGCGCCACATCTGCCACTGTGACGGCAGGGCCACGTCTGCCACTGTGACGGCAGCGCCACATCTGCCACTGTGACGGCGGCGCCACGTCTGCCACTGTGACGTCAGCGCCACGTCTGCCACTGCGCCATGGCAGGCGCGCCATCGCGTGCGCACCCGGCGGGCTCATCTCGTCACAAAGTGCCAGTCACCGTGGCGGGTCGAGTCTGGTCGTATCTGGCGCCGCGGCCGCCCCACGCCAGACGGACCTGCACTGGGCGCACGCCGGCACACTAGCGCCGACCGCGTGACGCCCGGTCGCCGACCACGTGACGCCCGGCCGCCGACCACGTGACGCGCGACCCGTCTGCGCACTGTGTCGCCGTCTCGCCGCCGACGCCGCGCCAAATCGGGCCGCACACCTGTGCGCTGCGCCGGAACGTGGCCGCTGCAGCGGGATAACGGCAATTGTGGCGCAGCGTCTGCCGCAGGGCAGCGACGTGACGCCGATCAGACGGCGGCGTGACGCGATCTCCGCCCGGCGGCGGCCGAGCTCATCTGGCACGTGTCAGAGTCGTCGACAGTAGCATAGAGAAGAGAGCAGTCCAGCAGCCCATCAGCCCACCGGCCCGGCCGCCGTGCCGGCACGTGACGGGACTGCTGCCGGTAACACCGTCACACTGACGTACTAACACACTGTCGCGCTGCCACACACCGCCACACTGACGTCCTAACACACTGTCGCGCTGCCACACACCGTCACACTGACGTCCTAACACACTGTCGCGCTGCCACACACCGTCACATGACGTACTAACACACTGTCGCCAAACCGCCCACTGACGTACCCACTGTGCCACACCGTCACACTGACGTCTAACACACTGTGCGCTGCCACACACCGCCACAATGACGTACTAACACACTGTCGCGCTGCCACACACCGTCACACTGACGTCCTAACACACTGTCGCGCTGCCACACACCGTCACAATGACGTACTAACACACTGTCGCGCCGCCACACACCGCCACACTGACGTACCAACACACTGTCGCGCTGCCACACACCGTCACACTGACGTACTAACACACTGTCGCGCTGCCACACACCGTCACACTGACGCACTAACACACTGTCGCGCTGCCACACACCGGCACAATGACGTACTAACACACTGTCGCGCCGCCACACACCGTCACACTAACGTCCTAACACACTGTCGCGCTGCCACACACCGGCACACTGACGTACTAACACACTGTCGCGCTGCCACACACCGCCACAATTACGTCCTAACACACTGTCGCGCTGCCACACACCGTCACACTGACGTCCTAACACACTTCGCGCGCACACACCGCCACAATTACGTCCTAACACACTGGCGCTGCCACACACCGCCACAATTACGTCCTAACACACTGTCGCGCTGCCACACACCGCCACAATTACGTCCTAACACACTGTCGAGCTGCCGGTACACCGCCACACTGACGCACTAACACACTGTCGCGCTGCCACACACCGTCACAATGACGTACTAACACACTGTCGCGCTGCCACACACCGTCACACTATCCTACTACTATGCTGCCATGCACACACCATCATACTAATATACTTATATTCCGCCACACCATCATACTAATACACTACTATATTGCCACACCATCATGCTAATACACTGCTATACCGTCACACCGTCATACTAATACACTGATGTACCGCCACACCACCATACTAATACACTGATACACCGACACACCATCATACTAATACATTGCTATACCGCCACACCATCATACTAATACACTGCTATAAGCCACACCATCATACTAATACATTGCTATACCGCCACACCATCATACTAATACACTGCTATAAGCCACACCATCATACTAATACATTGCTATACCGCCACACCATCATACTAATACACTGCTATAAGCCACACCATCATACTAATACACTGCTGTACCGCCACACCACCATACTAATACACTGCTATACCGCCACACCATCCCACTAATACACTGCTGTACCGCCACACCATGATGCCCATCCGTCAGGGCAGCTGAATGGTTTCCGCGGCGCGATTCTCGTGCCATTGTGACGTACTGCACGGCTGTTGAGCTATTGACGCAGTAGCAAAACCGAGCAGAATGGGTCAGCCAATCGCCACAGCCGATGACGGTGGCGGCGGTGGCGACCGTCACACCCTGTGGTGGTGGTGGCGACCGTCACACCCAGTGGTGATGGTGGCGACCGTCACACCCAGTGGTGATGGTGGCGACCGTCACACCCAGTGGTGATGGTGGCGACCGTCACACCCTGTGGTGGTGGTGGCGACCGTCACACCCTGTGGCGGTGGTGGCGACCGTCACACCCAGTGGCGGTGGTGGCGACCGTCACACCCGGTGGTGGTGGCGACCGTCACACCCGGTGGTGGCGACCGTCACACCCAGTGGCGGTGGTGGCGACCGTCACACCCTGTGGCGGTGGCGACCGTCACACCCGGTGGCGGTGGTGGCGACCGTCACACCCGGTGGCGGCGGTGGCGACCGTCACACCCGGTGGCGGTGGTGGCGACCGTCACACCCGGTGGCGGTGGTGGCGACCGTCACACCCGGTGGCGGTGGTGGCGACCGTCACACCCAGTGGTGGTGGTGGCGACCGTCACAGCCGGTGGTGGTGGTGGCGACCGTCACACCCAGTGGCGGTGGTGGCGACCGTCACACCCTGTGGTGGCGGTGGCGACCGTCACACCCGGTGGCGGTGGTGGCGACCGTCACACCCAGTGGCGGTGGTGGCGACCGTCACACCCTGTGGCGGCGGTGGCGACCGTCACACCCGGTGACGGTGGCAAGCTGGGCGATACGCACAAGGCGCCGATTGGCTGACCCGTTCTGCTCGGTCCTGCCGCAGCGTCAATAGCTAGCAATAGCTCAGAAGCAGTGCAGAGCGTCACAATGACACGTGAATCGCGCCGCGGATACCATTCAGCCGCCCCGCCGCCAGATGGCGAGGGTACACCGGGCCGGCAACGGCGCTGCCCGACATGAGTCACAATGGGGCGTAGGACGTGGCACAGACACCAGGTCAGAGGTCATCTCGGCTGTCACAACTGCAACACAGCTGTCTTGGCCCCTCCATCCCTCACGCTGCTGGTGGTACGGGGTATTGCGCCATACAGTCGGCATGCGTTCAATGGCGGAGAATCCCTTTCGCGGGCTTTTGCACAGCTATTGTGGTGATGCTGATATAGCACTTATAATTTTAACGTCAGGGCCACGAGCAAGAAGCCTTCAGAATGGACGATTTTATAGCCAAATATCAGAACATGTCAATTAGTTGTCCACATATCTACCAAAGAACGGACGCCCGGATGTCCTGAACACCCGAAATTTAGGCGGGGTCACCCCACACACCTGTCGGAACGCGTGATAAAAAGGCGCCCCTTTCAATATGTGAACCCCAATTCCACAAAGACGCAGCAAGACAGGCATGGTGAAAACATTCACCACTCGGAGCGCTGATTGGTGCAAAATATCTGACGACACACCACGCTCGCGCTGATGGGTCCAGAATATCTGACGACACACCCCGCTCGCGTTGATTTGTCCAAAATATCTGACGACACACCCCGCTCGCGTTGATTGGTCCAAAATATCTGACGACACACCACGCTCGCCGCTCACTGGCTGGAGCCAGGCCCGCTGTGACTTGCCCTTTAATGAGTGGGGATTCACACTATTTGCCAAATGCAATAGCAGTCAAAAAGCTATTCGTCCTTAATACGGCACTCGACCGTTTCAATTACAAGCCAGAGAATGGCATACTTCACCTTTCGACGGAAAAGGAAATGAACTCTATAAGTATGGGAAAGGAAATACACCTACGTTCTCACCTACAACCAAAAGCAGGTTCTTTGCGCTTTATGGTGCTTGTCCCCCGCCTCTCTCTTTCTCTCTCTCTGTCTCTCTGTCTCTCTGTCTGTCTGTCTGTCTGTCTGTCTCTCTGTCTCCCTCTCTCTCTCACTCTCTCTCTGTCTCTCTGTCTGTCTGTCTGTCTGTCTGTCTGTCTCTCTCTCTCTCTCTCTCTCTCTCTCTCTCTCTCTCTCTCTCTCTCTCTCTCTCTCTCTCTCTCTCTCTCTCTCTCTCTCTCTCTCTCTCTCTCTCTCTCTCTCTTTCTCTATCCATCCATCTATCTGCTTTTGGACGCCAATGATCAGACAGTAGAAGCACCATTAAACCAAACTAACTCACTGTCTGTCTGCCTGTCCGCCCGTTCTGTCCTGTCCTGTCCTGTCCTGTCCTGTCCTGTCCCGGGCGTGTAATCCCCGTGCCGGCCTCGTGAGCTAATGGTCGCACGAGGCGGCGGCCAGTCCTCCATCGACCGTCGGCGCCGACCAAAACACGGCCAGCCGCCGCTGCGACGCCGTGCGCCGCTTATGAAGCCGATTTGACTGGGCTGTCGCCGCGGACGGGCGAGTCGACGGCGGGTTGTTTACGCGGTCGAGGCAGCGACGGCGCGCGACGCGCCTGCTGTTGCCGAGTCGGCGTGACACGGTGCGCAGTGTCGGTGTCGACACCCGCCACCCGATTAATATCGATAACGACCGCCCGGCGGGTACCGACGCCGACCACCCACCACCCGGCGGATACCGACCCGACCACCCGACCGGGTACCGACCACCCACCACCCGGCGGATACCGACCCGACCACCCGACCGGTACCGACACCACCCGGCGGGTACCGACACCACCTGGCGGGTACCGACACCGACCACCAGGCGGGTACCGACACCACCAGGCGGGTACCGACACCGACCACCAGGCGGGTACCGACACCACCAGGCGGGTACCGACACCACCTGGCGGGTACCGACACCACCAGGCGGGTACCGACACCGACCACCAGGCGGGTACCGACACCACCAGGCGGGTACCGACACCACCTGGCGGGTACCGACACCACCACCAGGCGGGTACCGACACCACCTGGCGGGTACCGACACCACCAGGCGGGTACCGACACCACCTGGCGGGTACCGACCCACCACCTGGCGGGTACCGACACCACCTGGCGGGTACCGACACCACCTGGCGGGTACCGACACCACCAGGCGGGTACCGACACCACCTGGCGGGTACCGACACCACCAGGCGGGTACCGACACCACCAGGCGGGTACCGACACCACCTGGCGGGTACCGACACCACCAGGCGGGTACCGACACCACCTGGCGGGTACCGACACCACCAGGCGGGTACCGACACCGACCACCAGGCGGGTACCGACACCACCAGGCGGGTACCGACACCACCTGGCGGGTACCGACACCACCTGGCGGGTACCGACACCACCAGGCGGGTACCGACACCACCAGGCGGGTACCGACACCACCAGGCGGGTACCGACACCACCAGGCGGGTACCGACACCACCAGGCGGGTACCGACACCACCTGGCGGGTACCGACACCGCCACCACCAGGCGGGTACCGACCGACCACCAGGCGGGTACCGACACCACCAGGCGGGTACCGACACGGTCACTCAGGCGGGTACCGACACCACCAGGCGGGTACCGACACCACCAGGCGGGTACCGACACCACCTGGCGGGTACCGACACCACCAGGCCGGGTACCGGACACTGACCAGGCGGGTACCGGACACCACCAGGCGGGTACCGACACCACCTGGCGGGTACCGACACCGATCCACTGCCGCCGGCTTCCGACCGGTCACTGACGAGGCTTCTGACCGGTCACTGCCGCAGGCTTCTGACCGGTCACTGACGAGGCTTCTGACCGGTCGCCGGTCACTGACCGCCACCGGCTTCTGACCGGTCACTGACGCAGGCTTCTGACCGGTCACTGACGCAGGCTTCTGACCGGTCACTGCCGCCGGCTTCTGACCGGTCACTGACGAGGCTTCTGACCGGTCGCTGACGAGGCTTCTGACCGGTCACTGACAAGCTTCTGACCGGTCACTGACGAGGCTTCTGACCGGTCGCTGACGAGGCTTCTGACCGGTCACTGCCGCCGGCTTCTGACCGGTCACTGCCGCCGGCTTCTGACCGGTCACTGACGAGGCTTCTGACCGGTCGCTGACGAGGCTTCTGACCGGTCACTGCCGCCGGCTTCTGACCGGTCACTGACGAGGCTTCTGACCGGTCACTGCCGCCGGCTTCTGACCGGTCACTGACGAGGCTTCTGACCGGTCACTGCCGCCGGCTTCTGACCGGTCACTGCCGCCGGCTTCTGACCGGTCACTGACGAGGCTTCTGACCGGTCACTGACGAGGCTTCTGACCGGTCACTGACGAGGCTTCTGACCGGTCACTGACGAGGCCAGGTGGGGCCTGCTCGCCAGTCGCGGGCGCGCAGACACCGGCCGTGCTCCACATCACCGGTCCTGAGTAAGAACAAGTAGCGACCGTGCGACTTCCCTTATCTGCGGTGTGTGGGGGCGGGTACCGTCCGTGTCTTTACCGTTGCTGGTCCTACGTCGGGCAGGTTCCATCCAACAGCACCTGCTGACATTTTACGAGGAATGGTTCAACTAATATTTATGAAAAGGCGTTCACAAAAGTAGGATTCTGGTGAATACTTGACAATTTATCATGTTGAACTGAATTGTGCACCTTGGTTGGTTATTGGTTTTACGACACATCGACCGCTGAGTCGTGTAGCGTCGTCAATCTCTCACGCCGATTGGTCGCGGGCGAAGAGTAGCGACAGGTGAGATTCTAATCCACAACCTTCGATTGTGAGATGAGCGACTTACCCCTAGGCTACTCGTCCCCTGAATTGTGCACTTTGAGAGAGGGCTCCTATATGCTGTGTACGCCAGTGGCCGTCCTGCTAGTGTGTCCCTCGTCGGCCCCAGGTGGAGTACACACCCTCCGTGTGCTTCTCCTGCCCACCACCTCGGGCGTCCGTGCAGGCTCGCAGACTCATCAGCCGGGCGGCCGTCCCGCACCCCCCCCCCCCCACACCACTGCCCGGCCCCACTCGGCCGATGCCATCTACTCGAGGGGGACACGGCGGCTAACGACGACACGGAGACCGGCCCCCGAAGCTCGTAATAAACAGGCGCCGGCCTGTTGTTGCCGCCATCGCCACAGATTACTGAATAATTTAGCGGCGTCAACGTGCTTCCGCCGTTCAACAAGCCGTTCGCCAGCGACAAAATGGGATGCTGACACGATCATTTGGTGCCACAGAGAACGCATCACAACGATCGCTTCATAAACAGCGGGCTCGGCGCAGCCGGGGAAAAACACTCGAGCAAACCGCGGAATCCAGTTAGTGGCGGGCGATAAGCCGTGAAATGCAGATTTGCGTGTGGAAATGGACCTCGAACCCTCAAACAACACCAGACAGCGCAAGCATGCCTCGTAATGCCGCGATAATCACGTCACAGCCCTTAATCACTCGCCGACACGCCCCTATTTGACTTGATCCGCTCACACGAAGCGGTGCTTCCATGGTCCATAGACCACTGACACGCATCACGGAAGCGGGACATGACGGTGTGGCAGCACGGACATGAATGTGTGACATCAAGGACTTCACAGTGTGGCAAGATATGGAAGTGGCGGTGTGGCAGGGAGACTGTGACAATGTGGCAGGGAGACTGTGACGGTGTGGCAGGGAGACTGTGACGGCGTGGCAGTGAGACTGACAGTATGGCAGTGAGACTGTGGCGGTGTGGCAGGGAGACTGTTACGGTGTGGCAGAGAGACTGTGACAGTGTGGCAGTGAGACTGACAGTGTGGCAGGGAGACTGTGACGGTGTGGCAGGGAGACTGTGACAGGTGTGGCAGGGAGACTGTGACGGTGTGGCAGGGAGACTGTGACGGTGTGGCAGGGAGACTGTGACAGTGTGGCAGGGAGACTGTGACAGTGTGGCAGGGAGACTGTGACAGTGTGGCAGGGAGACTGTGACAGTGTGGCAGGGAGACTGTGACAGTGTGGCAGGGAGACTGTGACGGTGTGGCAGGGAGACTGTGACAGTGTGGCAGGAGATGTGACAGTGTGGCAGGGAGACTGTGGGACTGTGACGGTGTGGCAGGGAGACTGTGACGGTGTGGCAGGGAGACTGTGACAGTGGGGGGGTGACAGTGTGGCAGGGAGACTGTGACGTGTGGGGAGACTGTGACGGTGTGGCAGGGAGACGCTGTGACGGTGTGGGGGAGACTGTGACGGTGTGGCAGTGTGTGGCAGGGAGACTGTGACGGTGTGGCAGGGAGACTGTGACGGTGTGGCAGGGAGACTGTGACGGTGTGGCAGGGAGACTGTGACAGTGTGGCAGGGAGACTGTGACGGTGTGGAGGGGACTGTGACGGTGTGGGGAGACTTGACGGTGTGGCAGGGAGACTGTGACAGTGTGGCAGGGAGACTGTGACAGGTGTGGCAGGGAGACTGTGACAGTGTGGCAGGGAGACTGTGACGGTGTGGCAGGGAGACTGTGACGGTGTGGCAGGGAGACTGTGACAGTGTGGCAGGGAGACTGTGACGGTGTGGCAGGGAGACTGTGACGGTGTGGCAGGGAGACTGTGACGGTGTGGCAGGGAGACTGTGACGGTGTGGCAGGGAGACTGTGACAGTGTGGCAGGGAGACTGTGACAGTGTGGCATGATAGGCGTGGCGGTGCGATAGGTGTGAGAAGGAGAAAGTGCATAAGAGAAGGGGAGGCGCCACAAAACATGTTTTTCTTGCAATATTGAAATAAGACGGTTTCATAACATCGAATTAATTTGTCCTTCACTTTTAACATTGCAGAAGGGTGGACACAGGCGCCAATCCGCATGGCCATGTCCATACTAATGAAGGTACGCCGCCTCTTACCGCCGACTGATGTGACGTGCACACCACTGCCTGCCGCAGCAGCAATAGCTGCCCGGTCAGTCTTGGCACAGCACGGCGGACAGAACGCCAACACTCTCAGGAGAAACCACGAAACAAACGGAACCACCGTGGATGTACGGCAACACACAGCAGCTCACATACAAAGAGAACCACCGTGGATGTACGGTTACACACAGTAGCCCACGGTACAAACAGGACCGCCGTGGACGTACGCCAACATGCAGTACTCCACGGTACAAACAGAACCACCGTGGATGTACTCCAACGCACAGCAGATCACAGTGCAAACAGAGCCGCCGTGGATGTACGGCAACCCACGGGCACTGCAGGTACAAACTATGGCGACGGACGCCAACACACAGTAGCCCACGGTGCAAACAGGACCGCTGCGGATGGGGGCAGCGCACAGTAGCCGTCCACGTTCTACGCTGTCAGCTGAACACCGAGCGACATTCGACCGCCAGATAACACAGGACACATGCCAACACCCGACATATTGAAACACTTGAACACCAGTGAAGCACCATACAACACCCCATCATCAGATGGAACAGAGTCTGTACGGCGCAAGTCCATGCACATCGGACCCCATGCGTTGGCAGATCGTGCGAGACTCTTCATGGTCAGCACCAGGCAGTGGCTTTCTCAGGTCAGTTTCAGCTGGTAGATGGGTTTCTATTGGTCAGTGCCAGGCAACAACTTACCAACGTCAGTACTGGATGTACGGAATTGATCTTATCACATCAGACACGGGACCGTCCTGTGTCTTTGACAAAGGCATGGCACGTTCTTATAATTATCAGGTCAACACATCAGTGTCCTGTCAATATCAACTCACCCGTCGAAATATATCACACGTGGGAGGATAATTCCTGTTGTCCATATTAGATCTGGGACTTAATTTTATCATACGTTCGTCAATGCCTATCGCCCATCAACGATGTGCAGATAAATCTCAGATATGGAGACTTACCCTCACCAATCTCATGCATGTGAGGATTACCCTCGCCAAGGTCAACAATATGGCGGAACTTGTCCTCGTCAATATCAGCAACGGGAGACTCACCTTCGTCAATATCTGGCGGCAGGCCGCCGACGAACACCTTGCGCGAGTAGCGCTCGCCGTTATCTCCGGAGCCGGAGGAGCGCGGCGAGGTGCGCGACGGGCTGATGGCCGCCAGACCGTCCAGCAGACCGTGCTCGTCCAGCATGTGCTGCTCGTCCAGACCAGGAAAGAACGGCGGCTTGCCTGCGGGTGCAGAGCGGACGTGTCACTGGCGGGAGGAGGACCTATCACAATGGGCATCGAGATAGAGAGAGAGAGAGAGAAGGGGGAATAGGGTAGACGAAGACAGAAAGGGGATGGGTGGAAACGTGATAAAGAACATTTCATCGGATACCAAAATTTGGCGGCTATCCAGTTATGGAAATAATATATCATCGGCTGCAACGAGAAAGTGATCAGTGTATCTATAATTATCCTACTCAGATAGCCGGCGAGAGACCGAGAGGGGAGCGGGGTCTGAATAGTCATACACAACCCATCACCACTGCTTCAATCGGAATTCCACATGATCAACCGGGGCCGGGGAACCACAGATTTGCATATATTCTGCAAGCTGGCCCAATAGAAGACACGTCCGAAAGCCGCACCCACGGTCATCCCTGCAATGCAACTGCCGGCGTTCTCGAACGGGTGCACAATCGTGGCGGCGGCGAGGAGGGGGGGGCTCTCGGCCTCCCAGCAGTCCAGCCACATTTACTGTGGAAATCATGCAGAACGGCTCAGGACAGGAAAACCCCTCCACCTGCCGCGACCACAGCGGCACGCCGCACACAGCAGGCAAATCGCCGCTCGGAAGGTGAACATTTCCTCGGCGAAGCGTTCCTTTGCTCGCCGCAGCAGGCGGCCCCCGCCCTGCGACGGCCTCGTCCACCCTCACAAACGCGGCCGACAGTGTCCGCGCGTCGGGCGAGACGCGTCGACGGCGGGAGTCGGCGGTCGGGCGTCGGCGGTCGGGCGCGCGGCTGTCGGACGAGTGTCGGCCCGAGTGGCAGCGCTCAGCGGTCAGCGCTGCACCGCCCCGACAGGCGGGGAAGTCCGGCGGTGCGCGGCACAGCGGGCCGCCGTCACCGGGCCAGTCGGCACAGGTGTGCCGGGTGGGCGCGGCCCGGCCCAGACGGGCGGGAAGGTCCGGCGGTGCGCGGCACAGGTGTGTCAGGTGGGCGCGGCACAGGTGTGTCGGGTGGGCACGGCACAGCGGGCCGCCACCGCCGGGCCATTCGGCACAGGTGTGGCAGGTGGTGCACCGCACAGGTGTGTCAGGTTGGCACGGCCCGGCCCAGACCGGCGGGAAGGTCCGGTGGTAGGCGGCACAGGTGTCTCAGGTGGGCACGGCGCAGCGGCCCCGTCATCGCCGGGCCGCCAGTCGGCGGGGCCGTCCGACACGACGCCGCAAGCTCAGTGTTTGTTTACCCTCGGCTGTCGGTCGGCCAGCCAAAATAGTCGTCCATCAGGCGGCGCGCGCCCTGTGGCTCCCCAGCCAGGTGCTCGGCGCTGGCGGGTGTCGCACAAAAACGGCTCAACGTCGCCGCCAGAGGACAGGCTGGCTGGTTATTGGTTTTGCGACACGTCGACCGTTGAGTCATGTAGCGTCGCCAATCCCTCACGCCAATTGATCGCTGGCGAAGAGTAGCGACAGGTGATACTCGAACCCGCAACCTTTCGATTGTGAGACGGGCAACTTACCCCCAGACTACTCGTCCCCGCCAGAAGTCGGGCAAAAACCGCGATTTTTCAGGAGCAATCGTCGAAGCGTGACTGCCGACAACACATGCCGATGACGTGTCACCAGTCCCGCACAACCAGATGACGTCACTGGTCCGCACAGCGGTGCGTCGGCGTATGCACAAACAGACGTCTTCGGCGTGCGCCTACCAACGTCCCAGTACGGACCAGCGAGCTCCCAGTCCCCACTCTGCGGTCGATGTGTCGTAAAACCAATAACCAACCAGCAGCAGATTCATCGTCACTGGAGAAGTGCGCGAGACGACAGCACCCGCTGGCGGCGGGGGCCCGCTGAAGGTGCCAGAGTCAGCACCGACTGGCGGTCTGTCGGTGTCCTGCCAGACCTGGCGGTGCACCCGCTGGCGGCGGAGGCCCGCTGAAGGTGCCAGAGTCAGCACCGACTGGCGGTCTGTCGGTGTCCTGCCAGACCTGGTGGTGCACCCGCTGGCGGCGGAGGCCCGCTGAAGGTCCCAGTCGCGTGTCGTTGTTTATTGTTTATTGGTTGGTTCACGACACACTTTATGCACATTCACGGCTAATGGCGCCGCCCACACTGTTTCGCCGGTGGGCCGCGGGATTGGGAAATGTCCTGAGTGGCGCTAGAGTCGAACCCGGGACCTTTGGCACCCATAGCCCGACACCTTTACCACTCGGCCATCCCTGCCCCCCAGCCACGTGTCGGGTGTGGCACAGCTCTCCCGCCAGATGCGATGTGGTCTATCTGCGAGGTGCGACCAGCTGATCTGTCCGAACCGACACAATTATTCCGTGAGCTCCGACGCAGCTAGCCGGCCCGGAGCGACACAGCTGGTCTATCGGGTTGGTTGGTTATTTGGGCTTAGGGGCGCATCGACTGCTTCGGTCACACAGCGCCCATGGTCTATCGGGTGCCACACAGCTATTCCACATATCCACATATCCACAACTATGGCACAGACTAATGAGCTGACACATCTACGGATAATTAGTCATGTCGCATCCGACAGATCAGCTGTGTCGCTCCTGGCCGGCTAGCTGCGTCGGACCTCGCCGAATAACTGTGTCGGTTCGGCCAGATCAGCTGATCGCACATCCTAGATACACTACGGCACATCTGGCGGGTAAACGGTGCCACACCCGACATATGAACTTAGTCATACACGATCAACGAGTTTTGCCACACCTGATGGAGCAATTGTGCTTGACAATCACATGTGTTAAATCGAGGAGATTAACTTGTCGAACCTGAGCGACCAGCTGTGTAATGAATGGTAGACCAGCCTTGTCACAGCTGACCTCTCCAGCCGGAGAGGTCAGCTGTGCTAGCTGGCCGACCAGACGCGAGATGCCAGCCAGCCGGCACCAACTCTCCCCATCTTACCTCCCCGCTTTCCGTCAGCGAATCGCAGCACCCCGCTCGCGTCCTCCCTCCGCTACTCCGGCGGCACGTGCTCCCCACCTCACTCTCCTTACATGGAACCATCCCGTTCTCGTGCTTCCTCCGCCCCTGCGACGGGACGTGTCTCCCTCTCTCCACCACCTCCCGCTCACTCTCCCTTTCGTCACCGTACTGGACCACTCCCTTTCGTCCTCCTTCCGTCCCGGTAGCGGCACTTGCTCTCCCCACCTCACTCACTCTCTCTTTCTTTCCTCTCTCTCTCTCTCTCCTCGTCACCGTACCAGACTAAGCCGCTTTTGTCCTCCTTCCGTCCCTGTGGCGGCACCTGCTCCCCCCACCTCAATTTCCCACTTGTCGTCACCGTATCGAACCACCCCGATCTGGTCCTCCTTTTGTCTCTGTGGCGGGCTCCGAACTTCCTCATTAGCACGGCACCGCCGCTGCCCGGGGCGAAGTCGACGTCGGCAGAAATCGGAAACAGCGACTCGCACGACCGTAATCTGCTGCGACGGGGGTCTGGCGTTATCATAGCTGCCACTATCCCCTTCAGTCCGAGGATTACTAACACGGCAAAATGCCAGCATCGTCTTCAGCTAATCCTTCCTTGTCCGGAACAGACATCAGCTCTTCTCACAGCAGCCAAGCAGTCAGGAAGCAAAAAGAGGACCTGGAAGATCCAAGGTTTGAAAAGAAAATAGCCTGTAGCGCTAAAAGAAGAGAAGACTCGAAGAACTCCGGCAAGTCTAAGCAATCACTCCTGCGACTTAAGAAGGAAATCCTCCCACACCAAATCTCCAACTTCCATCTGTCTCCCAACTAACCTTTGCCCCCCCGAGGAAACCTAACGGTGTCGAACCCACTGTCTTTAGCCATTGCGGACGGTGCAGGGACCAGAGGGCAAATACTGGCTCCACAGGTACAACGAATCCGGGTATTTTTCAGTCAGGAGGGACACTTGCGGGGGAGGGACATGCACCGACCCATGCACCATGTCACCCACAGCCGCGCCCACCGCCTACAGCACAAAACGTGCCTACCTGGTAGGCACCTACACAGAGCCAGGCCACATCATCACGAGAAAGTCGTCCTTCACTCTCGAGAGCACACTACAACACATTCTGAGATTGACACACTTCACGATCACCAGACACACCACCCACATCATCGTGTAAACACAGAGCAACGCTTATACACAAACGCTTCTAGACACACACACGCACACACGCACACCTTCAACAACCAACGCTGCTCCTTCACACGCTACATCGTACAATGAACACTAGCCGGGGCTACATTTGTGCCCCAGAACTGGATAACAAACCACTCGACAGCATTTCGACGCTATTCGACGCCCCAGTCCCGTTGTCTGACGCCCTCCTAGACGCTACAGACAACCGGACAACCACAGTCACAATAAACCACAATAGACGGGAGGCACGTTCCACACATAGCATTTAGTTCTGACATTCAACTCACTGCAACTGCCATCACACAAACACATTGGCCAGCAAGCCATACGAGGTACGCCTCCACGTGCATTTCCCACTACGGTGCAGCTTCTGTCTTCGTTAAGATCATGGCGAACGCGCATATGCGTCGCCAACACCACCATGTAGCCAGTGCACCGGTCACCACACGGCATCCGGCTGCAACTCTTCAGAAAAGAGGTGTGCAACCTGCGATGGGCTGCAGCCCCCCAACGACCCCGATTGCCCCAAGTGGGCAAACGAGAGGGAGGTGTGCCGGTATGCGGCAATTCACAGCGTGCCACATGCAACAGGACGACACCTGCGCAACACCACCTCCACCTCCATAACCGCACCTCCCCACACCGCACCCACCGCCGGGCGAAGCTACGTAGCGACGCTTTCCACACCTAAACCCACACCCTCTCCAACACCAGCTCCCGCCCGCCCTATCATTCCACCAGCAGCCGGCACACCTCCCTCCTCGACGCTCCGCCGACCCTCGGCTCCACCGCCCCACCTATATCCGACTCCACCACTCCACCCCCCATCGTCCCTCTATCCCACCGCCCACCACTCCCTCCCACGCCACCCCACCTCAAACCTGGCCTCCTTCCACACTTCAGATCCGGCCCGTTCCCACATCCCCTCCAAATCTGACGGGGCCTCATCCCGCACCCACTCCACTTTAGATCCGGCCCTTTCCCACATCCCCTCCAGATCTGGCGGGGCCTCCTCCCGCACCCACTCCACTTCAGATCCGGCCTTCCACGCCCACCCCACTGCGAACGGGCCTCCTCCCCTCCCACCACACCTCAGACCCGACCCACGCCCACCGCCATCCCACCGCGGACACGGTCTCCCACACCTACCCCGCACCACTCCACCCTCAAGACCCCTCAGACCCCGACACCATGACAAAATCAGAAGCCGGCTGGAAAAAATCAACTTCTCGTCATTCTTAAAACACCTCCCAAAACTACAAATTATTTTGCGGAGGAGTAAGCAAAACTAAAACCATTTAGACATCAGGGATATGACACCCCACCCAGACCCCGCTTTCAGCACCAAAAACATCACACAAGCCATGACGTAAAACCTGGCTTTACGTAAATGTACACCTGCCTGCGCTTAGCTCGCAAATAGTCGCTTTAAGACAGACATGTAACGTACTCGTGTTGCATTGTATTTTAGCTTCGGGGCGCATCGACTGCAAAGGTCATATACCAACGTACTAGCTTTAAAGGCGGCGCATATGACCTATATGGTCCGGCACGCCTAAAAATCACTCTCCTCTTGTTCGGGGTTTTAGGAGACGGCGGCCGCGCTTATCAATGCCAAGTCGGCTAACAAGCTGTGTTATCCACACGCTGATGACCATGCTGGGCATTACCATTGGCTTAATTAATACCAAAAGTAATGATCTGGGAAGCAAGGGTTCTCCCAACGAATGAAGTGGGGGATATCCGAGCCTTAAGCCCATTGTTTGTGTGCCCTGCATTGGCTTAACGTTAATCTTACACCCGTGGCGAAGCGAGTTGTTCAAATCCTGGTCGGCGCAAAAATCGTGCGAAATACTTATACATACACACACACACACACTCGGTACACGTGGTGCATTGTTTGGTTAGTGGCGGTCGGAGAATTCGCCGAATAATGAACATCACCAAAAAACTTAGAATAGAATGCACTGAGGAGTGACAAATCACACACACCGGACCAACTGTGATAACGGGCGGGGAAACTCTGGCAACGGTGGGGGCCTTTTCCTCCTCAAACGGAAAATTTACCACGTGGGCATACCCGCCTCACGTCGAGGTGCGTTTGCCATGTGGCTGAGGGAATTCGTTCATTGGGTGGTTCACGACGCACTTTATGCACATTCGCGGATAATGACGCCGCTCACACTGTTCCGCCGGCGGGCCGCGGGATGCGGAAATGTCCCGAGCGGCGCGAGTGTCGAACCCGGGACCTTTGGTACCCAGAGCCCAACACCTCAACCACTCGGTCATCCCGCCCCGTGGCTGAGGGAGGATATCGCTGTCTCGACCCGTCGCTGCATGCCGGCACCGACCTGGCACCTTCAGCGGTTCCTCCGGTGATTTCCCCCTCAAAATAGCCGTGCATGCACACCAACACCACCGCACAGGGGTGTAGATCGCAAGAGGTGGGGGCTCAGACCTGGGCCGATCAATCTGTGGCACCTCAAATACAAATTTCTCCCCGGAATTCGGTCGTTTTTTTATTACGAAGTTTAATCCGAGCTCTTGCTGGGATGACTTCAAGAACCAGGCTCCTCTTGCTGAGCAGAGCTTGGTGCGTGAACCCTGGCCACATCACCCGATCCATGAAATCCTGTTTTACGGCATAATTTTGACCGAAAGCTTAACGTGCCGTTAATGCACCGACACGGCCGCCCGGTAGCTCGTCCACGGGGGCTAAATGCGAGCGCGTGAAGCGACTCGAACACTGTGTCACCATGACAGGGGAGTCCAGTGCAGGCCAGCGTTCTAACAAGTAAGTTACCGGGGTGACAGCTACCAACTATTTTGTATATAAAGAAATTTGGTCAGAATTTTTGCTGGTTGGCTTTACGGACCAGTCATATTGTTAAGCAGAGCTTATTGCGTGGACGCTGGCCACAACACCCAACCCATCAATTCCAGGTAATGGCAAAACCGCGATAACATCGCCACCACTCACTATGAATTTCAGTCAATCTTACACCCGCCTAGGTTGAACACGATTAGTACGTCGTACTCGATATTTATGCAACATTGCTTTAATTTTCTAGGGGTTTAACTTCCAAAGTTATGGGAGAAGGGCACTGCAAGTTTGAGGGACTGGAGCCCTGCCAACTGAATAGCATGATCCTACACCCCTACCACCACATGAAGAGGAAAACATGGACAGCCGAGCATGCTGGTGTCAGACACGGGCCACGTGCACTGTAACTACAGCTGTCGTATACAGGACGTATTGTCAGGTGGGGGCCGGTGCGCAGTGGGTGCCGAGGTCACGGTGACGCAGGGGTCACGTGAGCACACAGACGTCATAACGCTCAGGCGTCATGTGGACCTACAGACAGTCGGGCTCGGAGATCATGCGCGACAAAGAGCTCGACAACCTCCAATTCACATGCAACCCACACTAAGCGCATTGGTCTTGACGTCCGTTCATAACTCGTTGAATATCCTCGGCACTGGTGCTCAACCCTCCGCGGATTGCGGAATAATTCGCCCGGGATATATTCGCCCCGAATAACATTTATTAATAATAATATCACCGCTCTATCAGTTGAGGAAATTCGGACGGTCCCGTCAATAATTCGTGCCCAGCTGCAGTACACGACCCTTCCTGACTGCAATAGACTGCCTGCGTTGACTGCAATAGACTGGCTGACTGCAATATACTGCCTGCATTGACTGCAATAGACTGGCTGACTGCAATAGACTGCCTGCGTTCAATGAAACACGCCACGCGTATTAGAACCCGCTCGCGGAGCCGCGCCGTCGGCCCCGTCGCGGCATACCAATCCCAGTGGATGCCAGACCAACTCGATTTGCATGCCAAACAAACACACACCGATAAACCGTCGGTGGCAGCTTATCAGAGACGAAGTGCGGGAAAATTGGATGCACACGCCGTTGCGATAGCGTCGTCTCCAGACAGGCCGGCGGCGACCGTCCGGCCCGCCAGCAGCCCTCCCACCGCTCGTCGGCAGCCGCAGCTCCAGTACTGTCCGTCGGCAGCTGCAGCTGCGGTGCCGCCATCGACAGCTGCACCTGCAGCACCGCCTGTAGGCAGCTGCAGCTGCAGTGCTGTCCGTCGGCAGCTACAGGTGCGAGCACAGTCGCCGAAATTCCAACACCTGCGCAGAACAAGAGCCAAATACCCGTGCAGACAAGTGCGCCGTAATCGGCCACTGAGTGGGGAGGGGGCGCCGGCCCGGTGGGCCCAGGTGGTGTCGTCACGGGCGGCACCTGTCTGCCGGCCCGCCAGCTGACTGGTGCCCGCCACACGTGCACAGTCGCACCGATGCCGGACGAAGGCGATCGCGCTGCCAAACGGTGGCCGGCAGTGCCAACAGTCGTTCTCGCCGCTGGTGTATTTAAAGGCGAGCGAGTGGACGTGGTGGCACCGAGCCAACTATCTCAAGGTCGAGCAGCTTGTTGTCACAAGCTTAACTTGGACGGTCTGGCATCCAGTTGGCTAATGTGCATGTTAAAGCACTGATCTACAGTGTAATAAACGAAAACGGCAAACAAATATATTCGACAAACTGGCTAAGTAACGGGATACCAATCGTCTAACTGACTTCCCATAGAGACACTGGTTATGATCACTTAGTCACGTGACCTTGTGCGGACACGTGATGCAGCAGAGTGGACACGCGAGGCCACGCAGCTGGCGACCTCGGTGCTTCCACCGACTCTGCACAGTTTCCAGTCAGCTCAGCACCGGCAGCTGAACACCCGGCTTCAGGTGACCAGCGCACCGCCGCAGTGGCACAGACATGATTTTTCTCAGGGGGGTCCGACCGAATAAAAACGTGATGAAACGGAGAAAACAGAAAATTGTGGTTTTGTGTTGTGGAAGCGTCTAAGGTTCTCATTTCACCTTGTATATATTTCGGTACAAAGGAGGGGGGGGGGGGGCTTTGCTGCGCCTCTGCACGGCCGCGACCGCCCAATGCCAAACGCCGGCAGCACCAAACAATCCCAGTGTCGGGGAACTGCCACGGTCAAACTCGGTGTCGGAGAGCTGCCACGCGGCTACATGCGGCTCGCCTGTCGGAGTTGGTCTCTGTGTCGGAACTGCAGGGCTCCTGCTGTCGGAGCTTCGGGGTCTCGGCTGTCGGAGTTGCGGGGTCTCGGTTGTCGAAGTTGCGGGGTCTCGGCTGTCGGAGCTGCGGGGTCTCGGCTGTCGAAGTTGCGGGGTCTCGGCTGTCGGAGCTGCGGGGTCTCGGCTGTCGGAGCTGCGGGGTCACGGCTGTCGGAGCTGCGGGGTCTCGGCTGTCGGAGCTGCGGGGTCTCGGCTGTCGGAGTTGCGGGGTCACGGCTGTCGGAGCTGCGGGGTCACGGCTGTCGGAGCTGCGTGGTTTCGGTTGTCGGAGCTGCGGGGTCTCGGCTGTCGAAGTTGCGGGGTCACGGCTGTCGGAGCAGTGGGGTCTCGGCTGTCGGAGCTGCGGGGTCACGGCTGTCGGAGCTGTCCGAGACGTGGCTGTCGGAACTGTGCCGGATGAACAGGTCGTCGCGGCTGAAGCCCGACCCGACCTGACGCCGCTTCTAACCCTCATGTCATCACTCACTCGGCGAGAACCAGCCCGGTACATCAGCAAGGTAATGCAAGGCTTGGTGTGGCCGTCGGGGGCGACTTTTGTACGGTCGTCAGGGGGGCGACTTTTGTATGGTCGCCAGCGGGACGACGCGTCAGGGGGCGGGGATGGCCGAGTGGTTAAGGTGTCGGGCTATGGGTACCAAAGGTCCCGGGTTCGACTCTAGCGCCACTCAGGACATTTCCCAATCCCACGGCCCACCGGCGAAACGGTGTGGGCGGCGCCATTAGCCGTGAATGTGCGTAGTGTGTCGTGAACCAACCAATAAACAAACAAACAGACGACGCGTCAGGTGAATATTTCGTGCCGGGTCACACCCGTCTGCCAGTCTGCACGACCACCTGCCTACCAGTCCCTCTGGCCACCCGACCGTCAGTCTGTGTGCCCGTACGCCGACCACCCGCCACTGAGTCTGTGTGCGAGCACGCCGGACCAGCCGACCGTCAGTCTGTGTGGTCTGGGTGGTCCGGCGTACGCCAGACCACCTGCTCGCTAGTCTGTTTGTCTGTCCGCCCGACCACCAGCCCGTCAGTACGTGTGCACGCCAGACCACGCGCTTGCCAGTACGCATGCCCGCTGTATGCCTCCTGACCTCCGTGGCCTCTTGAGCTTCCCTACTCGGCACGACGGAGCCGCCGGCTGTACCCCAGATGGAGCCACTCTGTACCTCAGACGGGGTCACTGCACCTCAGACGGGGTCACTCTGTACCCCAGATGGGTCACTCTGTACCCCAGATGGTGTCACGCTAGATCCAGATGGGATCACCCAAGAGATAATTTTCATTTTCCCATCTAGAGTTAACACTTCTTGACAAGCAAACGGCTCCAAATCGCTGATACCGTAATGTTGAGACCTCGGTTACCGGATGTCGAGCCTCGAACATACCTGCTGAGCGTTCATACGGCTGGAGTAGACCTGCACACCCCGACCTTTTGTGATCTCCTGTACATCTTGTGTTTCCTGCAACTCTCCCGCACATCCTCCAAATTTTATAGATCTTTTGTATGTAGATTGTATGCATGTAGACCTTCTCCACGTACGTATACTTTATGGACGTAGATCTCATGCACACACCAGCGTCTCTGTATATCTCCTGCACACCGTCCCGTTGTTATAGATCTTCTGCATACCCGCTATTGTTGTATATCTTCACAGAACCAAATCGGTTAGTCCGGAGACGAGGCGGCCACCTCAGTAAGGAAACATCATTCAACATTACACGATTTCCAGATAAATCACGGACGGCGATACACCAAAAGAAAACACATCAAAAGGATTACGAACAGAGAAAACACATCAAGAGGCTACAGTTCACGAACAGAACGTAGCCTGGTGTGCAACCAGCAAAGAAACACAGCTATTTTCAGCATGGGAAGCTGCGCCTGCTGGGATCCGGTCACCACACGCCGCCGGCCCCAGACCCACGTCATACGGCTGGGAACTAACCCCGTGTACGCCCCCCCCCCAACCCACGTCATACGGCTGGGAACTAGCCCCGTGTACGCCCCCTCCAAACCCACGTCATACTGCTGAGAACTAGCCCCGTGTACGCCTGACCCGCGTCATACGGCTGAGAACTAGCCCCGTGCACCACCTCCCAGACGTTCAGATAATCAAGCTATTTGTGCAACAGCCAACCTTGAACCCGTCAGCGTTACCGAACAGACTCTCGTGCAAACAGCGCGGAATGGAAAACACGCCGGGCGGTCTTTCACCCGGCGGCGCGGCCCCCAAGTCCGCCGACATTCGCCGGCCCGACAGTGTGACCGGTGCGACGAGGAGGCGCGCTCCGGCGGCGGTGCGGCCGCGCCACGCGTGCCGCGCGCGCCGCTCAGGCCTGCAGCTGCAGCCGTGCTGCCAGACGCGGCTCGGGTGCTGCCAGACGAAGGCCGCCGCGGGCCAAATCAATCGCACGCTCTGGCCACAAAAACTGGGCAGCACAAAAGCCGACGGGAAAATAGCGATTAGGCGTGCCGTCAAAAACCGACTTTGAAGTAGGGAACACAATTAACCCCTAATAATTTTATGTAGGTAATATGTAGGTAGGTAAATAATAATATTTAGGTAATGCTCGAAGACGTTATACTAAAGCGAATACCGAGTACTTGTTCTCCACCAACCCGATGGTGCTGTTGGATAACAATTGCAGCCAGTACGTCTGCCGACTGGCAACCAGCACAGCCATGGATGACGAGTTCTACGGAGAAACCATTGTCTCCAATGAGCTTCAAAACCACGTATATCCTATAGTGCTATAATTACCTGCTTGTATAATTAATTCCACATTATATATTACGCTCAAGTAGTACTTACATAGTGAAGGTGTGTGGTGCTGAAGAACTGTACACTATCCCTTACTATACTTTGGTCGCCTTGGACATTTCTCTCCGCCAAAGGGGTCAGGCTCCTCAAAATCGTCCAGCTACATCCGCTGATGCCTTGTGCTCTGATGGCACTGCTAGAGTTTTGCAAGCAAAATTGTGTTCGAATTGAACTCTAAAAAATAAACTTTAAAACTTTTTAACTGGGTTGGGATTGACGAGTGGGAGTGTAGTGTTTGGAAAACGCGTTGTGCGGGGTAAAATTGAGTGTGGTTTAGGTCGGTGGGGGCAGGGTGAGATAAAGCTGGGCAGGGTAACATGGGGCTGGGCATAGAAAGGTGCTGATGGACAGAGTAAAGTGGGGCTGGGCAGAGTAAAGTGGGGATGAGCAGAGTACAGCGGAGCTGGGCAGAGTAGGGGACGGGCTGGGCAAAGTAGGGCGGGGCCAGCATAAGGTGGGGATGGGTAGAGTAATGTGGGGCGGGGCAGAACAAGGTGAGGACAAGGGTAAAATCAGGATGAGAAGAGTATGGTGAGGATGCGCAGAGTAAGGTGGGAATAAGCAGGGCAAGGTGGGGCTAGGCAGAGCAGGGTTGGGGTTAGGCAGAACAAGATGGGGAAGATTGTGATGGGCAGAGTAAGATAGGGGTGGGCACGATAAGGTGGTGCCGGGTGGGGCAGGGGAGCCTGGGCAGGCTAAGGTGGTGCTTGTCAGGGTAAGGTGGCGTTGGGCAAGATAAGGCGGCGCCGGGTATGGCGAGAGATCCTGGGCAGGACAAGGTGGTGCTGGACAGGGTAAGGTGGTGAGCTGAGCAGAGCAAGGTGGGGTCGCATATGACACTACTGGACGGAGCAGGGTAGGGCGGACGCACGGGAGCGATCGGGAGAGATCAACCAGGACGGGGATTCTCGAGCGGCGTCGTTGGGTTAGGTTAGGTTAGGTTAGGTTAGGTTAGGTTAGGTTGGGCCGGCCGCCACAGCCCGCCGCAGCGGCAGCACAGCCAAATCACAACAATTGCGACCGGCGCAAACGCAGCCAGAACTGGCGACCGCGGCGGTGCGCGACATGCTGCTGACTAGCCAGCTGACCCGAGCCCGGCGGCCTGCTATGGACGAGGTGACCTCGCCAGACCGTGGCGTGTGACCGCGACTGTGACGCGAGGTCAGCGGCTACGCTGAAGGACACGAGGAAACACGGCCCAATGCGGCTCATCCGTCAGGTGCGGTGTCTGTAGCGTCACCAGCGGTATACGCGTCGGTCAGGTCCCGTGACGGTGACGGTGACGGTGACGGTGACGGTGACGGTGACGGTGACGGTGACAGTAGCGTCACCAGCGGCATGCGCGTCAGGTCTGGTGACCGGTGCGTGTACGTCACTCTGGGCTGCCATGCCTCCGGTCGCGACTGGTCTGACCAAGGCCACGACAGCGGGGGCCAGGATCTGGCTCTGTGGTCTGTGACCTGCAGGGCTTGAGCGTGAAGTTCCGTGTCGGGTCATGTCATGCCATACCATGCCTTGTCGCGCCATGCCATATCACTCCATGCCATGTCATTACCTGTCATGGTATGTCATTACCTGTCATGCCATGTCATGCCGTGCCGTGCCATGCCATGCCATATCACTCCATGTCATGTCATTACCTGTCATGCCATGTCATGCCGTGCCATGTCGGTTGGTTAGTTATTGGTTTTATGACACATCGACCGTTGAGTCATGCAGCGTCGCCAATCTCTCACGCCGATTGGTCGCGGGCGAAGAGTAGCGACAGGTGAGACTCGAACCCACAACCTTTCGATTGTGAGACGAGCAACTTACCCCTAGACTACTCGTCCCCTGCCGTGCCATGTCATGCCATGTCATGCCATACCACGACGTGCCATCTCCTGCCATGCCGAGCCATGCCGTGTCGCGCCGTGCCAGGGAAGCTCCCACCACGGCTGAGGCGGCACGCCACCTCGCGGTCCGCGCCAACGCTGACGGCACTCGAGCCGACTTCGGATATGAATTCGTACATGAAAAATGAGCTACGAGCTTCGTGACCTCAGCCTGCCCAAGTGGACAGGCCGGGGCCCAGCAGGCTCCGAATCGGCCACTATAGTATATCGAGGTCATGGCGGGGAGACATATCGAGGTCATGGTGGAGAGACAGCGGGGCGCGCGCCACGACGTAGGAACTACATCACGATGGGGGATGGCCAACTTGGGATCGTCTCTTCCCATGCAACGTCCATAGCGCTAACATTAAAACTCATCTTTAGTTGGAAAATGGAGGCGCCATTGGCACCGGCTCCTACACAACTGAGGCTGCCCGTTCCCCCTCTTCCACCCAACTACATACAATCTACAGACATACTCGGCAGAGGAAGACAGCCGTGTCGCGTGAAAGTATGCCATAGCACAGCGCCGGCATAGCTGGGCTCACTGGTTCACTCCCGACACAGGCGAACTTCGCCGACATGCTCACTATGGCTGACGTCCGCCGGGGGTCGACTGCTCGCCAGAGGTCGACTGTTCGTCAGATGCTAACTGCTCGCCAGAGGTCGACTGTCCGTCAGATGTTAACTGCTCGCCAGAGGTCGACTGTTCGTCAGATGTTAAATGCTCGCCAGAGGTCGACTGTTCGTCAGATGTTAAATGTTCGTCAGAGGTCGACTGTTCGTCAGATGTTAAATGTTCGTCAGAGGTCGACTGTTCGTCAGATGTTAACTGCTCGCCAGAGGTCGACTGTCCGTCAGATGTTAAATGTTCGTCAGAGGTCGACTGCTCGTCAGATGTTAACTGCTCGCCAGAGGTCGACTGTTCGTCAGATGTTAACTGCTCGCCAGAGGTCGACTGTTCGTCAGATGTTAAATGTTCGTCAGAGGTCGACTGCTCGTCAGACGTTAACTGCTCGCTAGAGGTCGACTGTTCGTCAGATGCCAACTGCTCGCCGGAGGTCAACTGTTCCCCAGAGGTCGACCACTCGCGGCGCATCCCGTGTGGGCGGTGAAGGTCACCTGACAGTACCAGACAGTCGGATCATCATGCCCACACGGCCCATCCGGCCGGCCCGACGCTTCGCTGGTCACGCTGGTCACGCTGGTCACGTCAATACCAGCGCCCACACGGATGTAGCCGCGGTGCCAATACCACGACGAAAAATGTCCGACGCTCCTTTTGAATGGAGAAGGTACCGTAAAAAGGCTGATGAATGGCCGTAAGGGAACATTGGCTGTCGTTCATTCAGCATGCTAATCGCACCACTACGAGAGGTCCGCTGGGGAGGGCCGGGCCGACCGCACTGCCCGGCCCTTCCGCCGCAGGTCACGTGGCTGTCGTGACGTCACGCCGCTGGATCCAGCTCTCTAGCAAGGCACGACCGTAAACACCGTAGACCGACTGCCGCTAGCTTGACGGGGGAATCCCCGGACCGTGACGTCATCCCTACGTCACCAGGCGGCACAGCTGCGACCATGGTCGGCCACGAAAACCACGACTGAGGGTGCACTCGTGATTTGTAATCCTGATAGGGAGAGGATAGTCTGATTTCTTGATCAGTTCACATCAGAATCTGTTTCTAGTACTTCCAGACTTTGAGGTACTCAATTTTGATTGGCAATTTCGAACTGATGGCATTTCGAATAATACAGTGACTGAAGCGAAGGCACAGTAAAGATCCCCAGGTGATTTTTTTTTCTCGACAAGAGCAGACTAATGCGGGCGCCCTGGCAGTCAACCTTCTCAATCCCCCCCCCCGCCAACTGCACATTATCTTGCGGAGGAGTAAAATAAACTTAAAACATATACATCTGGGAGACGTCCCCGCCACATTCAGCACTTTAACGTCACATACACTGTAATGCTAGACTCTTTTAACACAAATGTACCCTTGCCATACATTCGCTTGCAAAACACATTCGCTTTAAAGGCGGCGCAAATGGCCTCTATGGTCCATCACGCCTCCAAACACACTCTCCCTCCCGCGAATTCTCCAGACATGTGAATATGGCTGATTTTGCATGATGTTGTAAGGTTAGTTTTTCAAAAATCGTCATTGATAAGTACCAAGCCATTGCCTCCATTGCCTGGGACTTATTGATTTCTTCAACAAGAACAATTATAATGCAATGCGCATGCAGTTCATTGCTGAGTTTATTCCATCACCGTACAATAAGGTGGCGGTTCCATTTGGCTCACGGGTAGCTTTTGTTGGTTGGGACTACGGTTTGACATATCTATATATGCGTAATGGGTATGCAGGTAACAACCTCGGTAAATATATAGCTACTGATGGGATTGGTGGGTTGCTGAAGGCAATTATAGTTCGTATGACCCCAAGCTGAGTGGCAACAATGTGATCGCTGACTGGATTACATGCAAGTTTTTTATGACTGGGAACTGAGAGAATCCAATGAATCCGGTTCAAACTCCGTACTTATGCATGTGTTTGACATTAGTGGTGAGTGCAAGTATCAGTAGGACAAGGTAGGTAATTTATGATTGGTGGCTTTGCATATTTTCCGACAATTTGGTCAACATAAGCTAATCTCAATCATAAGATCCGTCCCCATAACACCTCCGCCGGATCCGTCTCCATACACATCTGCGGGATCCGATTTCAGCACCAGGGACGCAGCCAATAGGTGGGGGAGTACTCTGATCTCACTAAAAATAACAACATTCGGCGCCATTCGCACTCGAAAAGCGCTCTTAGTGCTACGAGTTTTGGGGGGTGGAGTGGGGGAGGGCGAGGGCTCCCCTCGAAAAAAATCGTGGCTGAGCCACTGCCCATAGCACATCCACCAGATCCACTCCTACAACACCTAGCACAATTCGTTCTCGCAATACGCTCGCCGAATCTGTTGCTCACAACAGCCTGCGTCACCAGTTGCCGTGTGCGGCGGCCTGCGCGCACGTGCCCAAGCGGTCCCGGGTCGGTGGGCGGACCCCCGCCGCGCCGAGGAGGGGGCGAGCGGGCCCACTTACCGTGCAGCTGGGCGAGCGAGTGGACGGCGTTGGGCGGCGCGCAGTTGACGTAACCTGCAACACAAGGCGACACCGCCGTAACGGTCCGGTCCGGTCCGGCGCGATCGTGAGGGTACCGGGGACAGCGGCTCCCCCCCCCACCAGGAGGCAGGCCGCGCCGCTCAGCAGCGCCCGTCGGGGTCGCACGGGCTGCCGGCTAGCCTGCAGACCGCAGTCGAGAGCCGCCGTGCGTTCTGCGCGGCCCGGAATGCGAGCCGGCTGGAGTCGCGCCGCTCTGGTCGGGCCGCGACTCAGGCCGGCACGCCCTTGGTCCACGCGTCGGCCACTGGCTCACGGCTGGCTGCGATGACGTCACTGGTTAGCACCAACGGTCGGTGCAGGAAAACCGGTGTTCACGTGACAAACCTGCCATCGGAATTTAACGGACGTACAGGCAGCCGCTCGTCGAACAGACTGCACTTCTTTATGCGGGATTGCGCTCCGTGTTAGTTAAAATACGGCCTTGGTCCAGCGCACGTAATCCCCAGGATCGGGCTTGGCAGGAGACAGCTACACCAAGAGCGGTTGGGCCGCGGTGGATACAGTAGCGTGGGATTAACACACCGGCTTATGGCCCGGCTGCTGGGAGTCTAGTGCAATGGCAGCGCCCCAACACCGGCTTATGGCCCGGCTGCTGGGAGGCTAGTGCGGTGGCAGCGCCCCAACACCGGCTTATGGCCCGGCTGCTGGGAGGCTAGTGCGGTGGCAGCACTACAGGGAGGCTAGTGCAGTGGCAGCGCCACAATACCGGCTTGTGTGTCACAACTGCGAGTCGGAGTAGGCACTCCGATTAGTTAATGAGATATCAAGTGGATGTCGCTGTCGCAAGCCATTCCACGCTCTCGTTGGCCTGACGGGATTGTTTGCCCTTCTTTCGCTGTTTTCGCTTTTGCTCCGCACGGTGTGAAATACCCTCTCAGGTAATGTGTTTTAATTTCCGAGGGTAGATAACTGCCTTTTTAGGTTTTGAGGGGCCTGCCTACACAGGTGGCTACCAGCGATGATTGTACAGAAGTTTGTTATCGTACCTATGTTAATGAGTGCTTCGTTTGAAGAACATTTGTTCATTCTTTTAGCAGATCACACAAATGTGTGAACATGGCGCTCGCATTTTGCGATTTTGAACGCGAAATATAGATGCTGCTAAAATCTGCATGTTTGCTTCTACGTATAACCGTTGAACAATGTGAGGAGCTGTGCAGTAGGCAATGGAGAAAATGACAACTTGGGTAATTCATATTCCTATATTGGTGAGCTAGAAAAGAAGCATGCCACTTAGGCATCATGCGCACTTCCGTTTAGCGTGTGTTCAACTTGCCCCATCATACTGATCGACTTACCCCACTTATGGGGCAAGTTCAGAAATTGAATCGGAGATGTGTATCACAGTCCATAATGTTGAGCATAATCACGATACCTATACAGAAAATACTTTTAGAAATGAGTCACGGAAACTTCATAAACACACATCAACAAATACGATGTCGATACTTCCTTGGAAAGGATGTATTTTCGGTGCTCAGAAAGTGGCAGCATACCCCACCATATTTCACGAACAAATTATCACTGATTTCAACGTGTACCACGCCTGGCTAAAACGACACAGCGTGAGACCCGTTGTTCAGAGACCTCATCCAGGATGAGGGGAGGGGGTGGGGCAGCTGACTGCTGACTCCCTCTCGACAACATTGTGGATTCAGCCCAGCTGATCCAGGCTCCCTGGATTGGCTCTGCTGCAGAGCTGCGCTACCTCACGACCAAAACGCCCGTCGTCACTGCCGGAGCTGTGGTCAATGGGCCAGGTGCACATCGCATCGTGCACTGGTACGATGCGGTCCGGTCCGGCCCAGCCCAACTCGGTCCGGTGCGGTCTGACCCGGCCCGGCCCAGCCCAGTCCGGTACAGTCGCGACGGCTGCGGCCCGGCCGGGACTGACTCGAGCCGGACTGGGCAGGACCGGCGGTCCGACCCGCGCCTGCACGGACTGGACTGGTCCGGCCCGCACCGGACCCGATCAGGGGCAGCGGGCGGCCAGGCCAGCGCCGATCTGTGGGCCGCCGCCGGGCCGCCGGCGCCGCCTCGCAACACGACCGGCGTCGCCACACTCATCACGCCAGATGGGCCGCGCCGCTCATGCAGGACGTCCTGCTGAGGCCGCATCCTGCCGCGGCGGCGGCACACGGCCGGCTCGCCACAGCCGGCGTGGACGCCCCGAGGTCGCGGCGCCATCCGACCGACAAACACGACCGGCGCCACCGCAGCGACAGGCACGCGCTATTGAGTCACGCCGTCACGCGTCGGCGGCGGGCCCAGCCGGCCTGGGTCACGCGGCGTCTGTTGTGTGAGTGGGCGGCGTCGGATGGTTCCTGGGTCACACAGCGGACCGTCTGTGGGTCACACAGCGGACCGTCTGTGGGTCACACAGCGGACCGTCTGTGGGTCACACAGCGGACCGTCTGTGGGTCACACAGTGGACCGTTTATGGGTCACACAGTGGACCGTGTATGGGTCACACAGCGGACCGTGTATGGGTCACACAGCGGACCGTCTGTGGGTCACACAGCGGACCGTGTATGGGTCACACAGCGGACCGTGTATGGGTCACACAGCGGACCGTCTGTGGGTCACACAGCGGACCGTACGGCCATCGAAGCAGCTATCGCTGGCGGAGGGCAGCTAGTGGAGATTTCCGCTGGGTTTGAGAGGCACCACAATAGGCATCACGAGGAGCGCCAGGTCGCGCAGACCGTCCCAGCCGCCGGCGGCCGCGGCGCCCGGGCCGTGCGCCAGCGACACACCCCGCCAGTCGGCTCCAAATCCAGAGTCCAGCGCGCAACCCCCACCGCTAGTCAGTGCGGCCGCGCTGGACGGCGGCGACCCCACCGACCGCGCCCGGTCTCCAGCCCAGGCGGGCACAGCCACGGTGACCCCGCTCGGCCGTCGGCGGCGCCCCGCCGTGCGTCCGGGTGTGACCCGGACTGGACCGGCACCGCTGCAGCCCTGTCGCCCCGGCGGCAGCTGCCGACGCTGCACTGCCCGGGGTCCACCGCAGCGGCGCAGCCAGGAGTTCCCTAATGGTGGGGAGGGGGCTGACCCAAAACAATGCGAAGAAACGGATGCAGCTTTCGGCGCGCCTCGCGCACCGAAAATGTATGGTTTTCCGTGGTGCAAATTAAGAAGACAAAACCCTCATAATTGGGTATTTTTTGTTGTAAAGGGGAGGGGTGGGCGCGGCACCTTCGCTGCGCATCTTATTCATTGCATTCACCACGAAGCCAAATTCGCGGCCACCAAATTCGCCGGAAATCAGCTCCACCGAACAGCTTCGGCAACAGCCGCATGTCTTGAGGTTGGCACGCCATGCAGACAAGCTCCCATCACGCAGCTCGTCTTCAATAGAACGGCTTCGGATAACAAGACGGGTTCCTTCAGCGATTCAGGGTACCTACCTGGGACCGCATCAGCAACTTCTGCGTCGTCACACGCGTCGGCAACTCGCACAGACAGTCTCCGAGCGGAGCTGTCGGCTGCTGGACACCTTGGAAGTGGCGGCGGCCGAGCCTGCCCGGCAGAGCCGGCGGCCGCTGGCGTCAAGGCCATGAGGCGGCTGCAACTGCGCGAGCCGCCGCCGCGCCGGGTCACCGAGTCGGGTCAACGACCCGGCCGCCCACCTCGCCGCCCGGCTGCACCGTGACGGTCGTGACGACCGACACGAGAGCGTCACAAAAACGCCCGCCCAGTTCTTGTCCGTCACATGGCGAGGTGGTTATCGGTGGCGGCTTCTTACGCAGGCATGACCGGAGAGGCGACAATTGCGAGTCGGCACAGCCGCGCGCCACAAAATCGTCCTCACGTCCACCGCATGACAATACAGCGCGGGCGCCGAGCCGACAGCCAACAACACCCGCCCGGTGGGGTGGGGTGGGAGTGGGGGTGAGGGGCGGAACGACGGAGGGGGGAATTGCTCCCGAGTGAGCTGTCCTCACGGCACTACAACGGGCCACAGTATGGCCACTGACTCGACTTCGAGAGCGGAACAAACTTATTTCCCCTGTCCCGAAAATCCGGAACTGCTCGGAACGATTCAGCACGTGGCGATTTCCGAGCGGCACCAGCATACTCTACGGTAAAGTGCCCGCACGGCCTCTGCGAGTTAAGCCACCGCATCATATCCGCCAGACTAGGTCTATATAATCCTTGTGCAACACCGGTATTTCGTCGTGGAGCCGAATGGCTGAGCCGCCACACGATCCCACGACCCCAGTCTCAGCTTGTTACCATATGCCGCAGTTCTTACCACCCCAGCCACGAGCTTGCCACAGCATGCCGCGGGCTTGCCACATCATGCCGCGGGCTTGCCACACCATGCGGCAGTTCTTGCTGCCCCAGCTACGGGATTAAGAAAACTCACTTTCGTGTTATTCAACCGGATCTCCGCTCCACTCGATGTTTGAGCGGGAGGATCAGTAGCGAGATTAAAAAGACGCCGAGGTAATGAATGCACGGCACGAAGAACAGCATCAAACAGGACAAGAATGGTTGGACGATTAGGCTAATGATAGATGTTTACAGAGGGGCGTTTACAAATTGGATTCTCAGGTGCCGATTCAACATCGGTCATAAATGCATGCATCTTTACCCAACTAGAACACTCGAGTTCTGGAGTTCGAACTGTGGCATCGGATGGCAAACCCATGACAAAGGAAGTCAAGAACTGTGGCATCGGGTGGCAAGCCCATGACAAAGGAAGTCAAGAACTGTGGCATTGGGTGGCAAACCAGCATCTATGTGGTAGCAAGAACTGCAGCGTTTGGTGGCAAACCCGTGGCTTGGGTAGCAAGAACTGCGGCATAGGGTGGCAAGTCCGTGGCTGTGGTATTTGTCACCACCCCAGCCACGGGTTTTCCACCAAACGCCACGGTTCTTGCCACACCAGACAAGGGTTTGCCACCCCACGTCACAGTCATTGACACCAGCCACGCATTTGCCACCCCATGACCTCGCCATCGAACAACGACCCGCCGCCGACACCAATGCGCGACAACGACCGCCGCCTCCCCAGCCGGAGCGGAGCTGCGGCTCCACCCAGCCCCACCCACCGGCGGCCGGCCGGCGATGGGTAACGATCGACAGCGCGTCTGGCGGCGTCGCTCGGGCCGTGGGGGCCGGGGCGAGTCTGTGCCCCATGACCCGGCCAGAGGGCGGCCGCCCGCGCTCTCTCCCGCCCAGACAAAGCCGTCTGTCGGCCGGCCGGCCGCCGACACTCGTCTGGTGTCTGCCGTCAGCACGTGCAGGGTCGCACGACGCCGGGCCCACCGGTCGGGCGCGATACTGACCGGTGTTCATCATGATTACTGATTGATATCATACATCATGATACATCGTGATTCACCTTATTCATGCTTAACATGGGTTTAGAAAAGGGCGATCGTGTCTCCTCAAACCTCTTGGACTTTTTAACTTTGCTACAGAACAATTTGATCAGGGAAATCAGGTTGATGTAGCATATCTTGACTTTAGTAATTATTAAGGCCTTTGACAAGCTACCTCATAAATGGTGAACGATGCAGCTTCAGGTCCATGGTATTGCAGGTAACATCTTAAAATGCATAGAGTTGTGGCTATCAGATAGACAGCAGAGAGCGACGCTAAATTGTACAAAGTCATCATAGCAAAATGTTCTTAGTGGAGTCCCCCAGGGGTCGGTACTGGGGCCACTACTGTTTATTATATTTGTAAATAACATTGAAAGTGACCTAAGCAGTAAGGTTCTGCAATTTGCGGATGATTTGAAGGTCATTAGAGCAATAACGGGTCACAAAGAGCATATCTCGCTGCATACAGACTTAGACGAACTTGTAAAGTGGTCCGAAGAATGTTAAATGCAATTTAATTTTGATAAGTGCAAAATCATGCGTGCAGGTAGGCAGCATATGAAGGCTACATACTTGATGGGTGGCCAAGTACTATCGGTGACTCAACAGGAGAAGGACTCAGGTGTTATTCTAAATACAAAATTTCCGGCACCAGAACAGACCAAGGAAGGTAGGAAGAAGGCACTGATAATGCTTGGGGCAATAAATAGGAATGCATCATACCGAAGTGAGGAAGTCATCAGGAAGCTTCACTGTGCATATATCAACCACATCTGGAATACTGCGCCCAAGCTTGGTCTCCTAGTTATGAAAAAAATTTTTTTTTTAGAGAGAGAGTACAAGAGGACTACAAAAATGGTCAATGGTATAAGCAGACTGGCATGTGAGGAAAGATTGAAGAAAATGAACATGCTTTCACTTAGATATAAAAGGCTGAGAGGAGATCACATCGTGGTCTTTAAATTAATCCATTGTCAGGAAAAGAGATATTTCAGGGAAATGTTTGAATTTAACAGAAATGATGCAATTAGAGGTCATCAGTTCACAATTAAAGTTAACCACAGCAGGACAAGGTTGAATCTTTACTCACTAACAGGGTAGTAGAACACTGTAACCAGCTGCCAGAAACAGTTGTCTGTAGCAGCACATTGAACATCTTTAAAAACAGCATGGACAATAATTATAAGAATAGAGGGTTTGCTTTTCAGTATTCCAGGGAGCGCTGATCGAAGGATTTGGTGGGCAATTTGTTGAGTGTCTAGAGTGCAACCAATAAGGGCCATTGTGGCTCATATCTGCACTGATATTTCATGTCTTTATGTATTGAACACTAACAAATAGAAGAAGAGCCAAATGAAGCTGATGTCCGGAATAGATTGCGTCACGGCAGATTAGTTTTTTTTTCGGCGCCGCAGTGATTGCATTAACCGCGATATGAGCCTGACCACATTGCGAAGACTTTTCGTTACAAATAGCGCTTGCTAACCTGTTATTTTGCGGACAAGAAATCTCCAATCAGTTGACATACTAGTTAATGCTATCATGAGTCAAACTGCAGTTCACCCATCTGTTTCAACTTGCCGTACGGTGTTCGCTACCCTCCCACTACACTTCGCAGCGTGCCTATACACCTGTCGTCTGAGCCACATTCGTGTCTGATCACCATTTCCTTGGCAGTCAGCTCCGCCTACCACCGGCAGGCACCAATGGTGCTCCACCTGCTGCCAGGGGGCGGCAGCTGTGTGGCGCTCCGGGCCACGAAGCGGCCTGCGTGGGACGCAAGCTGGGGGGGGCGCCGCCGCCGTCGAGCCAGCCAGTCGATAGGCAGAAGCGGCGCAGCTGGCGGCAAACACGGCGCGGCCCGGAGCGCCGCTATTGACCCGACCGCTCGCCGAGGCGCGTGTCACTGCGTGACCCGGTCGCCCCGCCGACCTGGCGGCCCCGGTAGCTCCGGCGACCCCGGCGGCGACCCCGGCGCGTCCGAACGCCGCTTCCGGGCGGCGGCGGAGTTGCGGGACCAGCCGCGGAGCGCGCGACCTTGGCAATGGCCGGTCATCTCGGCACTGTGCAGGCCCCAGCCGGGGCGGGGCGCACCAGGCCGACCTGGACCGGCGCAGAGCGGACCCGGGCGAAACACACAGAAGACGGGCGGGAGAGGCTGGCGGAGCGCGGGTTCGGAACTGAACGGATGGGGGGGGGGGGGGGGCATGATGAGGACTGTACGGACAAGACCGGGCACTTCTCTCAGCCAGCCGGGTCGCGGCGGGGCTGGACAGGGGATGTCGTGCAGCAGCAAGTCGGCTGCATACCGACCGATCGGCAGCGAGCATTCCGCAGCAGACAGAGCCAGGTGCACACCAGCCGGCGGCCGACGAGTTCAACTCGTCAGAAGCAAAGCAAACTCGCTTTCGTGTGGCTTGACCGGATCTCCGCTCCACTCGATGTGTAATGGGGAGGAGCAACGGGATTGAAAAGACGCCGAGGTATTGAATGCGCAACCCGAAGAACAGCATCAGACAGGACAAGGATGATTGGACGATTAGGCTAATTACAGATATTTGCAGAGGGGCATTTACAAATTGGATGCTCAGGTGGCATTCACCATCGGTCATAAATGCATGCAGAGTCGAGCGAGCGATACCACAGAGTCCAGCGAACGATACCACAGATTCGGACGATACCATGGAGGAGGCGAATCGACGATTGGGCTCGATTGCCGTCCGGCTCCTAGGTCTAGCATCCATGACCAGGAAACGCAGACTTGACTAAAACAACTGGGTTTTAGCCATATCAAGTGTCCTGAAGGTGCTTGAATTTTTTTTTGGTGTTGCCACTCCCCCCACCATTATTTGCAGTCCTGAATAGTCACATAGCAGCATTCAGATCCGCGTGAGGAACGCTTGTTCTTCCCGAAATGCTAACATGGGCCCGGTTTCATCAATCTGCATGAAATCATAGTTTTCAAATAAAAAGCACGCCTACAAATCACGTTTCACGCTTTTCCCAGTTTCACTAATAAAATACGTACCTTTACAAATTGTGTCGTATAATTTCTATGAATCTACGTAGAAATTCTATGAATCATATTATTGTCAATTCTGATTTTGGTCGTTATGTAATCTCAAGGTACATATCCAGGTAAATGCATCCAAATTTGTACTCACCTAGGCAGCACTCACATAGGTACCTAACTACCTACATAGCCTGCCAAATGGAAAGGTACCTACCAAGGTGGATACCGGTGTCCTTCAAGTATTACTAAGTAGGTATGTAGGTACCTACCTACCTAGGTAAATCCTAACCTACCCATATTGGATAGGCGGACCATTCCTCACTCACATCTGAACATTGTTCAATACCTTGACTTCACAATCGGCCACGAGATCACGTCTGAATGCCATATGCTTACAATGGTCATTTATCAATCAATAACTACGCAAATACAACATATCAACAGTTGCACCAGAAACGCCACACAACTCGACCTCGAAACCGACGAGCACGTGTGGGCGTGCTGCCAGCTACGAATTAGTGACTATCGTCAAATATCGCTAGTTTTGGCGCCATTTATTACCCGCCATGGAAAAATACCCGCACTTTACCAAAGCGTGATATGTTTTTATTCAGTTCTAATTCTGCTGATATTTTTAGACAAATTTAATGTGGGTGCAGTCGGTGCAGGGGACAGGGGTTGGTTGCTGCCGGCATCCCTCCAAGCTATTCAGACTGGCCCTGATAGTACTCTATGTCTGGCCTGTCTGGCAGCTTCATGCCGACTAGTGTTGTAAATGGCTCACACGCTTGACCTTCATTTGCACGGGTATGAAGATAGGTACATCCGGTATCATAATCATGAAATATAATACGTCTAATTTGGTGTATTAAAAAAGGAAGTTTTTTTTTTGTACAAACAACGTTCAACTCTTTGGAATAAAAAAAAAATCATCTCAGCGTCCCTTGTCAGCACTGTAACCATGGGCGATTCCAGCACGTTCCGGGTGTGGTTAGGTAACATCAATGAGGTGCAGCGGTGGAAATATTCTTCGTCCAATCGCATGCCTCGAGTCGATCGCGATACTGCCACCCTAACCTACATGTTCCCTGGGTTTGCCTCTGTCACGCGGGACGGCACGGCCATCACCATTGTTTACATAGTGGCAGAGTTTTTTTTTAGGCGGTCTTGGCGCCATGTGGCGGGTAAGTTGGAGTTGGCTTCTGGGATGAAAAATATTGCACAAATATTCATCCAGTGCTTACAGGCATGTTGTCCTTGGCTAGATCATTGTTAATGGAAATGCATTTCATAGTAATATGCACAAATCAAGATGTATGCATATGCATAGTAATCTCACTTCATATGAAGTAGGTAAGTAGGTAAGCTGCTGAATCGTGAAATCGTCAATTCGTAATATTGATGAAACTGGGCCATGGTTCTGATTCCGGTGCCGAACATTCAGAATGGAAAAGTTGTGGGTTCGAGTCCCGTCTGCCGGCCAATCAGCGTGAGAGAATGGCAAACGTTCGACGCGTCGCAAAAACCAACAACCATCAATAACCAATAGTTTTGCCTCCTGTAAACATACGCATATGCAGTGTGCATCCCCTGAAACAGAGCGACACTCCAGCACCTTTTGGCTTGCTATTAAATTGGGTGACCCAACTTAAGTGTTCAAATATCCTGTCCAAAACACAAAACGAATAGTTGCTGGGGACAGGTGGAAGAATGGTTCATTTCATCCAGATCATTTGTTATCCGTCTCGAAACCAAATAATACAGCGGAAGGCGTTCTGAACTGTTAGTCAAACGAATTCTGGGAGAGTCGCACCAAGACTCACGCACTTTTTCCTTCCATTTTGAACACCCGGCAAAGTCAGCCAGCGAGACATATGGGCCTCATATGGGGCGGTGAGCCAGCACAAAACAGGCTTCGGCGGAGACCGGGCGCGGCCGGGCACCGTCCAAGTCGTAAATTCCCGCTTGTTTTCTTCCCTCAGCGACGTTTGCATGTAGAAGCGTCGCTTATTTTCCGAGCACGTCAGGTCGAAACGACGCGCGGCCCTGCGCTGGCGCCTTGTTGGCATCACACCGGAGAACCGCCGGCTGAAGTTCTCGTTTGGCCGCGCTGATGCAGTCGTCACCAGCCGGCCGAACTGTGGCCGCCAGACGGCTTCACGTTCACTGCTGAACGTGTGGGCCCCGTGGAGCCGCTGCCCTCTTCTGAGCAGGCCCCGTGGACGCCGGACTTTATATTCACTGCCGAACGCGTAGCTTTTGTGGAGCCGTTGCCATCTTCTAATAAGCCCCCGATCGGCCACAGAAGCTGGGTTAAGAGGTTGCGCAATCACCGCTACTATTCGTCGAGGGGGCACTTGGCCAACTACGCGCAACATAGTGCGTTTGCAAGGTGAAACGAAATCTTCGGGCGTCAAAGCACCATAACACATACGGCGATATGAGAAGTCTGGCGGTACCATAGAGGATGCTGATTGATACCAGAGTCGGGAGATACAACAGAGTCTGGCGAACCACGAAGGACGCGGATTGATATCACAGAATCTGGCGTTACCACGGAGGACGTTGATCGATACCACAGAGTCAGATGATACCACAAAGGACGCCAATTGATACCGCCGAGTACGGCGATAACATGGAGGACGCGGATCGATACCAGAGTAGGGTGATACTACATATAACGCGAATCGATAACACATAGTCGAGCGAGCGATACCACAGAGTGGGGCGACGCCGCAGAGTCGGGAGTTACCATCAAGGACGCGGATCGACACCAAAAATTCGGGAAATACCACAAAGTTTGGTGATACCATGGAGGAGGTGGATCGATACCACAGAGTCGGGCGACACCATGGAGGAGGCGAATCGATACCACAGAGTCGGGCGACACCATGGAGGAGGCGAATCAATACCACAGAGTCGGGCGGCACCATGGAGGAGGCGAATCGATACCACAGAGTCGGGCGACACCATGGAGGAGGCGAATCAATACCACAGAGTCGGGCGGCACCATGGAGGAGGCGAATCGATACCACAGAGTCGGGCGGCACCATGGAGGAGGCGAATCGTCGACCGGGCTCGGCTGCCGTCCGGCCCCCTGGTCCCGCAACCATGACCAGGGGACGCAGACACCGCCCCTGCGGCGATAGACGGGTGGGTGGGGGTGGGTGGGGGAAGGGAGTGCCCAAAGGGTGGACACGGAACGAGCACGTCGCTGCCCACGCACTCTCTCCCTCTGCCGGCGTCCTCTCCAGTCAGCTTCCGCCGTGTCGCCTCTCACGGCGACGGCTCGACGCCGTCAGCGACGGTCGGGTCTCAATCGGCCCCCGGGGAGCGCGCGAGCATTCGCCGAGCGCCAACGACCTCTTAACAGCCAGTTGGGCGCTGGATGAGATGTAAGAGGATAGAAGAAGTGGTACAGATTCGTGAAGTCACACCCTATTAATATTAATATGTTAATACTCAAGCTGACCTATTGATTTCGACGCCATTACTTTGGGCAAAGTGTCGGCATTTGCGAATCATGAGCCGGCGTGAGTTGCCATGCCGGCTGGCCCGCACCATCACCAGTGGGTTAAGGTTGGCCCGCACCATCACCACTGGGTTAGGGTTGGCCCGCACCATCACCACTGGGTTAGGGCTGGCTCGCACCATCACCACTGGGTTAGGCGTCCCGGCTGGCCCGCACCATCACCACTGGGTTATGGCTGGCCCGCACCATCACCACTGGGTTATGGCTGGCCCGCACCATCACCACTGGGTTAGGGCTGGCCCGCACCATCACCACTGGGTTAGGGCTGGCCCGCACCATCACCACTGGGTTAGGGGCTGGCCCGCACCATCACCACTGGGTTAGGGCTGGCCCGCACCATCACCACTGGGTTAGGGCTGGCCCGCACCATCACCACTGGGTTAGGGCTGGCCCGCACCATCACCACTGGGTTAGGGCTGGCCCGCACCATCACCACTGGGTTAGGGCTGGCCCGCACCATCACCACTGGGTTAGGGCTGGCCCGCACCATCACCACTGGGTTAGGGCTGGCCCGCACCATCACCACTGGGTTAGGGCTGGCCCGCACCATCACCACTGGGTTAGTGCTGGCCCGCACCATCACCACGGGGTTAGGGCTGGCCCGCACCATCACCACTGGGTTAGTGCTGGCCCGCACCATCACCACTGGGTTAGTGCTGGCCCGCACCATCACCACTGGGTTAGGGCTGGCCCGCACCATCACCACTGGGTTAGGGCTGGCCCGCACCATCACCACTGGGTTAGTGCTGGCCCGCACCATCACCACTGGGTTAGGGCTGGCCCGCACCATCACCAGTGGGTTAGGGCTGGCCCGCACCATCACCACTGGGTTAGGCGCGCCGCTTCAGGAAGCACACCCGGCGGCGGCGGCGGCGGCGGCGGCGGCGGCGGCCCGTTACCAGGCGCGGCACCAGACGCGTCTATTGATTGTCCCCTGCAGCCAGGTCCAAAGACCCCTGTCGGCATCCCCGAGGCCGGTCAACGCCCTCGGGCGGCTCGGGCGGGCCGGCGTGGCGCCACCCACCTGCCGAACATGGCGGCCCGTCGGTGGCATCAGCCGGCCCAGCTGCCCGGAGGGGCAGGCTGGTCCGCCAGCTGGGTGGGATAGTCTGTAGTCAGTCGATACTGAATGGAGAGCCCACATATGGGCCAGTAGCGCTGCTTGGAGCGGGGACACTGCCCCCTCTCTCCGACCGGTCAGATTGCCGGTATTTTGAGAACATCGCAGGTGCATACGTACGAGTTTTGGCCAAGATGCTGGCACACACTTCTGTCCCTCTTCGGTCCTCCGAATAAATGTTCGGGCTGCATATCTGATGTTGGATATGCAGATATGCAGGTATGCAGCTACGTGCATTGCTGCCGTTTCTTGACTTCGCTTCACTTTCAAATTGCTTTTGGAAAAGTCAACTCGATGCTGCATGCGACTTTCATGACATGAGACAGGCGCTCAAAATATTGAACACACTTTGGAAAAAATATGCTCGCATTTCAATAAAACTTCATTCCGGAACCTAAATCTACGGATTAGTTAACTAGTCCACGGACTTCGGCACTGAGCCTGGGAATGCAAAATCATTACGGACTGGTCTCTCTTGCAAAGGACAGGAACTGAAAACGCTACGTTACGTTCGCCAAAAGAACGGGGAGAAATACTCGCTGACCGGAAGAAGGGGGGGGAGTGAAGAACCTCGTGGTTATATTTTGTTTGCAATTTTGTCAGGACGTTTGATCACGCTTTGCACTACAACACACTAAATACAGTATTTTAGTAACGGTGCGTATTTGACTGACGAGTAATGAAGTGCTCACCTCATTCAGTTGCTCTGCGTAGCACCGGCGAGTCGGCATCTATACCATATCAAACCGTTTCCTGCTTCTTAAGTAACCGACCAAAATCGACTACGCTGAGCCGACTCGAGGACCACCTGACGAGCTCGCGGTTTGGAGAGAGAGGTCACGTCTCCTACCCCTCCAAGGGGGATATATGCCATCAATCAATCAGTCCGCCCCATGCGTCGCCCGTCCGTGGACCTGCAGGCAGAGCCGGGCTTCCGGTTCCCGCTGGCCTCGGTGCTGAACCAGGACGCGCTTGAGTTCTTCAGTTCGCCGAGGAGCAGGTTCGGCGTGGACACCAACGCGTCCTCCACCGGGGCGCTGTACCGGGTGTGGCTGCTGCTGATCAGAGCGTCGCCGACTGCCCCCAAGGCAGCGCTGGTGTGTCCGCATGCTGCTGAGCCTCATCAGCCAGGCGCCAGCCCGCAGCTGGCAGCAGCTGGCAGCAGCTCAGCAGTTGGAAGCGGCTCACCAGCTGGCAGCAGCTCACCAGCTGGTAGCAGCTCAGCGGCTGGCAGCAGCTCAGCAGCTGGCAGCAGCTCAGCAGCTGGCAGCAGCTCAGCAGCTGGCAGCAGCTCAGCAGCTGGCAGCAGCTCAGCAGCTGGCAGCAGCTCAGCAGCTGGCAGCAGCTCAGCAGTGGCTCAGCAGCAGCTCGGCAGCGGGTAGCGGCTCAGCAACGTGACGCATGAGCGGTGGTATGGCAGCTGAAGCGGCTGTTCCCATATACCTACCAGGCCATTGCGTCGCTGACACGGGCGACAGTGTTGACCCAGAAGCCGGCTGGGTAACGTGGCGGTGGGCGACAGCTCACCGAGCGGCCATAGTCCACGGTACGCAGTGGGCTGTGTTGCGCACAAGCGTGCCAGCGTGGACCCTACCCGGGGTGCGTCGAGCCGCAATCTGCCGAGGGGAGAGGCCCCGTGCGGGGCGAGATAGTTCATCATCCTCAGCCGGGATAACCCCTCCGTTGCCAGCGAAACCAAGCTTGCCGCGTTCCAGGAGCTGGAGTGAGTGAGCTTTCAATTCAAGAAGCTACCCCGATAGAACTGAGCGAACGGGTCGACCAGGGGAAGCTGGCCTACCTGCTCGTGACTAAGGAGAGGTTGTTGTTGCACGGTTGGATGAAGGACACAGCCAGACAGTTTTGACAGTGAGCGGACAATTGGATGGGGTGGGGAAGACTGCACAGTTAAGGTCCATGTGCTCGCCCAGAACGCTGACGCCCAGCATTCACCAGTCGATGCTGGCGCCCTTGCGTCGGTGTTAAAATAATGGTTTTTCGTCAGGTGTGAGATGTCGAAACGAGCACAGTAGGATGTCGAAATTTGCCATGCACTTACTGTTTATTTTAATTGCGATTAAAAAGTGGTTTGATGTTTTTCAGACCATGGGAGCCAAATGACCCTGTAGTCGACACACCCTAAAACCGAAATAATCAATCAATGTCTTTCAAACTCAAATTTGATGGTGTACTTGTGAATGGTGTACATATGATTGTACCATTATCATTAGTTTTGAGATTCATCATTTAGAAAGACCTATATTTGGGATAGGAAGAATAATACCAATGCTATAAACTAGTATTGTATGCCATACCATATTGTAGGTAATCCCTCTACATACAATTGTGTTCCGAAATGTTCGTGTACCACCATTTCTTATCGACAGCATGAGCACGACGCTCATAAAAGACATACTGTTAAACAGGAGACACAAAGACTTCATAAGCACGCATCAAGGAGCAGGACGTCGATACTTCTTTGAGACGGATGTCGATTGAGTGTTCAGGAAGTGGTATATCGCACCCAATTTCACGACTAATTTATTGCCGCCTTGCGGGGCCAGGATCGGCGTGCCGGCCCGGCGCGTCGTCAGCGCAAGCTGGAGCCGTTGCGGGCACGGACCAGCCGAGCTGGACCCAGGTGCCGGCCCGGCGCGTCATCAGCGCAAGCTGGAGCCGTTGCGGGCACAGACCAGCCGAGCTGGACCCAGACACCGGACGACACCACAGCTCGACGGACGACAGACACGAGGTCACGTCCCGCCCCGGCCGTCGGCGGTGCCCTCTGCCACAATAAACTCGTGCATCTAGCATTCGAGCGGCCGCAGGGGATCAGTAATTGGATAGTAAATTCACCTGCCATGGATGCTTAGCTTTATTTACCGTGGCTATATATCGCAGCTGGCCACCGGGAACAGACAAGCACGCCTCATGACAACGGGTCACGCTTTGGGAGATCTCCAACCTGTCGTACAGTGCAACAGTCCCAGATTCACACAGCTTGCACCGTGCATGCGTGCACACTGCACAGACCTGCTGGACGATGCTGCAAGCCGCATCAAAGTCCAGTCTGCAGAGAGCGCATTAGAGTCGGAGGAGCGGCAGTCACAGTTCTGCCGACGGCAGTCAGAGCAGGCCGTGTACGACCCTGACGCTCAAATTGCTTCGTCATGAACTGTAGGCAAATGCATGCCGTGGGCAGATGGACCACACCTCACAGGATACGGGCTGAGATACTGAGCAGGTCACTTTGAAAACTGACCGGTTTCGCTCCTAGGGGCGGCTCCTGTTTCAGCTCAGTAGCTGTCACCGGGTAATGTCGGTTGCGGATAAGACCGGCGCTTGAGCAGACCAGCATCAAACAGTGCTTAACGTAGACACTGCAAATTATTCGGACTAATATTGCAAACTCGTCGCCAACGAAAAGTCTACGGCGCAGACAACAGACCTCAACTGCGCCCGGTACAAGTTTTCAAACGTCACGGCGTAAAACCCCGCCAGTCCTGCGCTGCGTCATCGCAATGCTTCCCGGGCGGCACGCGAGGAAGGCTGACGCATCGGTGGTCCGGCCGCCTCCATGTCTCGAGCTCGCCTGCGTGTTCAGCAGTCGGCGACGGCCTCCATGTCTCGAGCGCGGCTGCGTGTTCAGCAGTCGGCGACGGCCTCCATGTCTCGAGCGCGGTTGCGTGCTCAGCAGTCGGCGACGGCCTCCATGTCTCGAGCGCGGCTGCGTGTTCAGCAGTCGGCGACGGCTCATGTCTCGAGCCGGCTGCTGTTCAGCAGTCGGCGACGGCCTCCATGTCTCGAGCTCGCCTGCGTGTTCGGTCGGCGACGTCCATGTCTTGCCCTGCTGTTCAGCAGTCGGCGACGGCCTCATGTCTAGCTCGCCTGCGTGTTCAGCAGTCGTGACGGCCTGCATGTCTTACCCCTGCCTGCTCAGCAGTCGGCGACGGCCTCCATGTCTCGAGCCGCTGCGTTTCAGCAGTGGCGACGGCCTCCATGTCTCGAGCCCGCCTGCGTGTTCAGCAGTCGGCGACGGCCTCCATGTCTCGAGCGCGGTTGCGTGCTCAGCAGTCGGCGACGGCCTCCATGTCTCGAGCTCGCCTGCGTGTTCAGCAGTCGGTGACGGCCTGCGTGTCTTGAGCCCCCTGCCTGCTCAGCAGTCGGCGACGGCCTCCATGTCTCGAGCGCGGCTGCGTGTTCAGCAGTCGGCGACGGCCTCCATGTCTCGAGCCCGCCTGCGTGCTCAGCAGTCGGCGACGGCCTGCATGCCTCGAGCTCGCATGCGTGTTTAGCAGTCGGCGACGGCCTCCGCCCGGCCCGCCCGACCCGCCCGGCGCCAGCACCGATCCGCGAGCGGGCCGCCCCGCTGGCCCACTGCCCGCATGCCAAGCAGGCCCGGAAACGGGCGGCCCGGCGCCGCGACACCAGCGCAGAGTCGGCCCGGCCGCGTCCGGCTGCAGTCGGCGCCAGAAACGCCCGCCAAAAGTGCAGAGCGAACACGTCCGGCCAGCAATAAGGCGCCGAAACGTCGACGTTCGCTCGGCGGCGGTGCGTCGGGGGCGGCGCGCGACCAACGACCGCCGACGGTCGACCTCCGCCCGAGGGCGAACCACAGCGCCGAGCCGACGTGGCGACTGCGCTGCCGGCGCCCGCGACCGCCCCCGCACGGGCTCGGCCACGCCCAATTTGTCAACGCGGCCTCGTATGTCACGGCTAAGCAGATTCTGTCGTCGCGCCGCCGGCCGCCACCGTCTCAGCGTCGAGGTGCGGCCGGCGATGATTTGGCGCGAGTCGGCCGCGTCTACCACGGCGAATCACCTGGCGCCAAACGACCCGGCGCACCCGCCACACATGACGACTAATCTGCGCAAATTACTGTCGCCGCACCCTCACCGCCAGACGGCGAAAAAGTCGGCAACGAAAAACCGCAACATAGAAAACGACGTTCAGCATGACGACACCAACACGCAGCGTCATCGGTGACGACTATCACGTGACACATGAACGGCACGTCCCACCGCGCCGGTGACGTGGCGTGGCGCCTCCGCGTCACATGTGGCGTGTCGTGACGTCACGGTTACGTAAGCGGCGGCGGCGGCGGCGACGACGCCTGGTTCCCGGCAGCGTTAGTGCAAACACGCGGCACGAGGGCGGGCTGGGCCGTGGCGGGGGAGGGGGAGGGGGCTGAGCCTGGAGTGGGGATATCACAAGCCGCACGCTGCGCCGTCCAGAAACGCGCAGTCATGCCTGCGGCCCACGCAAAAACACCCGCCCCGAGGCCTGTGTACGGCAGATGAGGGCTGTGGCTTTACGCAGAAGCCGCCGCTTTAAAACTGACTGAGCGTAGCGTGGAACAGATAAGGCCACACCCGGTGCTCAGTGTTTATACGACCAGTCTGACCGGCTCGCAGCTCGACTGTCCTGTGCCCCTGCCTACGCTTGGAGGAGTGGCATCAGCTGGACTTGTCGTTAGTGTTGTGCAGTAATGTTCTGCTACAACGCACTGTTGTAACGTTCCGAAATTGTTGCATTGTAGCCGCCGCCCGATATGATGGTCTCCGCTGGCAGCTCCGATCAGGGCACTAGCTCATCCGACCACAGTTGACCGTCAGCTCTCCGACCACAGCTGACCGTCAGCCATCCGACCACAGCTGACCGTCAGCCATCCGACCATAGCTGACCGTCAGCCGTCCGACCATGACTGACTGCCGGCCATTTCATCATGGCTGACCATCAGCTATCCGAGCGTGCCTGACAGTCAGCCACAGGACCGTGGCTGTCCGTCAGCCATCTGGTCATTGCTGACCGTCAGCCATCTGGTCATGTCTCACGTTGTCTCTCCACCAACCTTCACATACTTCACAGTTCCGTCGCTGACGTGGCGGCCAATTAATAGGTGCTACGTACATAGTGCAGAAAGGCCCGACTTTCCTGGTGGCCAGCCATTGTAGAAATGTTAAAAATAAACTTAACCTTCATGATCCAGGAATGACTCAATGTTGTGAAAATTGTAAAGATGCACTGTGACATTTCGGTCATAGGCCATTGTCAAGCAATGCACTCTTTGCGACCGGCGAACAGGTCAAAAATTCAAATTGATGCAGGCACAAACACTCGACAAAAACCATTCACCACCACACGTACCCATAAACATCGAAAAAGAAAGAAAAACCGAACGTACACATGCACAGACAAGGACGGCAGAACCAATGCCAATATCGTGTCAGCGTGTGGTGACCCGTTAGAGAAACTGCCCTGGCTAACGTGTCAAATATTGACCCAAGTATTGGGATTGATTCCAGCACATCTCCACAACAAGAAGTCCTACCCAAACAAAGTGAAATAAAAATTTCCTCGTTCTCCCCCGGCAGGAGCTATCGCTTTCACAATGGACGTGAGGAACATTCATGGTAGCACACCGATGAAGGAAGGTATAGCCGCGATCATGGAAATAATCACCGATAATTCGAATGGTGTCTACCTCTTTCGGCTTACGTTAAAAGACTGTGCCCAGGTATTTCACCACATTTTAATAACAACAGAATACGCCTTGGGGAAGTACTTTTCAAGCAGGCTAAGGGCGTAGAGATGGGGAACAGGTGTGCCCCATCGCCCGCTGTAGCCTTTACGCATTCTCTTGAGTCGAAATTCCTAAATAGCATCATGTTGAAACCAGGATTTTATCTGAGTGCATTGACGACATCTTTGGAATTTGGACTTATCGACTGAAAATGAAAACCCTCCTCGAATGTCACGCTAACATCAATGCCACTCATCCGGACATTTCCTTTACTATAGAGTACACGTTCGCTTCAAATTCCATTAAAGTTTTATACACCCTGTTCACTGTCGGCGCGAATGGGTCATACACCACTGAGCTGTACATAAAGCCTATGACGGCGCTTGTCGTCCTTCACTACAGCTCAGCACATCCCATAACCACGAAAACTTCAGTGCTTAATGTACAAATAATGAGAGTGACCCGCATTTCCTCAGACGAAGCCGCGTGTAGACGGAGTCTGCAGAAAATGCGCGACCTCTTCCTGGCCAATGGGTACCCGGCTTGGAAAGTGTCGCTGGCCCTTGACCAGGGAATGGCCCTGTTCAAGCGTTACTGTAAAAGGAACAATGTCCGACACCACCATGCCAGAAACGAAAAGGAACCAGACTACACCTATGTGCGATTACCTTTCATCACCGACAAACTTTGGCGGACGGTAAACGAAATTTTACGTTCATCAGAACTAAACAAAATTAGAATCGCGTCGTACAGCGGACCGTCCATAAAATGTCATCTGGTAAGGTCAGCTCTCAGCATCCCCACTTGCCCTTCAGATAACAAAAAATGTCCCACGTGTGGTAATGGTCTGAGAGGAAGATGTCGAATAAAAAATGTAGTTTATAAGGTGATGTGCAGCACTTGTCCGTCCGTCCGTCCGCTTTCTATGTATGGAAAACGATATGCCCAGTAAGGGAAAGATTCGGTGATCATTTAGGGGCTGCACGTATCTGACGTTCCTTCATTCCCCTAGGCGAACACATGACCGAGCATCACTTCAATATGAACCATTCGGAAACCAAAGAAAATTTAAATGTAGATATCCTAGGCATACCGAAAGATGGTGCGGACTAAAACATCTTAGAATCCCTTTTCATTCGTGAGCTGAAAATGAGTATGAATTCCCAACAATCGTCATGGCATGCAGCGTAGGTTACCAGTTTTGCCGATGTTTTGCGTGTGGCTGACAAATTATCTCGTGCGTTAAAGTCTTAGAGAACTGCCCTTAAAGAAAGGCCTATGAATTGTATATTGATGTGTGTAAACGGTATAACCTTGATGTCACAACTGCGTACCGTCTGCTGCCAGGTGGTGGTTATTGGTTTTACGACACCTCGACCGTTGGGTCAGGTAGCGTCGCAAATCTTTCACGCCGAATGGTTGCGGGTGAAGAGTAGCGACAGGTGAGGCTCGAACCCACAATCTTTCGATTGTGAGACGGGCAACTTACCCCTAGACTACTCGTCCCCTGCCGCCCGGTGGACACGTTCGTCTCGCGACGGCTTCCACCTGCCGCCCCTGTCTATGCAAGTGTACGTTAGGTTTTTTCTTCTTCTTTTTTTTGGTGTTTATGGGTGCGTGTGGTGTTTTTTCATTGCCTTTTTACCGCAGTGGAAGTGGTGAACGGATTTTGTTGACTTTTGTGCCTGCAGCAATTTGAATTTTCGACCTGTTCGCCGATCGCACCGAGTGCATTGTTTGACAATGTCCTATGGACACCACGTTGTTCACGTAGTGCTGCAGAGCGGTGGACTCACCGTGATCGCCGCCGCCGCGCACCATGTCGTTCAGGTAGTGCTCCAGGGTGCGCATGCTGTCCAGAGGGCTGACGCCAGACGGCGGACACAGCCCATTCCGCTCCTGGCGACGGACAAACAGCGTCAGACCGGCACCAACCGACACCACACCACACCACATCACATCACATCACATCACACCACACCACATCACACCACACCACACCACACCACACCACACCACACCACACCATACACACCACACCACACCACATCACACCACACCACACCACATCACACCACACCACACCACATCACATCACACCACACCACACCACATCACATCACACCACACCACATCACATCACACTACACCACACCACGCCACATCACATCACATCACATCACATCACACCACATCACACCACACCACATCACACCACATCACACCACATCACACCACACCACATCGCACCGCACCACACCGCACCACACCACACCACACCACACCACACCACACCACACCACACCACACCACACCACACCGCATCACACCACACCACACCACACCACACCACACCACACCACACCACATCACACCACACCGCACCGCACCGCACCGCACCACACCACACCGCACCACACCACACCACACCACACCACACCACACCACACCACACCGCACCGCACCACACCACACCACACCACACCACACCACACCACACCACACCACACCACACCACACCACATCGCACCGCACACCGCACCACACCACACACACACCACACCACACCACACCACATCACACCACACCACACATCACATCACACCACACCACACCACACCACATCACACCACACCACACCACACCACACCACACCACACCACACCACACCACACCGGAGCGGCCCGTCAGACCAACCAACAGCGCATTACAGTGTCGACAGAGTCCAGCCGAGTCCGGCCGGACCCACTTCCAACCACAGCCGGACTCGCGCCCGACTCCGTCCAGGGGGGTCCACTGCAGTGGCACGTGGCCAGCCAGGTCGTGTGATGATCGCTCCTGGCCGAGCCCACGCTCCTTTCGAGGGACAGGATTGAGTTGCGCGGCGACTAATACCCACTCGATGTATTCTGTCGCGATAACATATGAGGTCGCCCCCGTCACGGTGTCGACCCGGCACGAGCGAGTCGTCCCAGCCGTCTCTTCCCATTGGCCCGCCTCACTTTGTCGTCGGCACGAGACGGCGAGTTCCGCCAGTGAGCCGATAGCATGGGATCGTCCTCGAGTCGTGTGCGACTGGGCGGAGTCTGGGGCGCACGTGCCGAGGTTCCCTCTCATCGGCAAAATGAGGCCGCCCGTATGAGCACCCAACCACACCGGCAGCACCGCTCTTGGCGGTCGCACTGCACAGCGCCGTATCAATAACGGAACGTGGCGAGAAGCACCTCTTGCGACCGGCGTCTGAAGAAATGCCCGGCCCACACCCCAGGCGCGAGGCTGCACAGCAAACTTATCCAGCTTCGTACAGCGCTCGCATTCACCGGACCCCACGTTGATACATAGGCGTGGCTGCTGGATCCCAACACAGTCGGGGGGATCAATGCGGCGTCAGCGGTCGGCGTCGATACGGGCGGTACACGGCGGCCGGACCACGGATAATGAAGACGCGATCAACACTGGGACCGAACAGACGGGGCGGGGAGCTGCCGGGGAGATGGATCGCAGCGCCGGCGGGATCGGTGGCGGGGGGCACACACAATGACTCTCCCGATTGGATAGATCTGCGTCAGCCGACGAGACGCTGGCCGTGGAGGGCCAAGTGTCCGGCTCTCGACGGACAGCGGACCACGGACGAGTGGCAGCTGGCCAGTCGCTGGCCGTGGAGGGCCAAGTGTCCGGCTCTCGACGGACAGCGGACCACGGACGAGTGGCAGCCGGCCAGTCGCTGGCCGTGGAGGGCCAAGTGTCCGGCTCTCGACGGACAGCGGACCACGGACGAGTGGCAGCTGGCCAGTCGCTGGCCGTGGAGGGCCAAGTGTCCGGCTCTCGACGGACAGCGGACCACGGACGAGTGGCGGCTGGCCAGTCGCTGGCCGTGGAGGGCCAAGTGTCCGGCTCTCGACGGACAGCGGACCACGGACGAGTGGCAGCTGGCCATTCGCTGGCCGTGGAGGGCCAAGTGTCCGGCTCTCGACGGACAGCGGACCACGGACGAGTGGCGGCTGGCCAGTCTCGCTCCCGAGGCGCACTGCGGCACAGCCGCCGACGCGGAAACCGGCCGCGGCGATTGCCAATCGGGCCGGTCTCCACCGCCGGCCGAGAGAGAGAGAGAGAGACAGGCGAATCGGCCGCAGCCCGATCGGCGACTGATCGACTTGTGCGCTCGAGCCGGCGGCGACAGGACAGGCCTCAGAAGATTTGCGGTCGGAACGACGAGGAGGACAGCCCATTTCGAACACCCCTGATTCTCAGGGCAGCCGATAAATGTCCAATGCCTTCAGTAGTGACATTACTTCATGCTGATCTGCACACGTTGACGAAGACAGCCGGTTATACGATGCACTGGAGCACTTACACACCCACATGCACGGCAGAGCAACAAATTGCGTGCGTCTGACAACCAAGAGATGTCAACCCGCTGATCTACAGCGTGAACGCCCGGATACAATGTTCGAGTCAGAAACTACCGAGATTTACGGCGCATCGGACAGGCTGTCAACACAGCAAATTCCGGGAGCTCATCGCATTTCCACAGCCTTTCCGCGCCGCACGATATTCCCACCCGGCCGCTATCGAGCCCAACCATAAAATGAATAACCGGACTTGTTTACGACGGGTGAATTTCCGTCCCGGGAGCGGCCGCACGCGCCGCGCTGCGCAACGGAAAACAACCGCCGCGCCGGCGCTCAGCATAACAGCGCAGCCGGGCTCAGCACCAGCGACCGGCCGGCCCACAATGCGCTGAAACGTCACGGCCCCTGGCGGGTAGACTGTGCCGCCGTGTCCGCCCGCCGCCGTGCATTCAGTTACTTCGGTGGGCGGTATTCGGTTGCGCCTGCCGCAACACGATCCACCCGGCAACGCCCCCCGACCCGCCCCCGTCCCGCGCCACACGCCCACCCCGCCCCGGCGAGCGCAAACAGCGCCGGTGACAGTGACAATTAGGCTCACCGCCACCACAGAATTGCAACAGCAGCGCCGACTCGAACAGGACGGCTCCAAATTACGGCCGGTTCGGTTTTGTGGGTGCGCGAAACCTGCATCGCGACCGTCCGAAACCGAACGCTGCGGAGAAACCGGTTCGTTCGCAGTCGAAAACACATACGCGGCAGCGTTCGCGGAGAGCGACTCGTTTGCTGGTTTCCACCTGTCGCGGCCACCTGCGCGAGGAAGGTGTGTGCCACCTGTGGTGGTGCTGCAGCTGCGGCGCGAACTGGCTCAGCTTCAAGCAGGGGCGGTGCAGGTGCAATGTCCACACACCACATTACGACGCAATGACCGCGCCGCCCACTGACCACCGCCCACTGGCCGACCGATCCACTGACCCGGTGGTGGACCCAATCAACGTTTTAGGACATGCTCATCCTGCCTTAGCCCCGCATAGACACATTGATACTCTTTTCGCTCTCATACTTCTTACTCTTTCATCTCAAGTTGTCAACAAATGAGGTTGTGGAGTGTGGAGTGCGAGATTACTGCCGGAAATCTTCCAGCATGGCGAAAATACAAAACACCCTGATCTCGACTCCCGGCGATGAAACGTTAACAAACAACCTGCTATAAACAACGCTCAGTCACGATTATCTCCGGCGGCGCTTCCGCTCTAATGGGCCTCAAAGTGTGGTATTTATAAACTGGCCTTGGCGTGATACGGAGCGCGACTGACAGGGCAGACTCGAGACCCCGCCACTGACTGGTCGCGCTCCGTCAGACTCGAGACCCTGACGGAGCGCGACCCCAGACCCCGACACACCCCAGCTGACAGAGCAGACTCGAGACCCCGACACTGACTGGTCGCGCTCCGTCAGACTCGAGACCCTGACGGAGCGCGACCCCAGACCCCGACACACCCCAGCTGACAGGGCAGACTCGAGATTGACACAGCAGACCTTAGAGATCTAAAGGCACAAGTGTCAACCTTTTGAAGAACACAGCTGGCTTCAGACTGACACAGCGGACCAGAGACTGACACGGCGACATGTCCTCAGATTAGGCTCCTGGCTGACACAGCGGACCTACGTCCATATAACAGGCTTCAGACTGACATAGCTGACCTTAGTGCCCAGACTAGGCTCCAGATTGGCACGACGGACCCGAAACTAAAATAGCGGACCTCAGTATCCAGACTAGGTTCCGGTCTAACTCAGCGGACCTCAGCCCTCAAAGTAGGTTCCAGACTGCAATGCTAAATTATTCGCGAAATAGGGCGCAATACACCACTAACTGAGCAATGCGCCGACGTGCTTCCCAGAGGAGTATCGACATCGTGCTTCTTGGTGTGTTTGTTAATCTCCATTCCTCATTGATAACTGTGTCCCGTTTTCAGGTATCATGCTTATGTTCACCATAACCGATTCCGGATCGCGATAACGAACATCCCGTAGCGCAATTCTAGGTAAAGGGATTACCTATGATCTGCTGTCATACAATGTCGGTTTGTATCATGGGTGTTGGTATCGTTATCGTTGATGTCGGTGTCACCAAATTCTAGCCTCTCAAAACACGCAAACGGGAACAGTGATATGTACGCAACTGTGTGAAAACTAGGCTTGTAGGACTTAACAATTTTTACTAACATTATTTCCATGGCGATGTCGACATCTTGCGCTACTCGTTTCACATCTCACAACTCACGAGAAAAAGAGCATCATTTTAGCACAACCAATATGACACTGCACACCTCAGTCCTCAGACTGGGCCACAGAATGGCACAGCGGAGCCCAGTCCCCAGACTATACTCCAGACTGACACAGCACATATCAGTCCCCAGACTATACTCCAGACTGACACAGCACATATCAGTCCCCAGACTAGGCTCTGGCCTGGCACAGCGGACCCTAGTCCCCAGACTATGCTTCAGCCTGACACAGCGGACCCTAGCCCCCAGGCCGATACAACGGACCCCAGACTCCAGACCAGGCTCCGGTCCGATACAGCGGACCCCAGACCCCAGACCAGGCTCCGGTCCGATACAGCGGACCCCAGACCCCAGACCAGGCTCCGGTCCGATACAGCGGACCCCAGACCCCAGACCAGGCTCCGGTCCGATACAGCGGACCCCAGACCCCAGACCAGGCTCCGGTCCGATACAGCGGACCCCAGACCCCAGTCCCCAGACCAGGCTCCGGTCCGATACAGCGGACCCCAGACCCCAGACCAGGCTCCGGTCCGATACAGCGGACCCCAAACCCCAGACCAGGCTCCTGATCGATACAGCGGACCCCAGACCCCAGTCCCCAGACCAGGCTCCGGTCCGATACAGCGGACCCCAGACCCCAGACCAGGCTCCGGTCCGATACAGCGGACCCCAGACCCTAGTCCCCAGACCAGGCTCCGGTCCGATACAGCGGACCCCAGACCCCAGACCAGGCTCCGACCGATACAGCGGACCCCAGACCCAGCCCCAGACCAGGCTCCTGACCGATACAGCGGACCCCAGACCCCAGACCAGGCTCCTGACCGATACAGCGGACCCCAGACCCCAGACCAGGCTCCTGACCGATACAGCGGACCCCAGACCCCAGACCAGGCTCCGGTCCGATACAGCGGACCCCGACCCCAGACCAGGCTCCGGACCGATACAGCGGACCCCAGACCCCAGACCAGGCTCCGGACCGATACAGCGGACCCCAGACCCCAGACCAGGCTCCGGTCCGATACAGCGGACCCCAGACCCCAGACCCCAGACCAGGCTCCGGACCGATACAGCGGACCCCAGACCCCAGACCAGGCTCCGGACCGATACAGCGGACCACAGACCCCAGACCAGGCTCCAGTCTGGCACGAAGCCTGGAGCCGGCGCGGCCGCCGACATCGATTGCCGCGGCGGCGGCCGGCCGAGAGGGCGCAAATACCTCTCTCTCGGCCGGAGTTGGCCGCGCACGGCAGCCTCCCGGCGGCGACACACACGCTCACGCCGCGGTCGGCATGGCAACGAGGCGATATCGAACGCCGGCGGCGGCAGTGCACGCAGCTGACAGCCGCCGAGTGCACGCGGCAGTGCACGGTCAGCCGCTGAGGCCCTGCTCGGAGGCGTGCACGGCCACTGACGCTCTGCTTAGAGGCGTGCGCAGCCGCTGAGGCCTTGCTCGGAGGCGTGCACAGCCACTGAGGACGTGATTGGGGGCGTGCGCAGCCGCTGAGGCCTTGCTCGGAGGCGTGCACAGCCACTGAAGCTCTGCTCAGAGGCGTGCACAGACTGATTTTTGACTCCAGTTAATGTTTTACTTACTTGGTCAGCCACGAAGGGTGCTTAATCTTGTTTAACCTAATTTGCCTGCTGGGAATGAACCTATCCTGTCCTTGGAACAGTTTGTCTTTCCCCATTCTCCTCATTTTACAGGCATCTAAGCCCCTCAATAACTCCTCCCATAATTTCTGGGATTTCTGGGAAAATAACTTCTCCCAGAAATTAAATTATCTGTGAATTTAATTTTGGTAGTTCCTGAACTCATTGCAATACCCCCTACACTTGGAAGCAATGCTTTATTGACTCCTATGCCTCCAGCATATACGGAAAAACGTATAATGTGATCACTATTATCAAAGGTCTTTCCTATGCTTACATTCTGCACACGATTTTCCTCACATGTAAGCACCGGATCTAAGATTTCATTTTCCGTTGTAGGTTCTTCTAACTATCTCACTGTAGGAGGTACGGACACAGTCCAGCAACCAGCTCTAACTATCCAACTACGAGAGTTACGGTCACATGCCTCAGGCACACACTTCAGATACGTTCAGCAGACCAGACGACAGGCAATGTCCCCTAACGGTCCTACCCAGATTATCATTCAATGAGCAGCTGGGTGCGCGCGCCTCCGGGCGCTATATCCTCCACACCACCGCCGGGCGCTATATCCCCACCCGCCTCCGGGCGCTATATCCTCCACCCGCCGCCGGGCGCTATATCCTCCACCCGCCGCCGGGCGCCATATCCTCCACACCACCGCCGCCGGGCGCTATATCCTCCACCCGCCGCCCGGCGCTATATCCTCCACCCGCCGCCCGGCGCTATATCCTCCACCCGCCGCCCGGCGCTATATCCTCCACAGCACTGCAGGCGCGCTAAGCCGGCCGGCAGTCCACACAGTCCGATTCGCGCCAGATAATCCGCCGCTAATCCGACCCGCTTTCAGCCCAGATCGATGCCCAAATTGGAGCCGCCACTGAGCGCGACGCCTGCCGCGCCGTTTCATTGAGGCATCACTAAGCGCCAGACTTCCGGCGAAGCAGGTCAAGAGGAGCGACTCCGCGTCCAGTCCTTCAGCACGAGCAGACTTGGCAACACTCAGCGTCTCTGGAGACGGCGCAGGAGACAAAGCCGGGCAAAGTGGACGCGATCCGCTCGTGGCGTGATTTGATTAAATACTTCGCGGAGAATTCGCCGAACCGGAGTGACCCGCGAGCCGTGCGAAGCTACCGAGTCGACCGTTCCAGGAATACTAATAAGCGCGCCGCGAAACGACGAAGTTGTCTTTAATTCGGCTGACGTGCGGCGTGCAGCCACACGGGAGACGGGGTCGACGCGGCTCGCCAATCCTGCACGCGGACGACGTCGCGGCCGCATCGATCGGCAGGTGCGCCGCGCCGCGCGCGCGCGCGGGCACATTGAACCGGCGCCGCCGCCCGGCTGACCGTCGACGATCAGCTGACGGCCGGCCGATCAGCTGACGCCGGCCGACCAGCTGACTGGCGTCCCCTGCCGGCCGGCGAGGGGCGGCCGGCGGCCGGCGGCCCGCACTTCCGCATCGCTCCGTCGTCGCTGCCGACGCGTGCCGGCCGGCGGCGGCGGGCCGCCGATAACAGGCCCGCTGAGGGGTGAGGGCGCGGCTCGGTCTGGCCGCGCGCCACCAACAGCCGCCGCCCAATTGGGTAGTGTGGCGGCGGTGGCGAACGGCGCGGAAAATGTCCTCATTTGTATGTAGCCCGCTGTCAGCCGGGACAAGTCAAGATTACGAGACAACAAGGCAGACACAGCCGCGGCGCGAGAGTCGACTGCAGTTCCGCTCACCCGTTCAGGCGACACCTGTGAACTGGAGCCGGCTAGATCCAAAGCAGTCACGCATTTTATTTATAATCATGGGGAAAAATATCAAATTGCTGGCCGAAGCTGGGTGTGGCCAGAAGCGGAAAAGCCGTATGTTATTCCAAACTCAACGCGAAGAGTTCAAGGAATTCAGCGAACGATGGAAAGGATCGTTCTCTCTCCACCTCTCTCTCTCTCCTCTCTCTCTCTCTCTCTCTCTCTCTCTCTCTCTCTCTCTCTCTCTCTCTCTCTCTCTCTCTCTCTCTCTATCTCTCTCTCTCTCTCTCTATCTCTCTCTCTCTCTCTATCTCTCTATCTCTCTATCTCTATATCTATATATATATATATATATATATATATATATATATATATATATATATATATATATATATATATATATATATATATATATATATATATATATATATATATATATATATTCTATCTCTATTTTTATTTTTTTTTATATTTTCTCTTTTTCTCTTCTCTCTCTCTCTCTCTCTCTCTCTCTCTCTCTCTCTCTCTCTCTCTCTCTCTCTCTCTCTCTCTCTCTCTCTCTCTCTCTCTCTCTCTCTCTCTCTCTCTCTCTCTCTCTCTCTCTCTCTCTCTCTCTCTCTCTCTCTCTCTCTCTCTCTCTCTCATTCCTTCCTTAGTTATGGGCGAAACATAGCCGAAACAGCTGATGCGCTCAAAAGTTCAAACTGTAAATATACTACACATACACAAATTACCCTCTTATATCTCACACTGTACGTAGGAATACCACGTTTGCGACCAAGTCACAATACCACCCATGGTCACCAATGTCTGCCCATGGTCGCCAATGTCCACCAACTGTCACCCATGGTCACCAATGGCCACAAATGGCCACCCATGGCTACCAATGGCCACCAGTCACCGATGGTCAGCCATGGCTGCCAATGGCCAATACTCATCCCGTGCCAATCGCGGTCACTAGAGAGCGTACCAGCTTCTTGCTTCAGCAGGCGCAGTGACGCCTCTACCCCCATGACGCCCCCGTTGCCTTCTCGCCGGCACCGTCGCCGTGGGAGAGCGACGCCGGTCCGCTGTCGCGTGTCGGCACCACGCCGGTCCAACGTCGCAGTCGACGCCGAGTAACTGGGGAGACGGCCAACACACCGGCGGCGCGGACAGGAATAGTCGGGAACGTGGCGGCCACCGCACCGTCGGGCGGCCCTGAACGGACCGAGCGCTGGTGGTGGGACCTGGGAGACGTGCAGGCGCACAGGTCTATACCACAGACAGGCATATAGCGGTCGTGCTCACGATGACTTCTGGCAGACGGACAGGACGTGACGACACGAAGTCGTCCGGCGGCAGTGGTGGTGGGACAGGACAGAGTCCGCGGTCGTGCCGGCGACACGGCAGGACAGGGTCCGCCGGCGACACGGCAGGACAGGGTCCGCCAGCGACACGGCAGGACAGGGTCCGCCGGCGACACGGCAGGACAGGGTCCGCCGGCGACACGGCAGGACAGGGTCCGCCGGCGACACGGCAGGACAGGGTCCGCTGCCGGCGGCGCGGCGCGCCCGATGCCGTCCTGGCGATCGACTTCGGAACTGGATCAGTGGGCCGGTGGCGCTGCTTCCTCGCCATCGACCTGCCGCCGACGCCGAATCGCGCAATCAATAGGCCGCTGCCGCTGTGCAGGCCGGCGTCGCCGCTGCCGTGCCGGCAATCCCGGCGGCGCTCGACTCGCGACTCCGGTCGTCTCCCCTCTGTGGGGGACGTCCCCAGCAGGCCAGCCACCCTTCGACACACAGCCGCTCCTCGGGAGACTGGGCACCATCCCAGCGCCGACTGCTCCACAAGATGCACCACCCTCCCAACGCCCACCGCTACATAGGGAGACCCCCTCCCAGCGCCCACCCCTCCTGATGGAGACCCGCCACCCTCCCAGCGCCCATAGCTCCGCAGGGAGACCCTCCCAGCGTGTACGGCTTCCCAGGGAGAGCCGCTACCAGTGAGCAGCTTCACAGGGAGAGCCGCCACTAGTGAGCGGCTTCACAGGGAGAGCTGCCACGAGTGGGCGGCCACCAGTGCGGGGAGAGCCGCCACCAGTGAGCGGCTTCAAAGCCGCCACCAGTGGGCGGTTCCAGGAGAGCCGCCACCAGTGGGCGGCTTAGCCGCCACCAGTGGGCGGTTTCACAGGGAGAGCCGCCACCAGTGGGCGGCTTCCGAGGACAGCCGCCACCAGTGGCAGGGAGAGCCGCCACCAGTGAGCGGCTTCCAGGGAGAGCCGCCACCAGTGGGCGGCTTCCGAGGGAGAGCCGCCACCAGTGGGCGGCTTCACAGGGAGAGCCGCCACCAGTGGGCGGCTTCCCAGGGAGAGCCGCCACCAGTGAGCGGCTTCCCAGGGAGAGCCGCCACCAGTGGGCGGCTTCCCAGGGAGAGCCGCCACCAGTGGGCGGCTTCACAGGGAGAGCCGCCACCAGTGAGCGGCTTCACAGGGAGAGCCGCCACCAGTGGGCGGCTTCCGAGGGACAACCGCCACCAGTGAGCGGCTTCACAGGGAGAGCCGCCACCAGTGGGCGGCTTCCGAGGGACAGCCGCCACCAGTGAGCAGCCTCACAGGGACAGCCGCCACCAGTGAGCGGCCGGCCGTCAGGTCGCGTTCTTGGCCGGCCGGCGGCCGCCGACACCCCGGACGACCCTGGCGGCGGTGGCCGGACCGAAGGTCGCCACGTCACACTGCGGCGGCGGCTGACCAGACACACCACCGCGGCCCCACGGAGCCCAGCCCAGTGACATGTCCGGCAGCGCACCTCTGATGGACGACAGCTGTCCAGTGACACGACCGCGGCCCAGGGACGTGTCCAGCGGCGCACCTCTGATGGACGACAGCTGTCCAGAGACACACGACCGCGGCCCAGGGATGTGTCCAGCGGCGCACCTCTGATGGACGACAGCTGTCCAGAGACACACGACCGCGGCCCAGGGATGTGTCCAGCGGCGCACCTCTGATGGACGACAGCTGTCCAGACACAGCGGCCCTGCTATAAACAACACACACCGCCCAGGGATGTCCAGCGGCGCACCTCTGATGGACGACAGCAGAACACGACGCGGCCCAGGGACGTGTCCAGCGGCGCACCTCTGATGGACGACAGCTGTCCAGAGACACACGACCGCGGCCCAGGGACGTGTCCAGCGGCGCACCTCTGATGGACGACAGCTGTCCAGAGACACACACCCACGGTCCAGGGATGTATCCAGCAGAGCACCTCCGAGGGACGACAGCTGTCCAGAGACACACGACCGCGGCCCAGGGATGTGTCCGGCAGCGCACCTCTGATGGACGACAGCTGTCCAGACACACACGACCGCTGCCCAGGGATGTGTCTACGGACGTACGTCACTCAGTACATACGTGACGTGGCCACAGAGAGCCGACACCGGCGCAGACACCAGTCGGGACAACCGTGACGTGGCCGCGCCCACGGCAAAAATTCTGTGATAAATTGCGGCTCGTCCAAAGGTTCTCTCCGGCTTGCTGCTCGGAGCTGTCTGGACGACCATTAATCTACTCAACTCTAGATTTTATCCTGCACAGCAGATTCTATCCTGTACGCGCACAATATGTTGAGGATACTTGGTCGCACGACATAGAAACCACATGGGATACTGTAGCAAAAAGCTAATGCTGACGTTTCAGTGTTCCATGGTCACATAATCCATATATATTTTACTGTGAATATGAACCATAATCACTTAATTGACATACTAATAGCATATCCGACGTTCCGAAGGCGGGAATTAAGACGACGTCGGACGTCCTATTCCCCAGGTCTACATTATAGTCGATTCTATTTCCGGCCGAGCGGCCACGAACAAACGCACAAACGCCAGCGGATGAAGAGAGCGCGACACGGAGCTTCTGGATTCAGAGGCGGTCGTGACCAGCTGGAGGAGACGAGTCGTCACGCAGCCAGTCACCTGCCTCACTGTGAGAGGCGACTGGCGCACTGCGCACACTTCTGAGACAGACAACACGGCAGCTGTCCGGCCGCGGTGCGAGCCAACAGATTAGCCAAAGCGGGGAAATTAGCGGACACCTCTGGAAGAGCATCGTAAAACTGGGAGGGCAACCACAGGCAGACCTGTAGAAAAGCGAGGAGAGGACAAGCAGACATCGGTGTCGAAATGAAAGGGAAGAATGCATGTATATATATATATATATATATATATATATATATATATATATATATATATATATATATATATATATATATATAGAGTTATTCGTAGATAAGTATGAATGAGGATGGATGACGCCCCGTGTGTGTATGGTGGTGTCTGACACACTGTGTGCACATTGTGATGGTGTGTTTCGCCGGTGGGTGCGGGATTGGAAAATTATTCACAGACAAGCATGAATGAGGATGGATGACGCCACCCGTTGACAGAGACATAGTGGATATTGCATGACCCGGCAACTACAACTATACACATTGGTTCCATGACTCAAAGGCTTGACTGTACGGTTTCCTCGATGGCTCAGCTTACTTGGAGCCTACGTGTCGTGTACAAGAACATGAAAAATAACGAAAAACAGGGGTTATTCCCAGTTGACAAATACCGAGCCGACACCAGGCCCATTGCAGACTACGAACACAGACAGAATATTCTGTAAAACAAGGCGACGTCGGGAAAACACGCGTCACACAGATGTAAGAATGGCACGCACGCAGCACAATAATGAAAAATTCAAGTGTCACGGATGTCAGGCCTAGTTACTAAACGCGCGTCCGAGCACGCGAGCAACGGTCGACTTGGAGGCGGGCGGGTTGCCACGGCGGGTAATGTGGCGGGTGCCGGGGCGAGGACAGCGTATCATAACCTCCACTGTTCATAACCTCCACAATTCATAACCTCCACAGTTACGACCTATGGAGGTTATGATACATCTCCGGGGCGAGCGATGAGCACGATCGCTGGTGTCGCAACAGGACGTCGTATGGCCCCTCGGTTGATCAGCGGCTCTCCGACCTTGGACTCCACGGGGCACCACCCGCACCCATCGCGGGCCGCATTGCCGGCCAATGGCAGACTGGACGGTATTTGGCCACCAGATGGCAGGAGTGTGACGCCGGATCATTGATAAACTTTTGGAGACGAATGATGCGCTGATGTACGCCACAGCGCGCCACCGTATGAACGGCAAGTTCGCGGTTGCGTTTGGTGGTGGATTTGTGCTTTAGGGTTGCCTAAAGCACAAATCAACCACCGTCGAGGTTGCCTTTAAACGCGTCGAGGTTGCCTTTAAACGCACAGCTTTGCAGTGATGAAGAGAATTTGTCTCCAAGCTTCCGAATCAGTACAGCAAGCATACCAGAGGCATCGTGATGGGTGAAAATTGCGTCGCTCACCAATGCAAGAAGCACGGTGGGCACGTGTTTCCGAAAGACCCAAATCATCGTAAGGCATGGCTTTCGAGAATAAGGCGAGAAGCCAGCGTCGCACCGTGGGCCCATGGCGCTGCCTTCCGTAAATATTTCCTTGAGAGCGACTACACGACAACGAATCTAATTCCAGCACTGTTGACGAGGACAGTCGCCGTTCTCTAAATTCCAGCTGAACCCCAACAGATAGACAGATAAAAGAATATCCATAGCTGCTGGGTGACATAGAAAATGTACCAATGGATGCTGAATTGTATGAAATGCGTGGTAATCTACAATAAACAAACTGAACTAAACCAATTGGTTTTTATAACATACGACAGGTGTTGGATGGTGCCAAAGCTAACATATTTTTCATTCTAAACTCTATATTCCATCAGTTCAGAGCACATTTTGTATTATATATATATATATATATATATATATATATATATATATATATATATATATATATATATCTGCAATCCCTTGTCCTTGTAACTGTCGGTCTATTATGGTAATATTTGGATATATCGACACCAGACCCATCTTTTTGGTCTGTTGTCTATCCTCTGCCCAAGCCGCCCACCATTGTGCAAACCGCTATCCTCTGTATTCCGTTTGCTTCACCTGCTGGCGACCGGTCCATCCGCCACAAGCGCCACGCTGATCGCCATCGGTGGTCACGTGCCGCCAGTTTACACACCAGCTCTCCGCCCACGCGGACGGCCGGGAGAGTGCCGGCCGCGCCCGATGCCCACAGACGTGCCGCTTATCAGCACGGCCCGCCGTCGCCGTATCGGCGCGGCGGCCGTCGAGAGATAGCGCTGACCAGCGACATGACCGCGCCGCCGCCCGGGGCTCATGACACGCGAGCGGCCCGGTCAGCTGACAGACGGTCCGAGACAGGGCGTGCCGATCACGTCCGATACGTGGCGCACCACTCACCAGCCGCGACAGTCCGCAGTCTAAACACAGGTGAACGCCAGCCGACCGATATTGCTGCTGGGCATGCGACAGGCTGGCCAGCCATCGAGCGGCAGATTAGCATGGCGCGCGGCCAGAGGCGGATCCAGCAACTTGCGTCGGGGAGGGAAGCACTTGCTTGGAGGGGCGCCATTTAATTTAGAGAAAAATTGCATGAGGCGGGGGGCTGGGTGCACACGTCAGCATTCTGCAGGGGACTGCAATGGTCTGCAATGGTCTGCAATGGTCTGCAGGGGACTGCAATGGGGCGCATCGACTGCAATGGTCACATAGCCAGCTGACAAATTCGTACAAGTGGGGAGGGGAGGGGTGCACTCGAACGTTCTAGACACATCTCGACGGCGGAGGTGCTTCCAGCTGCCCCCTGGCTTCGCCGGTGCATGCACCGAACGGCCCCACCGCCTGGCACGCCTGCGGAGCACAGGTCCCCGCCTAGTGGCGGGAGCCGGGTCGGTATACAGGCTCACACACCGCTGGCAACCAGGCTACCATCGGCAATGGCGCGACTGGAGCTGACAAGGAGCTGGATTAAACTATCCTCATCAAGATCTCAGGTTTCACCCTCTTTGCATGGTGTGATCGATAAAGCCGGCTTTTCCTGCGTAGCGCTCCTCTGGCACGCTGCTTGAGATGATGATGGCGGGGCGTGCCCCCCCCCATCCGCACTCCCTCCCACATACACTTATGACCGCCTGCAGTCAAATATTGCCAATCGATGTAACAATCTAGCTAGCCGGTACAGCTAGCCGAACAATGCATGCTATTTATATATTGCCTTATCTTTAATATGAAAGTAGCATTGTATATGTCATCACGTGATGCGGGTGATTTTCTCAATATCCATGTATTGTTATAGTATTGTAGTATTTATTGTGTGTAACCCAGTTACAAGCTATACTGTTCAAACATGAAGGTCATTGAGCTCTTAGCAGATATATGTAACGAACTGCTGTTTTGAACGATTACTACGCCAAATATATTTGACCTGTTTAAGGTTGCACCGATAAATTGTTGAAGGCATGCATGGAGACTAGTGGATGCCATGTGAATTGCAATTTACAATTTGCATGGTATTTGTCACAATTAGGTCTTCTAAAATCGGGAGTGATATATTTTTTTCCGTTCTGATGCTATATTGTTTTGACGAAGGACCAGCTGAAAGCCAGGCACATACCACAAACACCAATCAAAACGCAAGCCAATCCTGACCACGCTTCGGATCGCCACATCTGTCGCCGCCGGTTTCCACTATCGTTTTTGCCAGCTCAGGCCGTCGAACGGGTCCCACTTGCTAGCCGTGGGGTGCCCGGGCGGCGGTGGCGTGACCTTTCCAACCTCCCGACAGCTGCACAATGCGCCGAACACTAACCAGGGACCGTGCCCCTGATAACCAGAAGCCTGCCAGCCATCAGACGTGGACGGTCAGACCGCTCCGGCCCGGATCATATTGTAAAGGCGCACCAGTTGGTGGGTGAGTTCCAGACACAGGTCTGACCACTCCCGCCCAGATCATGGTGTAAAGGCGCACCAATTGGTGGGTGAGTTCCAGACACAGGTCAGACCACTCCCGCCCAGATCATGGTGCAAAGGCGCACCAATTGGTGGGTGAGTGCCAGACACAGGTCAAACCTGCGGGTAATCCCAGTCATCGGACGTTACCCAGCTGCGGAAGGAACTGGGTAAGACCTGGCACGCTGCCGCCGCCATCCGGGTCAGATATAAGTTAGCTGGTTATTTGGGTTCCAGGGCACTTCGACCAAAAACTGTGATCATTTAGCGCCCATAAAGTTGATTTAGCATGTCAAAGTCCTATCGTATTACTGATGTCAGAATATGGAATGAAATCCTATCGTTCTTAGGTACTTGAATATATTGCCAGAATGAATGATTTTCGAGTCATCTGCTAGAATGTCGAGGTATGTTAAATGTCCGATCCTATTTCCGAAAAACAACCTTCGCTCCCTTGAAACGGGCTTGGCTATAAACATTAGCATGTGCCAAGTGTGCTGGCACGGGCGCCGCGGGGCGCCGGCGTCGTGACGTCATTTGTAGGAAAACAAAACAAAAACGGTGTAAATTATAACTTGTGTTATCATGTTCCTGAAACTTTAAAAGAGGATCAACGCAGCTCTAACAAAAACATATATTTAAATAATGTGACTTCATGGTTTAAAAACAAAAATGTTGCGGTGGTTCAACGCTCTTTGTTAAAATAATGTTTTTGTTTGTTAGGTGTGATGTCGAAACGAGTACAGCAGGATGTCAAAATTCACCAAGGATATGATACCACTAAACACACCCCACACAATCTTGATCTCACAGTGTACTCATATGTGTACCTTTTTCCCTTTGTTTTGAGATGGCCAATTTTGGGATAACTATTTTAGCAATAACGATACAAAATAGCTGCATTTATCAACTGATGTTGTATAATAGACCCCACCATAGGTAATCCTCTTCCCCGAAATTGTGTCAAGGTATCCTCATGTATCACCATCTGCAATTGTGAATTGTGAGTTCAAGCATGATGCTTTTGAATCAGATACAGTTAGAAGTTATATTTAAAGACTTCATAAAAACTCATCAAGAAGCATGATGTTGACACTTCTTTGGGAGGGATGTTCGTTGAGTGTTCAGAAAGTGGTACGTGCCACCCTATTTAAACAAATAACTGATCACTGCACTGTGGTCGCATAAGCGCAGAATCGACATCACAGCACACTGATTGCCATCAGTATTTCATGACCTATGAAGCGGATGTCAGGACGCATCTGGAGGCCTACGGGTACTTCCACCGTCACTGATGTTCAAAGTCACGTGATGTAAAACCTCGACTGCAAGCACAAGCACAAAAGAAATAACGTGCAGATTGCTTTGATATCAACACGGGCAGGTGCATTCCAGTCACAGCAAATAAATACGCTATTGGAACTTAAGGGCGAGCAACTGCGTTGGTGATACGAGCAAACTAAGCATCACATCACTGGCTTTCTATTGTTGGCAAACACTATTTGAGAAAAAGGAGCAACGCAAATGGTCCATATGGCACCTCCCCTGAGCTTCGTTTCAGATCTAGGTCTCGGGTACAATAGGACCCAAGGTTCCTCATGTTGCATTCTTCTACCTGAATAACACATTGCAATTATCTTGGCATGCCGTTGGGTACTTCTGGGCATCAATTTTATGTCTTAATCACCATTGCAAGTGTGTATGTTCAACTTTCTAAATTGAAACATCGGCCAAAACATGGTCGACAACGGCAGCCACTCTAATTAATTACTTTCCTTGGCTGACTAGGTGACAATTAAGTGGGTGATCAAGACGTGGTAAAATACATATCATTAGAGGAAATGCTGAGCAATGCAAATTAATGGCGAGCTACCCCTGTCTGCACATTACCGAGCCGGTGATTAAATACAATAAGAAGTGCTGTGACTGGTGCCACAATACGCTGTTGCTGATGCCACTATCATATACCAAGGAGGATCCTTCACTCTGTGTTGTCGCTGGCCGCAATCACCACCCGAGAAAATGACAGACCGCCAAGCACGATGAGCAACATGTACATTGCAGTCAGTTCTCGCACAAACAATGCCTCACTTGGCAGATTATAAAGCGTTCGATGCCACCGATGCGTGTCAATTGAACAAGAGCCTGCAGTATGGTGCAATATCTTCCTGTGTGGTGCAATGTAATCACATATGGTCGACAAGACGGAGTGCGGATACCACGACTGAAGGCCGACTTGAAAATAATTGATCGCGTGTATGCATTCACCACACGATGATATATACAGTGAATGAATGTATGGGCGCTAAATGACCTTGTAGTAGGCGCGCCCTTAAGCCCAAATAATCAATCAATCAACAGTGAGTGAATGCATGACAAAGGACAACGTCTGATACACCTTGGCGCGCACTGTTCGCTCAATGTGGGCTATCCCAAATGAAACACAAGCAAAATACGACGAGGTAGAAAAACGAAAAGGAAAATGAAAATGGCTGACAGAGAGTGGACGTATCATCGCAAGCTAAGCGAAGAAACAGAGCCATCCAGTTATTAATATAGAGATAAAAAGCAGACGCGGTCAGATGCAATACAGGAACAGAGCCATACAGGGAAAGCCTGAAGCCACAAACAAATGCACCAGCAATAGATCGGAGGTAAAAACAGTCCAACATTGCCAGTGACGAATTAATGGGTGACATATCTCGTGCCCACATGATTGCAAGCGTGATAAAAACGTGCCAATGCCTCAAATTAGCAGCGACCTACTTTCGCTTGGCTGTTTCTTCATGTGGCTGGATAATTTCACTCATTAAAGGCAGCCCACGCAATACTGCAAGTATCAGATCAAGTTCCTTTTCATCACTTCAGCCAGGGGACAGGCCATTACGCGGTAATGCAGCTAAAAGCACACGGTAGCCAGCTTAATCACCATACCTTTCAGCTACATGGCATCAAAAGCTGTTGACGTGGCTGGTCCCCGACCCAACTCAAACAACATGCAACATTCCACCGGCTACCACATTCCACAGACGCATGCGTTCCACTAATCCCCGAGCCTGCACTTTTGACCGACATTTTTCACCTGACGTTGGTACAAATCACTTTCACTGTTCTTATACTGTCCTAGTGAGCACCTTAGTAAGGACGCGACTTCTACACTGTCCATAATGTTGCTTATCAGCGCCGCTTCTTGACAACTATCCGTCGTCCGTTTTGATGCATTCAGAACAGATTGGGACGGGGGGGGAGTTGCTGCCTGAACTGGATACGAAGCTCCAAGCATGGGTTTCCGAGCATGGATACGACCTGCACAGGGTCTCATAACAAAGCACATGGAGGGGGGAATATACCTCTGACGAGGAAATGGTCCACCCAAAAATGTATAAATCCACACCCAATGCGGCATTATAATGCTCTAATATATCCACCAAAGACTAAAATTGCCGCAGTTATGCTGCACTAAGAGGACATTAAAGAAATGCCATCCGACATTGGTCAGTGATAATGCATAGGTGAATATCGAGAGAGAAGAGAAATGCAGTTACGAGAGAAAATCAGGTTCGTCAGACGTTTATAATAGACTAGTGGAAATGGATACCAGTGCGAAATAACAAAGAAATACACTTCCAGACTTCGCCAGGGCATATAATGTTCTACACTACATATTAATACCAGCTCGCTCCATTTATCTAACATTGCTCTATTACTGCCTGTGGGATGATGTCACCGGGATTCTCACTCAAAGCGCCTATTCCTGAACGGCATGTTAATCGGCACACCCGTCAGCAGCCCCAAACCATTACAGCTCATCAGCAGCCACAGACCATTACAGCTCGTCAGCAGCCCCAGATCGAGACAGCTCGTCAGCAGCCCCAAACCAGCACAGCTCGTCAGCAACCCCAGACAGGCGCAGATTGTCAGCAGCCCCAGACCATTACAGCTCGTCAGCAGCCCCAGACAGGCACAGCTCGTCAGCAGCCCCAGACCGTCACAGCTCGTCAGCAGCCCCAGACCATTACAGCTCGTCAGCAGCCCCAGACCGACACAGCTCGTCAGCAACCCCAGACCGACACAGCTCGTCAGCAGCCCCAGACCGCACAGCTCATCAGCAGCCCCAAACCGACACAGCTCGTCAGCAGCCCCAGACCGACACAGCTCATCAGCAGCCCCAGACCGACACAGCTCGTCACTGTTGACGCAGCCTCACACCATACCGGCACAGCTCGTCCAGTCACACAATCCAACGGCCCCGCCCACTGGAATGTGCAGAGCAGAGGGGCAGGAGAGGGGCATCGGTCGGGCAGAGGCAGTGGCGCGCACCGGCGCCGTGGCCCGATGCCAGGGGGAGGAGGAGGCGGGGGAGGGGGGCACGATCAATGCAGGTCAGACGAGCCTCGTGACCTCGCCGCGCGGCTGGCGGCACCGGTCGGCGGGTCGGAGCGCTCGTGAGACGGAAGTCCAGCGGTGTCCGTCGTGGCGTTACGCCGCCCACGACACCATGCATGTCTGGCGGGCGGCAATGTGGGAAGAGGCGACGCCGGGGGAACAGGCGGCAACACGGGCCTTCCCAAACCGTCAGCCTACAACACGCTATGTCGCAGCATAGACAGTTCAGCTTTTAAATCGCTCATTTGTTCATTTTCCAAATGTTCACAAGTCATGTAGTCAAGTAGATTGAAACACTCAGGTTGCGAATTAAGTCAATCCACCGAAGCCTGCGGCGGCATTTTTTCACACAAAAAATAACGGAGTGGAGGGTCAAGGTGTGAGCCGGAGGAACGACGACACAGGCACTAAGGTCGGCTCGATTCGTTCGGTTCGTTCGGCGCGATTCTTTCAGCAGATCGCTTTGGCTGGACGTCGCATAACTGCCTGGGGAGGGTTCTATTTTGTCGGTGCTGTGAGGCGGTCACAATGCAGACCGGCGGTGGCCGGATCTACCACCAGCGCCGGCTGCCAACATTTGGGAGCCAGCTGGGACAGGTGGCGGTGGGCGCAACCACCGCGCACCAACATGGAGCAACACTCACACTCACGGCTAGGGCAGAAGTTCCATTTTCTCCACCCGGGCAACCAGGGAGCATTACCGTTGTTTCAAACTCAGAGGTGTGTCGTTACTTCAGAACTTATAAAATCCAGTCCAAGGCATATTACAATATAATAATCGGTGCATGACTTTAAATGTTCTATCCTGTATTTATGTTCCTGATTGACACATATCGTAAAAGTTATTGCTTTCTGTCTGGTGGTGAACACTTCCGACGTGAGGAATGATTGAGGAAATGAGCTGGAAGACATTAGTCCGTATTTGTTTGACAGAAAGAAACCACCCATCTCATCTCAACGTCTGGGCGAGCACACCACCCCAGACCCACGGACCGTGCAAGCCTATCACAACTCACACCTCGCTGGTGTTGACCTCTCGAGTGATTCAGGAGTCCGCCTGCCGGTCGAGGAGGAACACGCTACCATAGTTCCTGTGACTCGCACGGGAGGCAGCCACCCCGGCCCGCAGAGCGCGAGCGTAAGGCCTCCCCGGGCCGCGACAAACACAGTAGCCACCTTAGGCCCGCAGAGCGCGAGCGTGAGGCTTCCCCAGGCCGTGACAGGCACGACAGGCAGGCACCTCCGGTCCGCAGAGCGCGAGCGTGAGGGCTTCCCCAGGCCGTGACAGGCACGACAGGCAGGCACCTCCGGTCCGCAGAGCGCGAGCGTGAGGCTTCCCCAGGCCGCGACAGGCACGTCAGGCAGGCGCCTCCGGTCCGCAGAGCGCGAGCGTGAGGATCCCCCAGGCCGTGACAGGCGCGTCAGGCAGGCGGGCCTTGAGCATTTCTCCAGTGGCATCCGCCGGCGTGTTAACGCCCAGACAGCAGATTTGACGATTGCGCCGAACGTGGCGCCTCGGCGGGCGACGTCCGCCGTCGACGCCGGCGGCTGTCGAATCAGACGACGGGCTCACAACGCCCGCGGACGGAGCACGGCCGACTGGCGGTGCCCCCCCCCCGCTGGACTACAAACACTCAGCAAACGCCCTCAATCACAACACACGAAAAGGTCCCGGGTTCGACTCTAGCGCCACTCAGGACATTTCCCAAACCCGCGGCCCACCGGCGAAACAGTGTGGGCGGCGCCATTAGCCGTGAATGTGCATAAAGTGTGTCGTGAACCAACCAATAAACAAACAACGCACGAATGCAATATTTTGTTAAAAGGTAACCGGGTCAGCAGCAGATGCACGACAGCGCTCTGCCGGTGGACCAGCATGTGGCGCGGACATGGCGGGGACACCGACAGACTATGACCCGCCTTCTTGGCAGATCAGCATGCAGGTCACATCTCGGCAGGTCAGCATGCTCCGGAACGTTATAGTTTGGAGTCTGTCCGCTTACTCAGCACCTCTCGACTGACAGTCGGGTCTCGGGAGAGTGCCAGTCCCCTGATGCCACTGTTCTCTCGGAACTCAAAAGAAGAAACGTGCTGTTTGGTGTTTGCAACTGGAATAACACAAGAGATGATTGTATACCACAATACGTAGCTGAACATTTTACACGCCATTATTTACCCACGATGACGACAAAAACAACCCCATATATCTTCCGGAGCATAACATCTGTCTTCGCCCTCACCCGTGCATGACATTTGACTTCTTTCCTCGTGCAGGAGGTGGGTGATGCTGAGATACTAAAATTTCAAAAGGGAGGGAACATGACGCAAATAACATGACGCAAAATCACGCGTATTGCAAGTGACAAGATCTCGCAATCAATACCAACGCTGATGCTGAAGATTGGCTTCTGGTTGACCTCTTTGGTGAGTTTAAAGGTATTCTTTTCGGGGAAAAGCCATATTTTTACGTTTAAACGTTTTCGCAGTAAAGACATATACATTGAAATGTTTAGCATAGTACTCCCGAATACCTTGGCATACCGACGATATGCGAATGGCTACATTCTGACCCATACATCAGGGCTGTGATGGGATCAGTGTTGATTTTTGCTTGGGGGGGGGGTATTTCCAGGAATAGTGCCCGAAAACGCTATGTCTTGTATCGAGTGGTAACAAATATAAGCCCTATCCAAATGAAGTCTAATTGATCCCCAAATAACGCGTAACGCGAAACAGTTCAGCAGAGCCCAAGTTGGGTTCATGACCTCGGATGACCCTGAAAAGGTCACTGGCCTGCGCAAACAACTTCGCTGAGTGTTCCACCATCGTACCACATCTAACTTTCGCCACTTAGGAGCACAGTGAGGGCAATAGTTCGGTCGAAGCCATCCGGACGGGAAAAGCTAGCAGAATCCACGGCCGGCTGGAAAAAAATCCTGCCCAGTTTTCCGTTCGAAGCTGTCCGGGCAACCAACGATCTATTGGACATCGAATAAGCTCCAGCCCGGGCGACCAGAACATTCTAGCCTGCTCGGTCGATGGCCATGGCCGCTTCGCTGTTGCTCCTTATGAGGCACATGCTTCAAGACAGAGTCGTAAGGCATTCAATCGGCGTGGAGGCCACAACTGATAGTGTGACAGTGTACCATAGAGGTCACATGTGACAGTGTGGCAGTATACCATACAGGTCACATGTGACAGTTTGGCAGTGTACCATACAGGTCACATGTGACGGTGTGACAGTGTACCATAGAGGCTGCATGTGACAGTATGACACACATGTGACAGTGTGACAGTGTACCATACAGGTCACATGTGACGGTGTAACAGTGTACCATAGAGGCCACATGTGACAGTATGACAGTGTACCATAGAGGTCACATGTGACAGTGCGGCAGTGTACCATACAGGTCACATGTGGCATTATGACAGTGTACCATACAGGTCACATGTGACAGTATGACGGTGTACCCTAGAGGCCACATGTGACAGTATGACAGTGTACCACAGAGGCCACATGTGACAGTATGACAGTGTACCATAGAGACCACATGTGACAGTATGGCAGTGTACCACAGAGGCCACATGTGACGGTGTAACAGTGTACCATAGAGATCACATGTGACAGTATGACAGTGTACCATAGAGGCCACAGATGACAGTGTAACAGTGTAGCGTAGATGCCACGGGTCACAATGTATCGTAGGGGCCACAGGTGACAGTGAGGCGATAGGCGCAGGTGACAGTGTAACGGAACACCAATGCTGATTTATCTTCAGCGATGGATAATCACAGCAGCTCCACGAATGTTTCGTCATGAACATGACGCAGCGGCACCCAGCCGACACAAGGATAGAAATGACTCTGCGACACTAGGCCGATGCAAGGGTAGAACTGACTCGGCAACACCCAGCCGACGCAAGGGTGGAATCTCGCCGACGCTCTGAACGTCCGAATCAGCATGCACCGGCATGAGTAGATTCTATTTCCGCTCGGGCGGCCTCCAATGCACACTAATTGCCGATAACTCGAGATTTCAGCAAAGGCATAATCAGAACCATTTGCATACATCTCCCAGAAGAGCAGGACAAATATATCTATGCATTCCTCGCAGAGTTAAGTGCCGCAGGCTGTCATCACGAATTCCCAATGCTGTGCAAGCAATGAGCTCGGAGCGGCACGTCACCACGTCAGCACGTCAGTACGTCAGTACGTCAGCACGTCAGTACGTCAGCACGTAACCGCGTTAGCCACCACCGCGCCAATAAGATCGCCAGAAACCGTGAAGACTGACAAAAAGTCGCGTGACAAATACACGAGATTGTCGGCATACTTGCTTTTTACTTTTGAGTTGTCATCAATCGACAGTACTACACTTCCACACAACGAGCAAGATAACCACATCTTACGTGGGCACACTGTGTGCGCCGGTTGGTGGAGGTGCAAGCGGCTGGAAAGAGCCGAGTGACGGGTGAGCAAACACTAACAATGTGCAGTTCCAACATCCTTCTGACACAACTCATTAGGCAAGCACTAGACTACCATCCACCGCCAACGGTCTGCTCTCCTAAGCCGACCGATCTGGTGCTGCATTGGAAATAGAGATATTGCAGTAATATATTGGAGCTGGCAAAAAGGAGATCGACCGAATTAGGAAACTAGCGCAGCGAACGGATGCCGGGTCTGGGAGTTGGAGGTGGCGTAGCCAACTTTGGCCTGGCTGGGGTCCTGGAGCTCCGAGACGAAGGAATCTACTTCGGCTAGAGAAATCAAGAGTCCGATTCGCGCGACTGAACATATTTTCTCGGCTGTTCCATAGAAGAACGCCAACGCCTCTCATCTGAAGACCATCAGAGTAGTCAGCTTCCTGAGGAGGTCACGAGACCAGCATGCCTGCCACAATACAGTATTGTCTAGTTATCAGTCAAATCACTGAAGCAGCTAGATACTACAATATTCGAGACCAAAACCCAGGCGAGCAGGGCCGCGCGCATATATATATATATATATATATATATATATATATATATATATATATATATATATATATATATATATATATATATATATATATATATTTTTTTTTGTTGTGTGTGTGTGTGTGTGTATGTACTATTATTTTTATATATATATATATTATATATTCGTTTCTATATATATACATATACATATATATATATATATATATATATATATATATAAACGAAATCAAACCGTCCAATGATGGCTGTGCCCCTGCTGCTGCAAGCCTGCGTCACCCAGTCGACACCCCACATAATGGGACAACTAACTACATGGAAGAAGCATGAGCCCAACACAACACTGGGTGTCGGCGGCTGGCGGCTGCCGGCGGACCTGGAGGCCGGACCGCCAGCGGCCACGTCAGTGCGCACAGGACGGCACTGCGCGGCGGCGGCCACCAGCACGCCGCCGGCAGCGCAGCGCCGGCCGCACTGTGCGTGGGCCGACGCGTCTCCGCCGCTGGCGTCACGGCGGCATATCGACCAGGGTCTCGGCGGTAGCGCCGGCCTCATCCTATTTATACGCGCCGGCTGGCCGCGCCGCCGCCGCCGCCGCCGTCCCGCCGGCAGGTGGCCGCGGGGCTCGCGCAGCCGCGACCTTGGGCTCCGCGGCGCGCATCTCCGGCGAACTGCGGCGCTCTCGGCGGCGGCGCGGCTGGCGACGCGACCGCACGGTGCACAGTGCACAGTGCAGCGCGTCAGTGCACGAGAGCCGGCGGTCGGGGCGGCGCGCGCGAGGCGGCCGCGAGAGACGACCGGACGGTGCCGGTCGGCCGCCGAGCCGCGATTGTTTTGATATGGTCGAGTGATGGGCGGCGTCGAGGCGATGACGTCACACGTGACGCAAGCCGTACTGAATGTCATTGGCCCACTGGCGGAGTGCGCCAGGGTGGGCAGCGCCTGCACTGGCACACGCTGGCAGCGACACGCCGTGATCCCCTGATGCGTCTGCCGGGTCACCTGTGCGACACCTCGCACGGGCCGGGAACGCACACAATGTCACCCCCCCCCACCCCCACACACACATTCACGTCCGGGGGAAGCCGAGCGCGGCAGGGCCGGCGCTGCCAGAGCTCCGAGGCCGGCGGATGCAGACCAAATCAGTGCTGCGTACAAAATCAGCGACGGCTACAACTTGTGGAGAAGCGCAGCCGCATTGATCTTGTCGCAGCCTATCCGAACGCAAAGCAAACACAGGCCAGCCAGCCGAGTGTTGACAAACGTCGCTCCGGTGACGGCGCTACTGCACTTCTCGTCACGAGCCGGCGATATGGGCACGGCTCTCCACTGTCGGTCAGACCGGTCCGTGACAGCTCCAGCTAGGTCCCATACGCACTGGCCGCCTGGGTTGAATTTCAATTTTAGTTCAGGTTCGGTCGGATTTGCGTAACTTTGCATCTCGCGAAACGGTACAAGGTTATACAGACGACGGTCGTAATAAGGAAATTAGCGTCAATCGAGCATATGTGATTTCGAAGTAAAAACTGAGGTGCCCAGGTAAATGGTAACCCAGACCACCGCAACCCAATTCAGGCCGCATCAAAGGAAGATGCGATGCGTTACTAATAACACGATTACGGCTCGATACCGCATTGCATGTTTAGATTCCTATCTTCGAGATTGAAAGACTAGGAAATCCTGTCACAGACGAATCTTGCTTTTCTTCCAAACATAGGGGAGATATGCAATGAGAGAAAACAAGTTCCTTCTTCCAAATAGTGTGGGGACGGTATTATATTTCACATACTGTGGGCATACATACCCACGCAACCAACGTAAGCCCTCCACCCCCCCCCCCACTCCCCCTCCTCAACCCCACCACACACATTCAATTCCCATAACAGAGAATAACACTTTGGCGAAAGCACAAGCCATTTCACATACCACGCTGCAAAAGGCAAATTGAATAGCTTCCGGGAAGCCATCTGTATTGAACTGATAAAGGCATGCAGGGGGCCGTATCCTGTACTTCCCAAAGGGCGTTGCGCTCCTCCCTCACTAGTGATTCCCCACACGTCATAGACACCACGTGTGGCACATGGAGTTGGTCGAACAATGCTGGGGCTCATGACTAACGTGCCCATCTCATCAGCAATCCACGTAATACAACGTTGTTCGCGATTGTGTGCCACATTTATTGCGAACATGACAGCTGCTTTAATCAGCACATCACAAATGCAGTGCAATCCATATTTGTAGCGTGATAAGTAATCCGCTAAGGCGAACATATGACCGGCTTCTGCAATTAGTTAGCATAAACTTTTTGGAATCTCCGACTAGACTGTTGTTTAGCAGCCAGGTATGCAGGGAGTCTGCTGGTCCGATGTGGGCTCTTCTCTTACCTGATATGTCAGAAGGTCCTTATCGTCTGCTCCAGTCAGCTCAAACGTAGGGGTGTGCTGGCCGAATGGTCTTCCCGGGTACGAAGTGCTCCTTCTGAACTTGTTCGGAGACACCACCATTCCTCCACTGCCTTGGCTTAAGGTCGGGCTGTACTTCCTGTTCATCCCCACCATATTTGCGGGTATGCTCGTGGATATGGGAGGGAGGGGGCTCATGTTGGGCACCTGACGGCCCCGGTTCCAGCCTTGCATGCTGTTCATGCGGTGCTGGGTCTGCAGGCTGGCTGCCCAGCTGTTTTGCTGATGCTGAGGCTGCGTCGGGCTCACGCCCGACCACCCTGGGAAGCCCTTGTTGGCCATGTAGGGGTTCGGTGGCCTGTTGGGTGGTTGTTGACTATGTGAGCCAGTGATAGCTCTTCTCTGAGACTGGCTCGTCTGCTGCATGTTCATCTGGGGTTGGCTTGCCTGGTGCACATTCATCTGAGCACCGAACCCTGTGCCCAGCAGGTGGCCAGGGTTGGAATTCGGGGTCTGTGACAAACCCGGAAATGGATTTTGGTAGGAGGCACTATTGTAGGCCTGCATACCAGGAAGGAGGCTGTCCTCCACTGAGCCTGCTGACCACAAGCTCGATGGGGAACCACTAAGACTTCCATTAATCATTATAGGACTAGTTTCAGAGAAGGTTGGGCCCATTTGCTGGGAGCTTCCAAAGCCCATATTATTGGAAAGACCACTTGCACCACTAACATTCCGCGTTAGATTTGAGTTGTGCCCCAGACCATTTCTGTCCATACCTTTAATCTTATCCTGCACTCCTGCGTGGTTTGCCAGGACACCACCAAGTCCAAGAAGGTTATGACTCTCTTCACAGTATCTTTGACTGTCATTGTTGAGTGCTTCAGAGTTCGGGGAAAGATTGGATGGAGACTTGCCTTCGTTTTTTTCAACGCGAAAATCATCCTGAAGCATCGTACGCTCAAGACGCTCGTTTTGTGTTGCTGTTATCGTGCCAGTTGAATTCACGAAAAATGATGCGTCCGAGGATGTTGATGACGCGATATCGGAACAAATGCCACTAATGCTAGGGGGCACATTAAATTGCAAATCACCCATTGGCCTAATAAACACTCTTCACTATTAAAATTCACTTCCTCAGGGTGGCTGGCAACCCTCACCACCAGACGCACCTACACCCTCGCGCTTCGCCAGCCTTCTGCGCTGTGCGGCAACAAATCCAGTTTGTGTATCGGAAAACTTTACCAGAATCCCGATAGATGGCACCTGTGAAAGACGTGGCTCTGTGTATGTTCTCTTCTGTATTTACTTTTATTTACGTCTGTTGATATTATGTGAAAAGCTACATGGATAATCTGATTGTTCGATATTCAATAAGTTTATTTTGCTTAACTGAAATTTAACAAGCATTTTTAGGTGAGCAACTGCGATTCCTGACATCTAGCGAGAGAATTTAGTATCATCAGTTCCGGTGTTTCGCTACTCGCTCGTTACTAGCGCTATCTATAACGAAATATCCTCATGCTTTCCACATGTTACCAGTTGCAGCAATAGATGGCGTGTGAGGGAAATATTAATGTCTGCATGGGCTCTAGTCCCATGCACACCTTGGTGTGACATGCTTTTTCCCTGCATCAATCTGGCATGTGCGAAAGTGTTGAAGTCAGACCATCCACGGTCATCAAGTTAGTCAAGGTCAAGTGAGGTCACCTCAACCAGTCATGACGCTTCAGACATAAAAGATAAAGACATAAAAGATTAGTGCAACTATGAGCCACAAGGGCCCTTCTTGGTTGCACTCTGTACACTGAACCAGTTGCCCACCAAAACTGTCAATCAGCCCTCCATGTAATACTGAAAAGCAAGCCCTATATTCTTATAATGATTGTTTATGCTGTTTTTAAAGATGTTCAATGTGCTGCTACTGACGATGTTTTCTGGCAGCTGGTTCCAGTGTTCCACTACCCTGTTGGTGAAGAAAGTTTGCCTTAACCTTGTTCTGCTGTGGTTAACTTTAATTTTGAATTTATGACCTCTAGGGTATACTTCAATACTAGGCTTTAACTAAGGTAAAGGTAAGTATACTTCAATAAAACTTCCGTGTGCTTTTCTTTAGGGACACGGCAAAACGCACCAGAGGAATTTTTGATTGTTGTTGCGTTTTTCATGACTTACCTATTTGTTTCGCATATTTGCCTATTATGGCTAAAATAGAAGATTCTGGTTAAAGCAAGCACTTTGTGTCAGGGGCGTCATCACCGGGGGGGAGTATCTGGGGAAGTCCCCCCCACTGCCGTGAGACTGGGGGGCGTCACCCCATGACATTTGAGGAGGCCCATATCCGGAAATGCAGAGGAAAAATATAAGCAACTAGGCCAACGGAACAGATCATGCTGTCAGGGAGGCCCCAAGACTGGCAACGAGGCCACAGGGAATCTGATCAGGTATCTATAAGACACGGAGGACAGAGGTTGGGAGGAGACCCCAAAACGAAAATGATTCCACCGAGACGGGCAAGAAGTCACTCAGGCTAGCCAAGAAGGTTTCCGATGGGTGCCAGGATATTCTTAATTAGGAAAACGAGGCCCCTACAAATAAGGTCATGCGATAGGAGAGACTTACCCGGATGCATGAAGAGGCCCAAAGATGGGCAAGGTCTCCTCAGGAATGAGAAAATGCCACTGAGACCGGCCTGATGAAGCTCATATTTTAGAGGCGGGGGACCCTAGAAAAGAAGATTTGGAACTAGGACGCAAAAGCACTCCGCTAAGAGGATGCTTTTGCGGCCAGGCGCAAAAGAGGCTTAACCCGTCCCGTCTCGGGGGGTCTTCAACCGTCCCTCAGGTTTTTCGCGGATAGCAGACGAACGGCGCGCGGCAGCGCGCCCAAATTTGGCATACCTTTTCGCACATCAATTTCACATGCTGATTCAAAACTTTTAGGTCAGGTCATCTAGGGTCAACGAGTTAGTCAAGGTCAAGTGAGGTCACCTCCAAAAAAGTTAAACCAGTCGTCACGCTTTAACGGATACAGATATTTTAATGAAACTTTCGGCGTTTGCTTATATTTACGGATGCAACAAAACATAGGAGTGGAATTTTTCATTTTTTCGTTTTTGACTACATATAAATGTTGCGTATTTGCCAAATTGCAGTTCAAATAGAGGATTCTGGCTAAAGTAAGTTTTTTTTTTATTATGGCAAGTTGAGTTCCAACAACGTTTCTCGGTCTCCTCTACACATTGGAAAAGGATAATTAAAGAAAACTTGAAAACTAAAATTTTTTTAATTAAAAAAAATCGGTCGATTTCGCTGTCCTTCTCTCATTCCAAATAAAATTTGTTTTTCGTATATCTTCCAAAATGAACTTCCCAGAGTCAAAAACATAATGCAAGTCGTGAAAAGTCGTGAAAATCTCGCCCCCTGGTGACGCCACTTTTGTTGGGGGGGAGTGTTTTGGAGGATGGACCCGGACCCTACTCGTCGAGCGCTTTCCGATGATACCTCTTTCGTTTTCGTGCGATGCTTAGTTTGAATTTTAGAGGGGAGTCTTCAACCGCCTCCCCGAGACGGGGTGGGAGGATTTGAGCGGAAAGACGGCGCGGGTTAAGAGGCCAGGCGCCAAACACAGACGAGGAGGCCTCCAAGGTGTGAGAGGGAGCCTCTAATTTGCACAAGGAGGCACCTAGGAGAGGGTTATGAGGCCCCAGAAATCAAGAGAGGGCCAGAATTAGCACGGAGACCCCATGCTTGTAAAGGATGCCCCAATACGGACAGGGAGGCCCGAAAAGTGAGGGGAGGCCCTGAACAGAAAAGAAAGACAGTGGATATGAGATGAGGTTTCAGAGACTCAAAAACAGGCAAAAAACGGGTAAGATTCCACCAACATCGAGAAGGATGATCTCTAGACGTCGCAGGACTCGAGGACGACACAATATTGAACATATTGCACCATGATGGACGAGGAATCTCATAAAATGGGAGAGGAAAGCCAGAGGATAAGAGATGGCTTGCGTGCGGGAAAGAAGGCCCCAAAACGGGTAAGAAGGTCCCCAGGAAATGACAACGCCACTGGTGTAGGGATTTGACTTATACCACTTTCATATGCAATAGTCTCCATGACATGTGCAAGAGGTTCCTTTCCGAAGGCAAGAGGTTTTCGGCGGTTTTCCGCTGACGACCAACATTCAACAGCGTTCCACAGTGTAATGTAGGATTTCATGTCCTATATAATTATTCCACTTAATGCCAGATTTGCTCTTTTCATTTTGATTTTACCTTACTTCAAACGAAACATGCATAACAATATTTCGTTTGAAGTACTCGTAGGGTGTTTTCGGAATGGCCCGCACGACAAAGATGTCATGATGTCTATGTCACAGATGACGTCATACCCGAACTATTCTGCGCGTTTTGGTGTTCGCAGCGACCCGGACGACGTAGAATCTCTGTGACGTCATATAGAATCTAGGCCGTAAGTATATAATATTTTCCCCTGCTTGGTTCAAGTCAGACATGTATGGCCCGATAGTTCTGAATGCAAACCTCGCCATATTGCGTGAGAAGCAAACGCACTTCTTCATTACATTTGCGCATACACGTGGATCGTGAATGTCTTGATATTTTGTGAACTATATGTGAATAAAAGGTGTCTAACATACCTAGGTAGGACGAAATAAACATTGTAGAAAGGTGAGCACCAATGTTTTGCACCGTACGTACGTCACTGTCCCAGCATGGAGCTCCAAGACAGAGTGCCCACCAACCGTCGCACCAGTATAGTGGCCGCCCGCCCTACAACGACGAGCTCTTGTCGAATGTTTGGTGATTAATATGGCTAAGAGGCTTATCGACCACATCGGCCATACAGCGCCCGTGACCTCATCGAATGTGCCATTCTTTCCATCTGGCTGGACATGGTGGATATATGGTGGACTGATTATATAATTAATCCGCCCAGTTTCCCCGGTCAGATCCTCACACCCCGTCTCGGGTGGGGGGGGGGGGCGGATAGCAACCCCCCTTTAAAACCCCAACTGAGCGTCGCACGAAAACGAAAGAGGTGTCATCGAAAAGCGCTCGACGAGTATGGTCGGGGTCCACCCCCAAAACAAGTTTCCCCAAAAGTGACGTAACTAGGGGGTTATAAATTTTCACGACTATTCACGACTTACATTATGTTTTTGGCTCTGGGGAGTTAATTTTGGGGATATTAAAAACCATTTGGAATCAGAAAAGGACAGCGAAATCGACCAGGGCCATACAATTTTTGTGGCTCTCCCCCCAAAAATACATTTTTTTGTTGTTGAAATTAAAAAATTTTGAGTGTTCAAGTTTTCCTTAATTTTCCTTTTCTAATGGGTAGAGCAGATCTTGAAACGTTCTAATAAAATCTCTTGCTGGAAGTCAACTTGCTCTAATAAAAATTCTTACTTCAGCCAGAATCTTCGATTTGAACTCTAATAGCAAAATATGCAAAATTTGTAAGCAGTCAAAAACGGAGAAAATGAAAACTTCTTCTCGTACTTTTTGTTGCATCCCTAAAGATAAGCAAATGTTGAAAGTTTCATTGAAATAGCTATATCCGTTAAAGCGTGACGACTGGTTGAACTTTTTTTTCGAGGTAACCTCACTTGACCAAGATTAACTCGTTGACCCTAGATCACCCGATTTCAAAAGTTTGACATACATCCCAAATTCATGTGGAAAATGGTATGCCAAATTTCGGCGCGCTGCCGAGCTCCGTTCGTTCACTATCCGCGAAAAACGTGAGGGGTGCTGTTGAAAACCCGCGGTACGGCGCGGGTTAAATATCCAAAAGTGGGGTCTGGTGTCGCGGTATCAACAGAGGATTTATGATGAGAGAAAGGAAATTGTTCACCCAATATACGGAGAAGTCTATTTTCTGTGCATTTTTGTTGTAATTGTGTAATTTGTCTTGGTGCTCAGTTATTGTTGACAATCTATCGCGATCGTAAACGGGAAGATTGACATAAAGACATAAGACATAGACATAAAAGATTAGTGCAACCATGAGCCACAAGGGCCTTTCTTGGTTGCACTCTGTACACTGAACCAGTTGCCCACCAAATCTGTCAATCAGCCCACCCTGTAATACTGAAAAGCAATCCCTCTATTCTTATAATGATTGTCTATGCTGTTTTTAAAGATGTTTAATGTGCTGCTACTGACAATGTTTTCTGGCAGCTGGTTCCAGTGTTCTACTACCCTGTTGGTGAAGAAGGTTTGCCTTAACCTTGTTCTGCTGTGGTTAACTTTAATTTTGAATTTATGACCTCTAATTGCATCATTTCTGTTCAATTCAAACATTTCCCCAAGGTATCCCCTCTCCAGACCATGGACAAATTTAAAGACCTCGATGAGATCTCCTCTCAGCCTTCTATATCTAAGTGAAAACATGTTCAATTTCTTCAATCTTTCCTCATATGCCAGGTTGCTTATGCCATTAACCATTTTTGTAGCCCTCTTTTGTACTCTCTCTAAAAGCCAACAATCTTTTTCATAGCTAGGAGACCAAGCTTGGATGCAGTATTCCAAATGTGGCCTGACGTATGCACAGTAAAGCTTCCTGATCACTTCCTCACTTCTGTATGATACATTCCTATTTATTGCCCCGAGCATTCTCAGTGCCTTCTTCCTGGCTTCCTTGGTGTGTTCTGATGCCCCCAGTGTTGTGTTTAGAATAACACCTAAATCCTTCTCCTGTTGAGTCACTGATAGCACTTGGCCACCCATCAAGTATGGAGCCTTCATATGCTGCTTACCTACATGCATGATTTTGCACTTATCAAAATTAAATTTCATTTGCCATTATTCGGACCACTTCACAAGTTCGTTTTGCAGCGAGATATGCTCATCTTGACCTGTTATTGCCCTAAAGACCTTCAAATCATCCGCAAACTTCCAAACTTTACTGCTTAGGCCACTTTCAATGTTATTTACAAATATAATGAACAGTAGTGGCCCCAGTACTGACCCATGGGGGACTCCACTAAGAACATTTTGCCATGATGACTTTGTACCATTTAGCATCACTCTTTGCTGTCTATCTGAAAGCCACAACTCTATCCATTTTAAGATGCTACCTGCAATACCATGGGACTGAAGCTGAATCATTAACAGTTTATGGGGTGCCTTGTCAAAGGCCTTACTAAAGTCAAGATATGCTACATCAACCTGATTTCCCTGATCAAATTGTTCTGTGGCGAAGTTAAAAAAGACCAAGAGGTTTGTGAGACACGATCGTCCTTTTCTAAATCCATGTTGAGTATCTTGAATCAATCCGTTACCTTCCAGATAACTAACTATTCTATCCTTGATAATTGATTCGAGTACCTTGCAGACTAGGGATGTGAGACTTACTGGCCTATAGTTTTCAACTTTCCCTCTTTCTCCTTTCTTGAAAATAGGAACTACATTTGCCCTTTTCCAAACGGTTGGAATTTCATTTTGTGAAACTGATCTACAAAATATTACACTAAGTGGAAATGCCAGTTCCTTTTCAGTTTCCCGCAACACCCTAGCATAAATATCATCAGGTCCTGCTGCCTTGTTTGGCTTTATTTTCCTGATATGATTGTAAACATCATCACTATCAATGAAATCAACATCATTTGTCAGATCCCATGTCACTGAACTATGGTGTACGGTCGGCAGATTGGTCATATCTTCCAATGTAAACACTGATTTAAACTGCTTGCTCAGCTCCTCAACCATCTCACTATCCTCACCCAATGTAGTCCCGTTTACTTCCAGTGGACTAATTGTGCTAGAAACTTTACTCAGCTTGTAGAAACTAAAGAACTTTTTACTGTCCCCATTACAGTTTCTAGCTAAATCCAGTTCTTTTGCTCGCTTTGCTGCTCTGATTTTTTGCTTCACAGTGTCTCTAGCTTTTCGATACGCCTTTAGATTAACGACATTTGAGGCTTATTTAAAGACTCTAAATGCAGTTTTCTTAGCCTTAATTGCTTTTATCAAGTCTGGTGTAAGCCATGCTGGCTTTCCTTCCCTTCTTTTGCGTCTTTGCTTTTGGGGGACATGTCTAATCTAAATTTCCTTCAAGTAAGATTTGAACTTTTCCCACATTTCACAGGCATTTAAATTGGATAATTCTTCTTCCCATCTGATGGCACTTAAAGCCGCTCTCATGCAGTCAAAGTCTGCTCTGTTGAAATTTGTAACCTTTACCAAATTATCCTTGATAATTTCCCCTACATGTGTCTTGAATCTAACTATGTTATGGTCACTTCTTCCCAGAGTTTCGCCTACAGTCAAGTCTTGAACCAAGTCACTTAAATCCGAGAATGCAAGGTCCAAGAATGAACCATGCCTGGTAGGTTCCGATACAAACTGGTGAAAGAACATGTCCTCTTCAAGGCATTTCCTAAACATTTTGCATGATGGGAGCCAACACCAACATTTTCATAACCTTTTAGATTAAAGTCACCAAGAATAAAGCACTTCCTCTTAAGTTTCTACTGGTTTCCTCACAAATCACCTTGTCAATCACCAGTTGCTGAGAATGTGGCAGGGTTCCTGATCGGTAGAAAGCTCCTATCCTAAGAGTATTGCTGTTGCCTTTTCCCACAGCGACATCAAGCCAAATGGACAACACAGACACATTTTTATCCCCACCTGCTACTTTTTGAGAACTGAATAAGCTATTCATATAGAGCATTACACCACCCCCTTTCATTGCTGGACCCCTATTGCACGAAAACATATTGTATCCCTGGATCTCATAGTCCTGTAAGTTATCTCCAAAATACCCTTCACTGACCCATGCCTCCGTAATGCAAACAAAATCTGGTTGTTGATATTGAAGATCACACATACGTGTGCTCACATGTTGTGAGCACACGTAAAATATTCCACATGATGTCATGCAGGATACGTACATAGTTAAAAAATGCCAATACTTCCTGGTCATTCATTGTGGATATATTAAAAACTAAGTTGATCTTAAAGATCCAGGAACGACTCAATGTTATAAAAATCATAAATATGTATTGACATTTCGGCCACAGACTATTGTGAAACCAATAACAATAGTTTGGCAATGGCTTATGGTCGAAACGTCACAATAAATATTTACTTTTTTACAACATTGAGTCGTTCCTGGATATTGAAGATCAACTTAGTTTGTAATATATATACACCATGCAGAATAGAACATTCTACGCGCACTGCTGAAACACCGCAGTCTTTGTGGAGATGTATAATAACCTCCACAGGTCGTAACCTCCACAGCTCACAACCTCCACAAATTAGGTCATGATGCGCTGTCGTCTTTGTTCAAAGACTAGAGTCCGGGGCGGCGCCGCGGTCCGCCGCCGGTTATCGACACGCCTCGCGACGCCGGCGGCGCCGACGTCCGCCGTCATATCCCAGTGCTATCGCGGCCGATTGGCGTTCTTAGAACCCGGGTAAGTCCCGAGGCGGGAGAGGCGAGGGCCGTTCTGTATCTCTGCTCTTAGTAATGCAGCCTGGTGCATGCTCACGTCCGGGATCGTTTTAGCTCTGCGACCATGCTTGAAAACAAATTATTGTGGTCAAGCAATGCGCCGGTAACTAATTGCACGGATTTTCCACTTCTTTTCCACTGCCCTTTATGACGGCTTATTCTGGTACATATTGCCCATCAGCTTCATTTCGTGAAGGTTATTGCTGCATGAAGTGGCGTAAGCTGCTAAGCACTCGCCAACATGTGTGGATGAAGAAAACGCAAAAATAGCCCAGCAGTATGGCTTTATATACTGATATGCTGACGCATCACGGCACTACCCAAGGTCGAGAAATGGCGCAGATGACGATTTCCATGAATCTGAATCGTTTCCTCACTGTCGGGGCCAGTGACGCCATCGTATCCAGCTAGCAGCCAAACACCCGGCCGAAAACGTCGGGGTACGCCCTCTTCCCCCCCCCCCCCCGGTCAGACCCGTTATGTGGTTCGCGCGGTCCGCCGCTGGCACGAGCATTGCCGTGACCCCAGGGGTCATCCGTCGTCAGGGCCGCTCCTGGTCAGGGTTGGAAACGCCAGCCTCTCCTGGATTTCTTTTAGTCTTGGGGCAGTTTTTTCATTCATAAAAATCGGCTTCATGTACGATTTTGTCAGGAATGCCACCTGTTGTGTATGTTGTATGCATTGTTGGAGATACCGGGTGGGTCGGGGATGATTATGAAGGTATCCTGATAATCTTTAGTTTGCATTCTCTGCATCAAATTTGACCATTTGTGACTCCGGACCCCCACCCCCTCGTCTTGCTTGGCGGAATTTCTCCAACCTTGGCGTGTTAGCGAATTTATCGTGGATGGTAATGATACTGATTGATTTCGACCATTTATGGTTTACATTTACCCTGTTGAGCGTCGATGCGCCCATCAAAATTAAGAAAATCGACTGGAAGACTCAACAGCCACTTAAGTGTCGATAGATTAAGAGGGGCATGGCCATTAATATCTGAGCCAAAACTTGATGCCCAGGTAACACATTCGCCAACAAGGCCACAATTTATCAGGCACTACATTTCGATCCTGGGAGAGCACAAAGGACAAATGGTTTCCAATAGAGTAAGCATTGCACTCCAGTAACAAAGTGACAAAAAAGTACTTCGGACAGAGGACTCACCCAAGATATTTTTGAGTGAGGATCCGTGTCCATTAGCTACTGTGCAGGCCATCCTCACCACCCAGCCTACTCATCCGCAGAAATGCTAAAGCAATGAACAGTTTCCGTGACTGCGGGGGCCAGGACTGCGACTGCGGGGGTAGGACTGTGACTGCGGGGCCAGGACTGTGACTGCGGGGACCAGGACGGTGACTGCGGGGGTAGGACTGTGACTGCGGGGGCCAGGACTGTGACTGCGGGGCCAGGACTGTGACTGCGGGGGCCAGGACTGTGACTGCGGGGGCCAGGACTGTGACTGCGGGGACCAGGGCTGTGACTGCGGGGGCCAGGACTGTGACTGCGGGGCCAGGACTGTGACTGCGGGGGCCAGGACTGTGACTGGGGGGGGCCAGGACTGTGACTGCGGGGGCCAGGACTGTGACTGCGGGGGCCAGGACTGTGACTGCGGGGGCCAGGACTGGACTGTGACTGCGGGGCCAGGGTTGTGACTGCGGGGGCCAGGACTGTGACTGCGGGGGCCAGGACTGTGACTGCGGGGGCCAGGACTGTGACTGCGGGGGCCAGGACTGTGACTGCGGGGGCCAGGACTGTGACTGCGGGGGCCAGGACTGTGACTGCGGGGGCCAGGACTGTGACTGCGGGGCCAGGACTGTGACTGCGGGGGCCAGGACTGTGACTGCGGGGGCCAGGACTGTGACTGCAGGGGGGCCAGGACTGTGACTGCGGGGGCCAGGACTGTGACTGCGAGGCCAGGACTGTGACTGTGCTGGGGGCCAGGACTGTGACTGCGGGGGCCAGGACTGTGACTGCGGGGGCCAGGACTGTGACTGCTGGGGGCCAGGACTGTGACTGCGGGGGCCAGGACTGTGACTGCGGGGGCCAGGACTGTGACTGCGGGGGCCAGGACTGTGACTGCGGGGGCCAGGACTGTGGGGGCCAGGACTGTGACTGCGGGGGCCAGGACTGTGACTGCGGGGGCCAGGACTGTGACTGCGGGGGCCAGGACTGTGACTGCGGGGCCAGGACTGTGACTGCGGGGGCCAGGACTGTGACTGCGGGGCCAGGACTGTGACTGCGGGGGCCAGGACTGTGACTGCGGGGGGGCCAGGACTGTGACTGCGGGTGACTGCGGGGGCCAGGACTGTGACTGCGGGGGCCAGGACTGTGACTGCGGGGCCAGGACTGTGACTGCGGGGGAGGACCAGGACTGTGACTGCGGGGGCCAGGACTGTGACTGCGGGGGCCAGGACTGTGACTGCGGGGGCCAGGACTGTGACTGCGGGGGCCAGGACTGTGACTGCGGGGGCCAGGACTGTGACTGCGGGGGCCAGGACTGTGACTGCGGGGGCCAGGACTGTGACTGCAGGACGGGGCCAGGACTGTGACTGCGGGGGCCAGGACTGTGACTGTGGGGCCAGGACTGTGACTGCGGGGGCAGGACTGATGACTGCGGGGCCAGGACTGTGACTGCGGGGCGGACTGTGACTGAGGACTGTGACTGCGGGGCCAGGACTGTGACTGCGGGGCCAGGACTGTGACTGCGGGGGCCAGGACTGTGACTGCGGGGCCAGGACTGTGACTGCGGGGGCCAGGACTGTGACTGCGGGGGCCAGGACTGTGACTGCGGGGGCCAGGACTGTGACTGCGGGGGCCAGGACTGTGACTGCGGGGGCCAGGACTGTGACTGCGGGGGCCAGGACTGTGACTGCGGGGCCAGGACTGTGACTGCGGGGGCCAGGACTGTGACTGCGGGGGCAGGACTGTGACTGCGGGGGGTAGGGCTGTGTCTGCGGGGGCCAGGACTGTGACTGCTAATGTTCGCGACCGCACAGCTGGCATGATACACGAATCCCTTGCCTCAGACCAACAACTGAAAAAATATAAATGCAAGAGTGTCGGCAGTCTGCGCCGAGACCGTCTACAGTCGCTGAATCACCCCCCCCCCCCTCCCCA